>QANY01004652.1:2605984-3123375 GCA_003255025.1 Datisca glomerata
GAGAGAGAGATAGAGGGAGGGAGAGAGAGAAAGAGATGGAGATAGATAAATTAAATAAGAGCGAGAGATAGATAATGCGCGAGATAAGTACATAGATAGATAGATAGATAGATAGATAGATAGATAGAGAGAGAGAGAGAGAGAAAGTGAGTGAGAGATAAAGATGAGGGAGAGAGTGTGTGTGTGAGAAGAGGGAGAGATTGATAGACGGAGGGAGAGAGAGATAAAGATATTGAGAGAGGTAGAGAGGGAGAGAGAGAGGGTGATGGAGATAAAGGCTAAAGAGGTAGAGAGAGAGAATAAGAGAGAGAGAGAGAGAGAATGATAAGGAGATAAGGGTGCGAGAGATAAAGATAGAAATTGAGATGGAGAAAGAGAGAGGGAAAGAGTGAGAAAAAGAGAGAGGAAGAGAGAAAGAGTGAGATAGAGAGAGCGAGAGAGGGAGCGAGTGAGAGAGGGAGAGAGAGAGGGGGGAGAGAGAGACAGAGAGAGAGAGCAAGAGGGAGAGTGAGAGAGACAGAGACAGAGAGAGAGAAAGATAAGGGAAAGAGAGATGGATAGAGGGAAAGATAGAGAGAGGGAGATACCAATACAAATAGTGAGAGAGATAGACACATGGGGAGAGAGAGAAGATAGAGAGAGAGTAAGAGATAGAGATAAAGGAGAGATATGGAGATGGACATGAAGGACAGAGAGAACGAGTGAGAGAGAGAGGGGGGAGATGGATAATGAGAGATGGAGATGAGGGTGAGAGATATTGAGGTTGAGAGAGAGTGTGAGAGAGGGAGAGAGAGAGTGGGCGAAAGAGATAGAGAAATAGAGAGAGAGACAAAGACAATGACATAGACAGAGACAAAGAGACAGAGGGATAAGGGAGAGAGAGATAAAGTTAGAAAGAGAGATAGAGAGAGAAAGAGGGAAAGAGGGAGAAAAAGGAAAAGTGGGAGAGAGAGAGAGAGAGATAAAAAGAGTGTGTGAGAGAGAGAGAGCGAGTGAGAGAGGGAGAGAAAGAGAAAGAAAAAGAGAAAGATGAGAGAAAGAGAGATAGATGGAGGGAGAGACAGAGGGAGGGAGAGACCGGTAAGGAGAGTGAGAGAGATAGAGAGAGGGAGAGATATAGAGATGGAGATGAAGGATAGAGAGAGCGAGTGAGAGAGAGAGAGATGGAGAAGTGGGAGAGATAGATAGATTGAGGGAGCGATAGAGAGGGAGAGATGAAAGGAAAGGTGGGAGAGAAAGAGAGACAGAAAGAGTGAGAGAGACAGAGAGTGAGAGAGAGAGAGAGAGAGAGAGAGAGTGAGAGAGACAGAGAGTGAGAGAGATAGAGACAGAGACATAGGCATAGATAGAGACAAAGAGACAGAGAGATAAGGGAGAGAGATAAAGTTTGAAAGAGAGATAGAGAGAGTGGGGGAGAGGGGGAGAGGGGGAGAGAAAGGAAAAGTGGGAGGGAGAGAGAGAAAGACTGAAAGAGTGAGAGAGAGAATGACAGAAAGAATGAGAGAGAGAAATAGCGAGTGAGAGAGAGTGGGAGAGAGAAAGAGAGTCAGAGACAGATGAAGTAAAGAAAGATAGTTAGAGGGAGAGACAAAGAGAGCGTGAGTGAGATGAAGATCGAGAAAGATAGAGAGAGGAAGGGTGAGAGGGAGAAAGAGAAAGGGAGAGCCAGATAAGGGAAAGAAAGATAGATGAAAGGAGAGACAAATAGAGGGAGAGAGAGATAAAAATTGAGAGAGATAGAGAGAGAGGGAGAGAGAGGAAAGGATGAGAGAGAATGATGGAGATGAGGGAGACGTAGAGATAGAGGGAAAGAGAGAGAAAGAGAGGAAGTGAGAGAAAGAGAGAGAGAACAGAGAGAGAGAGATAAGGTTTAGAGAGATAGAGGGGGAGAGGAAGTGTGTGATTGAGTGAGAGAGAGAGAGGAGAAGAGAGGAGGGGGAGAAAGAGAGATGGAAATAAAGGAGAGAGATAGAGGAAGCGAGATAGGGAGAGTGTGTTTGTGTGTGTGTGTGTGAGTTAGATAGATAGATAGATAGAAACATACATACATACATACATACATACATACATAAATATTTATACATACATACAAACATACATACATACATATGTACATACATACATATATATACATACATACATACATATGTACATACGTACATACATATATATATATATAGAGAGAGAGAGAGATAGGGATAAAGATGAGGTAGAGATAGAGGAGAGAGAGAGTGTGAGAAGAGGGAGAGATTGATATTTGGAGGGAGAGATGGAGAGCATGTGAGGGAGAGATAAAGATATATAGAGAGAGAGATTGAGATGAAGGCGAGTGAGATGAAGGGAGAGTGAAAGAGAAAGAGAGAAAGGGAGAGAAAGAGAGAGAGAGAGAGTGAGAGAAATATGAGGGAGAGAGAGATGAAGGGAGAGTGAAAGAGAGAGAAAGGGACAGAGAGAGAGTTAGATGGAGACGAGGGAGAGAGAGAGTGATGCACATGAGGGAGAGAGATGGAGATGAGAGAGAGAGATGGAGGGAAGGAAAGAGAGTGTGAGAGGGAGTGAAATAGATGGATAGATATTTAGCGGGAGAGATAGAGAGAGAGAGAGAGATAGGGAGATAGAGAAAGATAGAGAGAGGGAAAGATGACGGGGAGATTGATGAAGGGAGAGTGAAGAGAAAGAGGGAAAGGGAGAGAGAGATAGAGAGAGTTAGATGGAGATGAGGGAGAGAGAGAAAGAGATAAACTGTGTGAGAGAAATATAGAGGGAGACATAGAGAGATGGAGATGAGGGTTAGTGAGATAGAGGGACAGATAGAGAGAGGGAGAGGTAGAGTGTGAGAGAGATAGACAAACATAGAGAGAAACTGTGAGTGAGAGCGTGAGAGAGAGAGAAAAATAGAGAGTGCGAGAGAGGAGAGACAGAGACAGAGGGAGACATATAAGGGAAATAGAGATAGATGGAGGGAGAAACATATAGAGGAAGAGAGTAATAAAGAGAGAGAGTAATATTGAGATAGAGGTAGAGAGAGAGGGGGAGAGAGAGAGAGATAGAGAGGTTGGATAGAGAGACCGATAATGAGAGAGAGATGGTGATATGGGAGAGAGATAGAGGGTTGAAGAAAAAGGGAGAGAATGATAGAGCGGGAGAAAGAGAGCGAGAGTGGGAGAGAGAGGGAGAGAGAGGGAGAGAGAAAGAGAGAGAGAGTGAGAGGAGAGAGAACGATGAAGATGAGGGAGACATAGAGATAGAATGAATGAGAGGGAGAAAGAGAGGGAGCGAGAGAAAGAGAGAGAGAGAAGAGAGAGAGAGATAGGGTTGAGAGAGATAGAGGGGAGAGAAAGAGAGAGAGATAAAGATAGATAGAGAGAGAGAAAGAGATAGTGAGAAAGAAAGATTGTGGGAGAGAGGGAGAGAAAGTGTGTGATTGAGTGAGAGAGAGAGAGAGAGGAGAAGAGAGAGAGGGAAAGGGAGAGATGGAAGTAAAGGAGAGAGAGATAGAGGGAGCGAGATAGGGAGAGTGTGTTTGTGTGTGTGTGTGAGGTACAGAGAGACAAAGGGAGAGAAGAGAGAGAGATGGAGATGAAGGAGAGAGAGATAGAGGGAAGGAGAGAGAGAAAAAGAGGGAGGGAGATAAACATATAAAAAGATACATAGATAGTTAGATAGATAGATAGATTGATAGATAGATAAATATATAGGTAGATAGATAAATAGATAGATAGTAGATAGATATAGAGATATATATATTAAGATTAGGGAGTGAGAGATGGAGGGAGAGTGAAGAGAAAGAGAGACAGATGGAGAGAGAAATGTAGATGAGGATCAAGAGATAGATGTAGTGTGAGAGGGGGAGAGAGAGAGAGATAGGGAGGTAAAGATAGAGAGGGGGAGAGAGAGAGAGATGGAGAGAGGGGGAATGAGATAGAGTGAGAGAGTGATAGAGATGATGGAGATTGAAATATAGGTGGAGAGAGATAAAGATAGAGAGAGATAGAAATAGGAAGAGAGAGATGGAGGGAGAGAGATAGAGGGAGGGAGAGAGAGGGAAAAAGAGAGATAAGGGTGAGAGAGCTAGATGGAGGGAGAGTCATAGAAAGTAAAAGAGAGATAAAGATAAAGGGTGATAGATAGAGAGAGATAGAGAGATAGATAGATAGAGAGAGTGAGAGAGATAGAGTGATAGAGTTAGAGAGAAATTGAAAGGGAGAGAGATAGAGTGATAGAGTTAGAGAGAATGAAAGGGAGAGAGATAGAGTGATAGAGTTAGAGAGAAATTGAAAGGGAGAGAGAGAAGAGATGAGAGAGAGAGAGGGAAGGGGAGAGAGTGAGAAGGAGTGAGATAGATATAGAGAGAGAGAAAGTGATAGATTAATAGATGAATAGAGAGTGAGTGAGAGAGGGGGTGAGAGAGAGTATGTGAGTGAGATAGTTTGAGAGATAGAAGCGGGGAGAGAGAGAAGAGAAAAGTGAGACAGAGAGGGAAGGAGACGACATATAGAGAGAGATAGAGAGTGAGAGGGTGTGAGAGGGAGCGAGATAGAGGGAGGGTGAGAGAGAGAGAGAGAGAGAGAGAGAGAGAGATGGAGATTAGGGAGAGTGATGGTGCGAGAGAGAGAGAGAGACAAAGAGAGAGAGAGAGAGAGAGCGAGGGAGGGAGGGAGAGAGGGAAAGGGAGATGACATATAGAGAGAGATAGAGAGATTGAGGGAGAGAACGTGTGGGAGAGAGTAGAAGAGAGAAATGGAGGGAGGGAGATAGGGGGAGGGAAATAGAGAGAAGAGATAGAGAGAATGAAGGAAAGAAAGGGAGAGAGAGATAGATTGATAGATAGAAAGAGAGAGGGAGGGAGAGAGTAGAAGAGAGAGAGAGAGATAGAGATAAAGGGGAGAGAGATAGAGGGAGGGAGAGAGTGAGATAAATTGAAGAAGAGAGAGACAAATATGATGTGAGAAAGATAGATAGATAGATAGATAGATAGATAGATATATAGATAGATAAATAGAAAGATAGAGAGATAGAAATAGAGAGAGAGAAAGTGAGAGAGAAGACAGACAGAAAGTGAGGGAGAGACCGATAAAGATAGTGAGAGAGATAACGAGAGAGGGGGAGAGAGAAGGAGAGAGAGAGAAAATATAGACAAAGAGAGAGGTAGAGAGGAGGGAGATATATGGAGATGGAGATGAAGGACAGAGAGAGAGAAAGGGCGATGCAGAAGAGGGAGAGATAGATAGATGGAGGGAGAGATAGAGAGGGAGAGAGATAAAGAAAGAGAGATAGATATATGGATAATGAGATATGGAGATGAGGGTGAGAAAGATTGAGGGTGAGAGAGAGTGGGGGTGAGAGAGAGTGTGAGAGAGAGAGAGATAGAGAGACAGAGAGACAGAGACATAGACACACATTGTGATAAAGGGATAAGGGAGAGAGATAAAGTTAGAAAGAGAGATAATGATAGAAAGAGGGATAGAGGGAGAGAAAGGAAAAGTGGGAGAGATAGAGAGAAAGACAGAAAGAGTGAGAGAGAGAGTGTGTGTGAGCGATTGAGAGAGTGAGAGAGAGAGAGAGAAAGAGAGAGAGAGAGAGAGAGAGATGAGGGAAAGAGAGAGAGAGATGAGGGAAAGAGAGAGATGGAAGGAGAGACAGAGAGAGGGAGAGACCGATAAGGATAGTGAGAGAGATAGAGAGAGGGAGAGATATGGAGATGGAGATGAAGGACAGAGAAAGTGAGTGAAAGGGAGAGAGATGGAGATGGAGAAATGGGAGAGATGGATAGATGGAGGGAGGAGATAGATATATGGATAGTGAGAGATGGAGATGAAAGGAAAGGTGGGAGAGAGAGAGAGAGAGCGAGTGAGAAAGAGAGTGTGTGTGAGAAATATGAGGGAAAGAGAGATATATGGAAGGAGAGATTGAGAGAGAGGGAGACCAATAAAGATAGTGAGAGAGATAGAGAGGGGGGATAGATTGAGGGAAGGAGGGAGAGAGATTCAGAGAGAGGGAAGGAGAGTGAGAAAGAAAGGGAGCGAGATAGAAACATAGATAGATTGAGAGAGATAGGGAGATAGAGAGAGGGAAAGATGACAGAGAGATTGATGAAGGGAGAGTGAAAGAGAAAGAGGGAAAGGGAGAGAGAGATTGAGAGAGTTAGATGGAGACGAGGGAGAGAGAGAAAGAGATGAAGTGAGAGAAAGTTGTGGGAGAGATAGATACAGGGAGAGTGAGATAGAGAGAGAAAGAGAGAAAGAGAGACTTATATGGAGACAAGGGAGAGAGAGTGTGATGCACATGAGGCAGAGAGATGGAGATGAGATAGTGAGATGGAGGGAAGGAAAGAGAGAGTGAGAGGGATTGAAATAGATAGATAGATAGTTAGGGGGAGAGGGAGAGATAATGATGAGGGAGAGAAAGATAGAGGGAGAGAGAAAGAGAGGGAGACATAGAGAGATGGAGATGAGGGTTAGTTAGATAGAGGGACGGATAGAGAAAGGGAGAGGTAGAGTGTGAGAGAGAGAGACAGACAAACATAGAGAGAAAGTGAGAGAGAGAGAGAGCGAGAAAGAGAGATAGATGCAGGGAGAGTGAAAGAGAGAGAGAGAGAGACTTAGATGGAGACAAGGGAGAGAGAGAGTGATGCACATGAGGCAGAGAGATGGAGATGAGATAGTGAGATGGAGGGAAGGAAAGAGAGAGTGAGAGGGAGTGAAATAGATAGATAGTTAGGGGGAGAGAGAGATAAAGATAAGGGAGAGAAAGATAGAAGGAGAGCGAAAGAGAGGGAGACATAGAGAGATGGAGATGAGGGTTAGTTAGATAAAGGACGGATAGAGAGATGAAGAAGTAGAGTGTGAGAGAGAGAGACAAACAAACATAGAGAGAAAGTGAGAGAGAGTGTGAGAAAGAGAGACAGACAAACAGAGAGAACGAGAGAGGAGAGACAGAGACAGAGAGACATATGAGGGAAATAGAGATAGATTGAGGGAGAAACAGAGAACGGGAGAGAGTGAGATTGAGAGAGAGATAGAGAGAGGGAGGGACAAAGAGAGGGAGAGAGAGTGAATAGACAGAGAGATGGAGAGGTGGGAGGGAGAGAGCGAGAATGAGAGAGAGAGAGATGGAGATGTGGGAGAGAGATAGGGGGTGGGAGAAAAAGGGAGAGAGAGAGAGAGGGATAGAGGGAGAGGGAGAGGGAGAGGGAGATGACATAGAGAGATATAGAGAGAAATTGAGGGAGAAAAAGATTGGGAGAGAGAGGGAGAGAGAGAGAGATGGAGGGAGAGAGATAGGGGAGGGAGGGAAAGAGACGGTAAGAGAGAGAAGAGAGAGTGAGAGAGAGAAAGATAGATAGAGAGGGAGAGAGGGAGAGAGAGTGAGACAGTTAGATAGACATGGAAAGGGAGAGCGAGAAGAGAGAGAGGGAAGGAGAGAGAGTGAGAGGTAGCGAGATAGATAGATAGAGAGAGAGAGATAAAGATGAGGGAGTAAGAGATAGAGGAAGGGAAATAGAGAGAGGGAGAGAGGGGGAAAGATGGAGATGACGGAGAGAGAGGGTGAGAGGGAGAGACAAAGAGAGTGAGACAAAGTGATAGAGATAGAGAGAGAGGGGGAGAGAGAGATGACAGAGAGAGATAGAGAGAGATAAATGGAGTGAGAGAGAGTGTGGGAGAGAGATAAGGGGAGGGAGAGAGAGAGGAAAAGAGAGAGATAAGTGTGAGAGAGGAAGAGAGAAAGAGAGAGATAAGGTTGGGAGAGGTAGACAGACAGAGAGATAGAGAAAGTGAGTGAGAGAGGTAGAGGGAGAGGAAAAGAGAGAGAGAGAGAGAGAGAAAGAGAGATATACAAAGAGAGAGATAGAGATAAGGGTGAGAGAGGTAGAGGGAGGAAGAGATAGAGAAAGGGAATAAGTGAGAGATAATATATATATATATGGGGAAGAGAGATGGGGATAAAAGAGAAAGAGCTAGGCGGGTGAGAAAGATAGAGATATATGGATATATAGACAGACAAATAGATATATAGATAGATAGATAGATAGATAGATAGAGAGATGGAGAGAGAGGGAGAGAGAGTGTGTGAGAATAAGAGTGGGGGAGAGAGCCTAGGGAGAGTGGGAGAGAGCGAGCGAGTGAGAGAGATAGAGAGATAGAGAATAGAAGAGAGAGAGAGAAAGAGAGAGAGAAAGAGAGAGAGAGAGAGAGAGGGGTGAATGAGAGAGAGTTAGACGGAGTGAGACAGATAAATAGATAGAGAGAGAGAGATAAAGATGAGGGAGAATGAGATAGAAGTAGAGTGATAGGGAGGGGGAGAGAGAGAGAGACAGAGGGAGAGAGCGAGTTGGAGATTACGGAGAGAGATAGAGAGAGAAAAAATAGAGAGAGAAATAGAGATAGATGGAGGGACAGAAGGAGAGTGAGAGAGAGGGGAGGGAGATAGAGTGAGAAAGAAATAGAGAAAATAGAGAAAATAGAGAAAGAGAAAGAGAGGGAGAGAGAGAGAGCGAGAGGGAGAATGAGAGAGAGAGAGAAAGAGAAAGAGAGAGAAGGGTGATAGAGCTAGGTGGAGGTTGAGGTATAGAGAGGGAGAGAGTGTGTGAGAAAGAAAGAAAGACAGAGGGAGAGAGGGAGAGAAAGTGTGTGATTGAGTGAGTGAGAGAGAGAGAGAACGAGAGAGAGATGGAGATGAGGGAGATAGGGTGAGAGAGATAGAGATAGAGATCGAGAGAGAGATAGAGGTAGAGAACAAGTTGGAGATGATAGAGAGAGAGATAGAGAGAGATAGAGAGAGAGAGAGAGAGAGAAACATTGAGAGAAAGAGAGAGAGAAAGAGAGAGGAAGATAGGGAGAGTAAGATAGAGGGGGAGGGAGATAGTGTGAGAAGGATAGAAAGAGAAAATGGAGAAAGAGAAAGAGAGAGAGCGAGAGGATGAGTGAGAGAAAGAAAGAAAGAGAGCGGGGGGAAGGGTCAGAGAGATAGATGGAGGGTGAGACATAGAGAGGAGGAGAGAGAAAGAGATAAAGATAGATAGATAGATAGAGATAGAGATAGAGAGAGAGGGGGGATAGAGAAATGGAGATAAGGGAGAGAGTGTGTGTGAGGGAGAGAGTGTGTGTGAGGGAGTGAGAGACGGATAAGAGAAGAGAGAGATATATAGAGAGAGAAAGAGAAAGAGCGAGAGTGAGACATATATTAATATTAGGGAGAGAGAGATGGAGGGAGAGTGAAAGAGAGAGGGAGGGAGAGAGAGGGAGATACAGAGATTGAGATTGAGATGAGGGAGAGAGAGGTAGAGATATAGAAAGAGAGATATAGAGAGGGAGATAGATGGAGAGAGGGATAAGAAGATAGAGTGTGAGAGAGATTGAGATGATGGAGAGTGTTGAGAGAGATCAAGATATAAAGATTAAGATTGAAGATCCAGATAAAGAGAAGGAGAGAGAGATGGTGGAAGAGAGGTTGAGATAGAGAGGTAGAGATAGAGAGGGAGAGAGAGAAAATGAGTGAGAGAGAAATAGAGCGAGATAGAGGAATATAGGGAGGGGGAGAGAGTAGGGGAAGGGGATAGAGTCAGAGAGAGAGAAATAGAGAAAGAGAAAGGGAAAGTGAGCGAGAGGGAGAGAGATAAAGGGTGAGAGAGATAGATGGAGGGAGAGACAGAGAGGGAGAGAGATAAAGATAAGAGAGGGAGAGAGAGATGAAGATAAAAGAGAGTGAGAGACAGAGATCGAGAGAGGGAGAGAGATGAAGATAAGAGAGAAAGTCAAAAGGAGAAAGATAGAGATGGAGAGAGAGTGTATGAGTGTGTGACACAGAGAGAGAGAGAGAACAGAATAGGCAGAGAGATAAAAAGAGAAACAGAGAGATGGAGATAAGGGAGAGAGAGAGGGAGCGTGTGTGTGAGAGAGAGAGAAGAGAGAGATAGATGGAGATGAGGTAGACAAAGTTAGAGGGATGGAGAGAGAGAAAAAGACGGAACGAGAAAGAGAGAGTGAGAAAGAGAAAGAGAGAGTGAGAGAAAGAGAGATAATAAAATGTGAAAGGGAGAGAGATGGAAGAAGAGTAAAAGAGAGAGAGAAAGAGAGAGAGAGGGAATGAGAGAGAGAGAGATGGAAAGAGAGAGAGGGAGAGAGAGAGAGAGATAAAGAGAAATAGAGGGAGGGAGAGACAAGGAGATGACATAGAGGGAGATAGATAGAGGGAGAGAAGGATAGAGGGAGAGTGAGATAGAGAGAGAGAGATGAGGGAGAGAGAGAGAGGGAGGGAGATAGATAGAGGGAGAGAGGGAAATAGAGAGATGTAGAGAGAGATAGGGGGAGGGAGAGAGAGACATAGGGAGAAAGGGAGAGAGAGTGAGTGAGAGAGATAGAGAGAGAGATAGATGAAAAGAGAGAGAGAGAGAGAGGGGGCGGAAGGAGAGAGAGTTAGAGGGAGTGAGACAGACAGACAGACAGACAGATAGATAGATAGATAGATAGATAGATAGATAGATAGATAGATAGATAGATAGATAGATAGATATAGATAGATAGATTGATTGATTGATTGATGGATAAATAGAATGATAGATAGATAGAGAGAGAGAGATAGAGATAAAGATGAGAGAGAAAGAGATAGAATGGTAGTGATAGGGAGAAGGAGAGAGAGAGATGGAGGGAGAGAGGGAGAGAGAGAGGGCGGGAGAGAGAGGGAGAGAGAGAAAAATTGTGAGAGAGAAATTGAAAGAGATAGAGGGTGAGAGGGAGAGTGGGATAGATGGGGATGGATATGGAGTGAGAGTGAGAAAGAGTGAGAGAAAGAGTGAGAGAAAATAGAGAAAGAGAAAGAGAGAGAGAGAGAGAGAGAGAGGAAGAGGGAGTGTGAGAGAGAGAGAGAGAGAAAAAGGTGAGAATTATAGATGGAGAGAGAGATGAATATAGATAGAGAGAGGGGGGGATAAAGAGATGGAGATAAGGGAGAGAGATAGAGGCAGAGAGAAAGAAAGAGAGATAAAGATAGATAGATACATAGAAAGAGAGAGAGATGGGGGGAGAGAGTGTGTGTTTGTGAAGGAGTCAGCGAGAGAGAGATAGAGAGAAGAGAGAGAGAAAGAGTGGGACATATATTAAGATTAGGGAGAGAGTAATGGAAGGAGAGTGAATGAGAGAGAGAGAGAGCAGAGAGAGATTGAGATTGAGATGAGAGAGAGAGAGATAGATGGGGGAAGAGAGAGATACAAAGAAAGAGAGATATGGAGAAAGGGAGAAGAAGATAGAGTAAGAGAGAGATAGAGATGATGGAGAGTGGAGATAGAGATCAAGATAGAGAGAGGGAGAGAGAGATGGAGGGAGAGAGATAGAGGGAGGGAGAGATAGAGGGAAAGAGAGAAGAGAGAGAGATAAGGGTGAGGGAGATAGAGAGAGACAGATAGAGAGAGATAGTGTATGTGTGTGTGTAAGAGAGTGAGAGAGACAAAGAAAGAGCGATGAAGGAGAGAGATAGATGGGGGAGGTACAAAGAGAGGGAGAAACTGATAAAGGTAGCGAGAGATAGAGAGAGTGAGCGGGGGAAAGGTTGTGAGATATGGAGAGAGAGAGGGAGAGAGAGGGAGAGAGAGAGAGAGTGTGGAGATGAGATAGAGAGATGGACATGGAGATAAAGGAGAGAGAGTGTGTGAGAGAGAGAAAGAGAGAGAGAGATGGAGAGAAAGTAAGGGAGAGAGGAAGAGAGAGAGAAAGAGAAAGAGAGTGATAGTGAGAGAGAGAGAGATAAAGAGAGAGTGTGTGTGTTTGTGTGTATGTGAGAGAGAGAGAGAGAGCGAGAAAGAGCGAGAAAGAGATATAGATAGATAGATAGAGACATATATAGATAGATAGAGACAGAAATATTGAGATAAAGGATATAGAGATAGGGGGAGAGATTTAAATAAATATATTGATTGATAGATAGATAGGGAGAGACAGAGAGAGAAGAGAGAGAAAAGGAAAGAGAAAGAAGAGATAGAGATAAAAATGACGGAGAAGAAGATAGAGGGAGAGTAAGAAAGAGAGTGGGGGAGAGAGAGATGGAGATGAGGAAGATAGAGATAGAGGGAGAGTAAGAGAGAGAGTGGGGGAGAGAGAGATGTAGATGGGGAAGATAGAGATAGAGGGAGGGAGGGAGAAAGAGAGAGAAAGAGATGTAGATGATAGAGAGAGTGATAGAGGGAGAGATAGAGGGAGAGAGAGGGAGATGGAGAGAGATAAAGACATAGAGAGAGGGAGATGAAGATGAATGAGATAGAGTTAGAGACAGTGAGAGAGAGAAGGAGATAGAGTGAGAAAAAAAAAGTGGGAGAAGGGGGGAGAGAGAGAGAGATAGAGTGAGAGAGAGAGATGGAGATGAAAGAGGGAGAGAGATAAGGGTGGAAAGAGAGAGAGTGAGAGAAAGATAGAGAGAGATAGAGGGAGAGAAGTAGAGGGGGAGAGAGGGAGGGGGAGATAGAGTAAGAGAGAGAGATGGAGATTATGGAGAAAGGGATACCGGTGGAGAGAGAGACATAGAGATATAGAGAGGGAAATATGGAGGGAGAAAGATAGAGGGAGGGAGAGAGAAAGGGAGAGAGAGAGGGAGAGAAGGAGATAGCGATAGATAGAGAGAGAGAGAGAAGAAAGAGCGATAAGTGTGGTAAAGATAGATGGAGGGAGATACATAGAGTGGGAGAGAGAGAGATTAACATAGAGACAAAGAGAGAGATAGAGATACAGGGAGAGAATGAGAGAGGGAGAGGGGGACAGAAAGAGAGATGGAGATAAGGGCGAGAGAGATAGAGGGGGACAGAAAGAGAGAGATAGAGATACAGGAAGAGAATGAGAGAGGGTAAGGGAGAGAGAGTGTGTAAGTGAGAGAGAGAGCGAGAGAGAGAGATAAAGATAGATAGAGAGAAGGGGGAGAGAGAGAGAGATGGAGATGAGGAGGAGAAAGACAGAGGGTGAGAGAGGGAGAAAAGAAGAGATAGAGATAGATAGATAGAGAAAGAGAGATAAATGGAGATGAGGGAGAGAGAGATGGAGGGAAGGGGAGAAAGAGAGCGAGATATATAGATAGATAGATAGATAGATAGATAGATATTTAGATAGAGAGATAAGGGAGCGAGTGATAGAGGGAAAGTGAAAGAGAGAGGGAGAGCGAGAGAGAGAGAGAGGGAGAGAGAGAAATAAAGATGATGGAGAGAGAGATAAAGGGAGAGCGAGAGTGAGAGAGAGAGAGAAGGAGAGATAGAGAGATGGAGATGAGGGAGACTTAGATAGAGGGAAGGAGATAGACTGTGAGAGAGAGAGGGAGAGTTAGAGAGGGATAAAGATAGATTTAGAGATAGAGAGATAGGGAGAGATATAGAGAGGGAGATAGAGATATGGTGATGAGGAAGAGAGAGATAGAGGGAGTGAGAGAGAGAAAGAGAGAGAGAGATATGGAGATGAGGGAGAGAGATATGGAGGGAGAGGAGAGAGAGAGGGAAAGATAGAGGGAGGGAGGGAGGAAGGGAGGAAGAGAGGGAGAGAGTGAGAGTGAGGGAGGGCGAGAGAGAGATAGAGAGAGATGGAGGCAGGGAGGGAGGGAGGGAGGGAGAGGGAGAGAGATATAGAGAGATGGGTAGGTAGCGAGGGAGGGAGGGAGAGAGAGGTAGGGGAGAGAAATAGAGAAAGTGAGGGATAGAGATAGAGATAGGGAGAGATGGAAAGGGAGCGAGAAATAAAGTGATAGAGAGAGATGAAGATGATTGAGAGATAAATAGAGGTGGAGAGAGGGATAAAGATAGAGAGAGGGAGAGAGAGATGGAAGGAGATAGATAGAGGTAGGGGAGACAGGGACAAAGAGAGAGAGAAATAGAGGGAGGGAGAGAGCGAGAATGAATGAGAAAGAGAGAGTGAGTGAGAGAAAAATAAGGGTGAGAGAGAGAGATGGAGGGAGTGACATTAAGAGGGAGAGATAGATAGAAAGACAGAGAGAGCGAGAGAGAGTGAGGGAGAAAGTGAGATGGAGATATGGGAGAGAGCGATAAAAGGGGGAAAGAGAGAGTGATAAAGATAGATGGACAGAGACAGAGAGAGAGAGATAAGGGAAAGAGATGGAGGGAGAGTGAATGAGTGAGAGTAGAAGAGAGAGATGGAGATGAGGGACAGACAGATAGAGGGAGAGGAGAGAGAGATGGAGGGAGGGAGAGAGCAAGAGAGGAAGAGTGGGAGGGAGGGGGAGAGAGAGTGAGGGAGAGAGGGAGTGAGAGAGATAGAGAGTTAGGGAGGGAGGGAGTAAGGGAGAGAGAGGGAGATAAAGAGATATGGATTAAGAGAGTGAGAAAAAGCTAGGGAGGGAGGGCGGTAGAGAGAGATAGAGATAAAAGAGTGAAAGAGAGAGGGGAGAGATAGAGATAGTGATCGGGAGAGAGGGAGAGGGAGAGAGATGAAGCATGAGATAGAGTGAGAGAGAGATGGAGATGATGGAGGGAGAAATAGAGGTGGAGAGAGAGATAAAGATAGAGAGACAGAAGGAGAGAGGGATTGAGAGAGAGATGAAGGGAGAGAGAGGGAGGGAGAAACGGAAAGAGAGAGAGAAGGTGAAATAGAGAGATAGAGAGAGTGCGTGAGAGAGAGTTAGAGAGATTAGGGTGAGAGAGATAGTTGGAAGGAGAGACATAGAGAGGGAGACAAGGAGAAAGATAAAGATAGGTAGAAAGAGTGGAGAGAGAGCGAGACAGACGGATAGAGAGAGATGGAGATAAGAGAGAGTGAGATAGAAGAGGAGAGAGAAAGAGAATGATAAAGATAGATAGAGTGAGATAGAGAGAGTGAGATGAGGGAGAGATAGATGGAGGGTGAATTAAAGAGATGGAGAGAGAGAGGGAAAAAGAGAGAGATGGAGATGAGGAGAGAGTGATAGAGGGAGAGCGAGAGCGAGAGAGGAGAGAGTGAGAGGAAGGGAAAGAGAGAAAGATCGAGTGGAAGAGTGAGTGAGAGAGAGAGAGATGGAGAGGAGGGAGACTGAGATAGAAGGAGGAAAAGAGATGGAGAGGGAGAGACAGAGAGAGAGACAGAGACAGAGAGAGTGGGAGATAGGGGTAGGAGGAGAGAGAGAAAGAAAGAGATGGTTATGTGGGAGAGAGATAGAGGGGGAGAGAAAGGGAGAGAAATGGAGATAGAGATAGAGACAGAGATTGAGAGAGAGAAGGAAAGAGGGAGATAGGGGGAGAGAGAGAGAGAGAGAGTGAGTGAGTAAAAGAGAGAGATAGGGAGTGAGACAAAGGAAGGGAGAGAGAAACCAAGAGAGAGGTAGAGAGGGAGAGAGATTGAGATAGATAGATAGAGGGAGAAGGAGAGAAAGAAAGAGAGCTAGAAGGGGGGAGAGAGAAGGAGGGACAGAAGAGAGATATAGATAGATAGATAGATAAATAGATTGATAGATAGATAGATAGAGAGAGAGTGTGAGAGAGAGAGAGATGGATATGAGGGAGAGAGAGAGATAGAGGAAAGGGGGAGAAGGTAGAAAAAGTGAGATAGATAGATAGTTGTATAGACGTATAGATAGATAGATTGTTAGATAGATGTAGAAATAGATAGATATAGAAATAGATAGCGAGAGAGATGTAGGGAGAGTGAAAGAGAGAGAAAGAGAGGGAGATAAAGATGAGGGAGACAGATATGGAAGGAGGCAAGATAGAGAGCATGGGAGATAAAGATGAGGGAAAGAGAGATAGAGGGTGAGCGAGAAAGAGAGAGATAGATGGAAATGAGGGAGACTTAGATAGAGGGAGGGAGAGAGAGAGTGTGAGAGGGAGACAAAGAAAGAGGGAGGAAGAAGGAGTGGGAGAGAGATAGTTTGAGATGGAGATGAAGGAGAGATAGGGAGAAAGAGAGGGGGAGAGAGAGAGGGGGAGAGAGAGAGGGAGATGGAGATGAGGGAGGGAGATAGAGAGAGGGAGAGGGAGAGAGAGATAGAGAGTGGGAGAGAGATATGGAAATGAGGGAGAGTGAGATAGAGGGAGAGAGAGACAGGAAGTGGGAGGGAGAGAGAGGGAGAGAGGGAGAGAGATAGAGAGAAAGGGAGATAGAGGCAGGGAGGGAGGGTGGGAGGGAGGGAAGGAGCGAGATCGAAAGAGAAAGAGAGATGGAGATGAGGGAGAGAAAGATCAAAAGAGAGAAGGGAGAGAAAAAGAGAATGGGGGATAGAGATAGAGATAGGGAGAGAGAAGTGGGAGAGAGGGAGTGAGATCGAAAGTGAAAGAGAGATGGAGATTAGGGAAATAGAGACAGGGAGATACATGGAGAGTGAGAGAGAGAAAGTTAAAGATAGATAGAGACATATAAAGAGAGAGTGAGACATAGAGAGAGGGAGAGAAAGATATGGAAATTGGCGAGAGAGAAAGAGGGCAGGAGAGAGAGAAAGAGATAAGGGGAGAGAGAGATGGAGATGTGGAAAAGAGAGACATAGGGAGAGAGAGGGGGGAGAGAGATAGAAAGCATGAGAGTGAGATAGAAAGAGTGAGAGTGAGATAAAATGAGTGAGAGCGAGGAGAGAGAGTGTGTGTGTGTGACAAAAAGAGGGAGTACGAGAGGGGGAGAGAGAGAGAGAAAGTGTGATATAGAGGAAGATAGATGGAGGGAGAGATAAAGATAGATAAATATAGAAGGTAGCTAGAGAATGTGACGTATAGAGAGAGGGAGATATTGATATGGAGATGGGGGAGAAAGATAGAGGGAGTGAGAGAGAGAGGAAGAGAGAGAGATGGAGATATGGAGATGAGGGAGAGAGAGATGGACATATGGAGATGAGGCAGAGAGAGATGGACATATGGTGATAAGGGAAAGAGAGATGGAGAATAGGATATAAGGGAGAGAGAGATAGACGGAGAGAGAGGGAGAGAGAGAGAGAGAGAGAGAGAGAGAGATGAAAGGAGGGAGGGAGGGATGGAGAGATAGAGTGGGAGAAAGGGAGATACAGAGAGAGAGAGAGAGTGTGTGTGTGTGTGTGTGTGAGAGAGAGAGAGAGAGAGAGATAGATAGAGAGAGAGGCAGGGAGGGAGGGAGGGAGAGAGAAAGAGAGATGGAAGAGAGAAAGATAGAAAGAGAGAGATGGAGATAGAGATAGGGGGTGTGTAAGAGAGAGGGAGAGAGATGGAGAGAGAGAGGGAGAGAGGGAAGGAGAGAGAGAGTGAGGGAGAGAGAGAGAGAGGGAGAGAGAGACAGAGAGGGAAGCTAGGAGGGAGAGAGAGAGAGAAATGGGGGAGAGAAATAGAGATATGGAGATAGAGATAAGGGGAGAGAGAGAAGTGAGAGAGTGGGAGTTAGAGTGAAATAGAGAGAGATGGAGATCAACGAAAAAAGACATATGGAGAGAGAGAGGGGAAAAAGATAGAGAACGTGAAAGAGAGAGAGTGAGAGAGGGGAAAAAGATAGAGAGCGGAGAGAAAGAGGGGGTGAGAGAGGGGGAGAGGGGGTGAAAGAGAGATGAAGGGTAGGAGAGAGTGAGTGAGAGAGATGGAGGGAGAGAGAGATAAAGGATAGGAGAGAGTGAGTGAGATAGAGGGAGCGAGAGAGATATTGAGAAGAGGGAGAGAGATGGAGGGAAAGGTGGAGAGAGTGAGATAGAGAGAGAGAGTCAGAGATGAGGGAGAGAGATAGAGAAAGAGCGAGAGATGAGGAAGAGAGAGATGTAGAGAGAGAGAAAGATGGAGACAAGAGAACGATAGAGATAGAGGGAGAGCGAGGCGGGCAAGGATGGGGGGAGAGATAGAGAGGGCGAGATAAAGAGAGAGCGAGAGAGATGAAGATAAGGGGGTTTGAGATAAAGAGAGAGGTGGAGATGAGGGAGACTTAGATAGAGGGAATGGGAGTGAGGGAGAGATAGATACATAGATAGATTGATTGATAGATAGGTAGATAGGTACGTAGGTAGATAGATAGATAGACAGAAAGATAGAAAGATAGATAGGTAGAAAGATAGATTGATACAGAGAGAGAGATGAGGGAGAGTGGAAGAGAAAGAGAGAAGGGGGAGAGAGAGATAGAGGGAGAGCAAAAGAGAGAGATAGAGAGGGGGAGAGATATAGAGGAGTGAGAGAGAGATAGAGGGGGAGGGAGAGAAAGAGAGGGAGAGAGAGATATGCAGATGAGGAAAGGAGAGATATAGGGTGAAAGAGAGAAAGAGAGAGAGAGCGGGGAAGAGAGGGAGGGGGGAGCGAGGGAGGAAGGGAATGAGAGAGAGAAAGAGAAGGAGAGAGTGAGTGAGTGATAGAGAAAGGGGGAGAGAGAGAGGCATGGAAGGAGGGGGAGGGAGAGAGAGAGATAGGGGATATAAAGAGAGAAAGAGAGAGATAGAGACAGACATAGGGAGAGAGAGAGAGAAGTGAGAGAGAGGGAGAGAGAGAGAGAAGTGAGAGAGAGGGAGAGTGAGAGAGAGGGGGAGAGAGAGAGAAAGAGTTTGTGTAAGAGGAGGGAAAGAGAGAAAGAGAGAGAGAGAGGGTAGGAGAGAGAAAGGGAGAGAGAAAGGGAGAAAGAAAGGGATAGAGAAATAAAGATAGATAGAGAGAGCGAGAAAGAGAGTGAGAGATGGAGATGAGGGAGATAGAGAGAGATGGAGAGAAAGTGATAGAGGTAAATAGATAGATAGATAGATAGATAGATAGATAGTAATATAGAAAGACAGAGAAAGAGAAAAAGAAATAGAAAGAAGGGGGAGAGGGAAAGGGGAGAGAGATAGAGAGCGTGTGAGTGAGAGAGAGAGTGAGAGCGAGAGAGAGGAGAAAGAGAATGTGCGTGTGAGAGAGAGAGGGAGGGAGGGAGGGAGATAGATAAATAATGAGTAGGAGAGAAGGAGAGAGAGGGAGAGGGAGGGAGGGAGAAATATGGAGATGAAGGAGAGGTATATAAGGGAAGGGGGGAGAGAGAGAGCGAGATCGATAGATAGATAGATAGATAGGTAGATAGATAGTTGATTAGATAGATATATAGATAGATAGAGAGATAGATTGGTAGGTAGATAGATAATAGATAGATAGATGGATAAAGATAGATAGATAGATAGATAGATATAGAGAAAGAGAGAGAGAGATGAGGGAGAGAGATGGAGGGAAAGTGAAAGACAGAGAGAGATGGAGAGAGAGAAAGATCGAAAAGAGGGAGAGAGAGATATAGGGGGGAGATAAAGATCAAGGGGAGAGAGATAGAGGGAGTTCAAGAGAGAGAGTGAGAAGGAGAGAGAGAGATGAGGATGAGGGAGAGTGAGATAAAGGGAGGGAGAGAGAGAGAGAGAGAGGGGGAGAGGGAGAGAGTGAGATTGAGAGACAGAGAGGGAGAGAGGGGGAGAGAGGGAGAGAGAGTGGAAGAGAGAGAAAGAGAGATGGAGATGGAGATGAGGGAGAGAGAGAAGGGGGAGATGGAGATAAGTGAGGGACGGAGATAGAGGGAGAGCGAGAGAGAGGAAGATAGATGGACGGAGAGACTGAGAGAGATAAATTTACATAGATAGATAGATAGAGAGTGTGTGTTTGTCAGAGATAGTGAGAGGGGGAGAGAGATATGGAGATGAGGGAGAGAGATAGAGGGTGTGAGAGAGAGATAGAGTGTGAGAGAGAGGGAGATATGGAGATGATGGAGAGAAATATAGAGGGAGGGAGAGAGAGGGAGAGAGAGGGAGGGAGGGAGGGATGGGGGGAGAGAGGGAGAGAGAGAAAGACAGAGAGTGAAAGAAAAAGGTAGGGAGGGAGGGAGGGAGAGAGAGATAGGGGAGAGAAAGAGAGAAAGAGAGAAAGAGAGAGATAGAGATAGGTGAGAGGGCAAGAAGAGAGAGAGGGGGAAAGAGAGAGGGAGATAGGGAAAGAGAGAGTGTGAAATAGAGAGATAGAGAGAGAGATAGATGGAAGAGGAGAGAGAGCGTTAGAGAGATTAGGGTGAGAGAGATAGATGGAAGGAGAGACATAGAGAGGGAGACAGGGAGACAGGGAGAGAGATAAAGATAGGTAGAAAGAGTGGTGAGAGAGCGAGACAAACGGATATAGAGAGAGGGGGATAAAGATGGAGGTGAGAGAGAAAGAAGAGGAGAAGAGAGAGAGAGAAGAGGAGAGATAAAGAGAGATAGAGATAGATAGAGAGAGGGAGATGACGGAGAGATAGATGGAGGGTGAGATAAAGAGATGGAGAGAGAGAGGGGGAAAGAGAAAGATGGAGATGAGGGAGAGAGTGATAGAGGGAGAGCGAGAGAGAAGGAAAGAGAGAAAGATCGAGTGGGAATGTGAGTGTGAGAGAGAGATGGAGAGGAGGGAGACTAAGATAGAGGGAGGGAGAGAGAGGGAGAGGGAGAGAGAGAGAGAGAGAGATAGAGTGGGAGAATGGGAGAGAGAGGTAGGAGGGAGAGAGAGAGGTAGGAGGGAGAGAGAGAGAGAAAGAGATGGACATGTGGGAGAGAGATAGAGGGGGAGAGAAAGAGAGAGAAATGGAGATAGAGATAGGGATATAGGGAGAGAGGGAGATGGGGGAGAGAGAGTGAGTGAGTAAAAGAGAGAGGGGGGGAGATAGAGAGAGTGAGATAATAGGAGGGAGAGAGAAACAAAGAGAGAGGTATAAAGAGGGAGAGAGAGATTGAGATAGATAGATAGATAGAGGGAGAGGGAGAGAAAGAGAGAGAGAGAGAGAGAGGGAGAGAGAGAGTTGGAGAGAGAGCTAGAAGGGGAGAGAGAGAAGGAGGGACAAAAAAGAGATATAGATAGATAGATATAGATAGATAGATAGATAGATAGATAGATAGATAGATAGATAGATAGATAGATAGATAGATAGAGAGAGACAGGGAGGGAGGGAGCGAGAGAGAGAGATGGACATGAGGGAGAGAGATATAGAGGAAAGGGGGAGAGGGATTGAAAGAGCAAGATAGATAGATAGATAGATAGATAGATAGATAGATAGGTAGATAGATAGATAGATAGATAAATAAATTCATAGATAGATAGATAGATGTATAGACATGTAGATAGATTGATTGATAGATAGACAGATAGATAGATAGATAGATAGAGATATAGAGAGCGAGAGAGAGATGCGGGCGAGAGAGATAGAGCGAAAGTGAAAGAGAGAGAAAGAGAGGGAGATAAAGATGAGGGAGACAGAGATAGGAGGAGAGCAAGATATAGAGCATGGGAGATAAAGATGAGGGAAAGAGAGATAGAGGGTTAGCGAGAAAGAGAGAGAGAGAGAGAGATGAAGATGAGGGAGAATGAGATAGAGGGAGGGAGAGAAAAAGGAAGTGGGAGATTGTGAGAGAGAGATGGAGAAAGAGGGAGTGAAAGAGACAGATGGAGTTGAAGATGAGGGAGAGAGAGAGGGAGAAGGAGATGGGGAGATGGTGATGAGAGAGGAAGATAGAGGGAGAGCGAGAGAGGAAGATAGATGGAAGGAGAGACATAAAGAGTGAGATAGATCGAGAAAGATATATAGAGAGATAGAGAGAGGGAAAGAGAGTGTGTGTGGTAGAGAGAGATATGAAAATGAGGGAGACTGAGATAGAGGGAGAGAGAGACAAGAAGTGTGAGGGAGAGAGAGGGAGAGAGGGAGAGAAAGGCAGGGAGGGAGGGTGGGAGGGAGGGAGGGGGCGAGATCGATAGAGAAAGAGAGATGGAGATGAGGGAGAGAAAGAGAGAGAGAGAGATAGACAGATAAGGTTTAGAGAGATAGAGGAGGAGAGAAAAAGAGAGATAAAGATAGATAGAGAAAGAGAGAGTGTGTGAGAAAGAAAGACCGAGGGAGAGAGGGAGAGAAAGTGTGATTGAGTGAGAGAGAGAGGGAGAGAGGAGAAGAGAGAGGAGAAGAGAGAGAGAGGGAAAGAGAGAGATGGAAATAAAGGAGAGAGATATAGAGGGAGCGAGATAGGGAGAGTGTGTTTGTGTGTGTGTGAGGTACAGAGAAAGATAGGGTTAGAAGAGAGAGAGATGGAGATGAAGGAGAGAGAGATAGAGGGATGGAGAGAGAGAAAGAGAGGGGGGAGATAGACAGATAAAAAGATACATAGATAGTTAGATAGATAGATACATATATAGATAGATAGATAGATAGATAGATAGATAGATAGATAGATAGATAGATAGATAGATAGATAGATAGACAGATAGATAGAGAGATAGATAGACAGACAGATAGATAGATAGATAGACAGATAGATAGACAGATAGACAGATAGATAGACAGATAGACAGACAGATAGATAGATAGATAGATAGATAGATAGATAGATAGATAGATAGATAGTTTATAGATAGATAGATAGATAGATAGTTTATAGATAGATAGATAGATAGTTTATAGATAGAGAGATATAGAGATATATATATTAAGATCAGGGAGTGAGAGATGGAGGGAGAGTGAAAGAGAGATAGAGAGAGAGATGTAGATGAGGTTAGAGAGATAGATGTAGTGTGAGAGGGGGAGAGAGAGATAGGGAGGTAAAGATAGAGAGAGAGATAGAGAGAGGGAGAGAGAGAGATAGAGAGAGGGAGAAGGAGATATAGTGAGAGAGATAGGGATGATGGAGATTGAAATATAGGTGGAAAGAGAGATAATGATAGAAAGATAGAACTAGGAAGAGAGAGATGAAGGGAGAGAGATAGAGGGAGAGAGAGGGAAAGAGAGAGATAAGGGTAAGAGAGCTAGATGGGGGGAGTGACATAGAAAGTAAAAGAGAGATAAAGATAAAGGGTGATAGATAGAGAGAGATAGGGAGATAGATAGATAGGGAGAGAGAGGGAGAGATAGAGTGATAGAGTTAGAGAGAAATTGAAAGGGAGAGAGAGATAGAGTTATAGAGAGAGAGAAATTGAAAGGGAGAGAGAGAGAAGAGATGTTAGATTAATAGATGAATAGAGAGTGAGTGAGAGAGTTTGAGAGATAGAAAAGGGGAGAGAGAGAGGGAGAGTGAGAGATAGAGTGATGTAGACGAGGGAGAGAGAGAGATGGAGGGAGAGGTAGAGATAAAGATAGAGAGAGAGAAGGGAGAGTGAGATGGAAAGAGAGGGAGAAGGAGATAGAGTGAGAGAGAGATAGAAATGATGGAGATGGAAATATAGGTGGAGAGAGAGATAAAGATAGAGAGAGGTAGAAATAGGAAGAGAGAGATTGCGGGAGAGAGATAGAGGGAGGGAGAGAGAAGGGAAAAAGACAGATAAGGGTTTGAGACCTAGATGGGGGGAGAGGCATAGAAAGGAAGAGAGAGATAGAGAGATAGATAGATAGAGAGAGAGGGAGAGAGATAGAGTGAGAGAGTTAGAGAGAAATTGGAAGGGAGAGAGAAGAGATGAGAGAGAGGGAACGAGAGAGAGTGAAAGGGAGCGAGATAGATAGATATTGAGAGAAAGTGATAGATTAATAGATGGATAGAGAGAGAAAGAGTGAGTGAGAGAGTTTGAGAGATAGAAAAGGGGAGAGAGAGAGAGGGAAGGAGACGACATATAGAGAGAGATAGAGAGAGGGAGTGAGAGGGAACGAGATAGAGGGAGAGTGAGAGAGAGAGAGATGGAGATGAGGGAGAGAGGGTGCGAGAGAGAGATAGAGAGAGAAGGGGAGAGGGAGAGGGAGACGACATATAGAGGGAGATAGAGGGAGACTGAGGGAGAGAACGAGTTGGAAAGAGAGGAAGAGAGAAATGGAGGGAGAGAGAGGGAGAGAGGGAGAGAAACGTAGGGAGAGATGGAGAGAGAGATAGAGAGAGAGAGAGAAAGAGAGAGAGAGCGAGAGAGAGGAGAACAGAAAGAGAGAGAGATATGGAGAAAAAAGGAGAGAGAGTGAGAGAGAGAGGAGAACAAAGAGAGAGAGAGATGGAGAAAAAGGAGAGAGAGATTGAGGGAGGGAGAGAGACAGAGAGAGAGAGAGATGGACATGTGGCGCGAGATAGACACACAGATAGATAGATAGATAGATAGACAGACATACAGATAGATAGATAGTTAGATAGATAGATGGATAGATGGATAGATAGATAGATGGATAGATGGATAGATGGATGGATAGATAGATGGATAGATAGATGGATAGATAGATCGATGGATATATGGATGGATAGATGGATGGATGGATGGATAGATAGATAGACATTTAGATAGAGAGAGATAGAGAGAGAAAGTGGGAGAGAAGATAGACAACGAGAGAGGGAGAGACCAATAAAGATAGTGAGAGAGATAGAGAGGGGGTGAGAGAGAAGGAGAGAGGGAGAGAGAGAAAGAGAGATAGATATATGGATAATGAGAGATGGAGATGAGGGTGAGAGAAAAAGAAAGAGAGTGTGTGAGAGAGAGAGAGTGAGAGAGAGAGAGCGAGAGAGATAGAGACAAAGACAGAGACAGAGACATAGACTGAGACAAAGAGAAAGAGGGATAAGGGAGAGAGAGATAAAGTTAGAAAGAGAGATAGAGAGAGAGGGAGGGCGAGAGAGAAAGAAAGAGAGATAGAGTGAGAGAGAGAGAGAGCGAGTGAGAGAGAGAGAGAGAGAGAGAGAAATGAGGGAAAGAAAGATAGATGAAGGGAGAGACAGAGAGAGGGTGAGTGAGATGAATATAGAGAGAGATAGAGAGAAAGGGAGGGAGAGGGGGAGAAAGAGAAAGAGATCCAGATGAGGGAAAAAAATATAGATGGAGGGAGAGAGAGAGGGAGAGAGAGAGACAAAGATAGAGAGATAGAGATAGATAGAGGGAGAGAGAGGAAGGGAGGGAGGGAGAGAGAGAGATAGAGCGACAGGGATAGAGAGATAGACGTGAGGGAGACAGATGGAGATGGAGATGAAAGATAGAGAGAGTGAGGGAGAGAGAGAGACAAAGAAAAAGATATGGTGATATGGGAGAGATAGAGGCAGAGAGAGAGAAAGAGAGAAAGTGGGGGAGGGAAAGGGAAAGGGACACAGAGAGAGAGAAGGAGAAAGGGTGAAAGGGAGAGAGCGAGAGCGAGAGATAGAGAGAGATAGAGAGGGAAGGAGAGAGAGAGAGTGAGAGAGAGAGAGAGAGAGAAGAGAAGATATGCTCTTGTTTATGTCATTCATTCTCTTCTGGTTAATCTAATGAATCAGTAATCGGATCGACTACAGGTAATGAGCTTTATCTGGTTTCAATTCCCTTTTTCCTACCAGACCTATATTGGATTAAGTCCTTCGATGCTTCCTCAGAGCTGGGTCGACTCAATATCGAGAGACTCAGCCATGATGGACTTTCTCACACCTTTATGTCTCCATCTCTCGACTGGAGCTCAATCTTTGGCATTACGGAGATGGAGATGGAAATGTGGGATAGAGAGAGCGAGGGAGAAAGAGAAGAGACATGGAGTTGTGGGTGAGAGAGAGAGCAAGAGAGATAGAGAGAGATTGAGGGTGAGAGAGAGCAAGAGAGATAGAGAGAGATTGAGGATGAGAGAGAGAGAGCAAGAGAGATAGAGAGAGAGTGTGTGACAAAGACAAAGACATAGATAGAGACAAATAGATAGAGGGATAAGGGAGAGAATAAAGTTAGAAAGAGAGATATAGAGAGAGAGAGAGAGGGGGGAGAGAGTGAGAGAAAGGAAAAGTGGGAGAGAGAGAGAGAGGGGGGAGAGAGTGAGAGAAAGGAAAAGTGGGAGAGAGAGAAAGATAGAAAGAGTGAGAGAGAGCGAGTGAGAGAGAGAGATGAAGGAAAGAAAGATAGATAGAGGTAGAGATGGAGAGAGAGTGTGTGAGATGAAGATAGAGAGAGAGCCAGATGAGGGAAAGAAAGATAGAGAGAGGGAGAAAGAGATAAAGATAGAGAGAGAAGGAGAGAAGGAGAGAGAGGAAGGGAGGGAGGCAGAGAGAGAGAGATAGAGGGGGGAGAGAGAGAGGGAGAGATAGAGAGGGAGACAGATGGAGATGAAGGACAAAGAGAGCGAGGGAGAGAGAGATGGGGGAGAGAGGAAGAGAGAAAGTGGGTGAGGGAAAGGGACAAAGAGGGAGAGAAGGAGAGAGGGAGAGAGGATGAGAGGGAGAGAGGGAGAGGGAGATAGATAGAGATGGAGATTGAGGGAAGGAGTGAGTGAGAGAGATAGAGGGAGATAGATTGAGGGAAGGAGGGAGAGAGAAAGAGAGATAGAGGGAAGGAGAGTGAGAAAGAGAGGGAGTGAGGTAGACATATGGATAGATAGATTGATAGATAGATAGATTGATACATAGATAGATAGATAGAGATAGAGAGATAGAGAGTGGAAGAGATAGAGAGGGAAAGATGCGGGACAAATGGATGAAGGGAGAGTGAAAGAGAAAGAGAGAAAGGGAGAGAGAGTTAGATGGAGAAGAGGGAGAGAGAGAGAGAGATAAAGAGAGAGAAAGATGAAGGGAGAGTGAGAAAGAGAGAGAGAAAGAAAGGAAAAGAGAGAGTTAGGTGGAGATGAGGGGCAGAGAGAGAGTGATGCACATGAGGGAGAGAGATGGAGATGAGAGAGATGGAGCGAAGGAAAGGAAGAGTGACAGGGAGTGGAATAGATAGATAGATAGTTAGGGAGAGAGAGAGAGATCAAGATGAGGGAGAGAAAGATAGCGGGATAGTGAAAGAGAATGAGACATAGAAAGATGGAGTTGAGGGTTAGTGAGATAGAGGGACATATAGAGACAGGGTGAGGTAGAGTGTGAGAAAGAGAGACAATGAAAGGTAAAGAGGGAAAGAGAGAAAGGGAGAGAGGGAGAGAGGGAGATAGATAGAAAGATAGAGAGAGAAAGAGATGGGGAACGGAAGAGTGAGAGAGAGATGGAGATAAGGGGCGAGAGATAGAGGGAGGGGAGGGAGTGGGAAGAGAGAGAGAGATAAAGGGAAGAAGAGAGAGAAAGAGGCGGAGGGAGATAGACAGACAGACAGATAGATTGATACATAGATAGATAGATAGATAGATAGATAGACAGACAGATAAATAGATAGATATATAAATAGATATATATAAATATATATATATATATATATAAATACACACACACATAGAGAGAGAGAGAGATAGAGATTAAGATGAGGTAGAGATAGAGGGGAGGGAAAGAGTGAGAATGGGGAGAGATTGATATTTGGAGGGGGAGAGAGATGAAGATGAGGGCATGTGAGATATAGGGAGAGAAAGAGAGGGACAGAGAGAGAGATAATGATAGAACAAGAGATAAAGAGGGAAAGGGAAGAGGGAGAAAGAGAGAGATAGAGAGAAAGCGTGAGAGAGAGCGAGAGAGGAGAGACAAAGATAGAGAGAGACATATGAGGGAAAGAGAGATAGATGGAGGGAGAAATCGAGAGTGGGAGAGAGTGATAAAGATAGAGAGTGAGATAGAGAGTGAGGTAGAGACAGAGAGAGGGGGAGAGAGGGGGGAGAGAGAGAGAAGAGAGAAAGAGATGGAGATGTGGGAGAGAGATAGAGGGAGGGAAAAAAGGGAGAGAGAGGGGGGGATAGAGTGGGAGAAAAAGATGGGGAGATGGGGAGAGAGAAAGAGAGAGAGAGTGAGAGGAAAGAGAACGATGGGGATGAGGGAGACATAGAGATAGAGTGAAGTAGAGAGAGAAAGAGAGGGAGCGAGAGACATAGAGAGAGAGAAGAGAGAGAGAGACATAGAGAGATAAGGTTGAGAGAGATAGAGGGGGAGAGAAAGAAAGAGATATAAAGATATATAGATAGATAGATAGATAGAGTATGTGTGTGTGTGTGAGAAAGAAAGACAGAGGGAGAGAGGGAGAGAAATTGTGTGATTGCGTGAGAGAGAGAGTTGAAGAAAGGGAGAGAGAGAGAGAGATGGAGATAATGGAGAGAGAGATAGAGGGAGAGTGTAGGGAGAGAGAGATAGAGGGAAGGAGAGAGAGATAGAGGGAAGGAGAGAGAGAAAGAGGGAGGGAGATAGACATATAAAAAGATAGTTAGATAGTTAGATAGATAGATATATAGATAGATAGATAGATAGTAGATATATATATATATATATATATTAAGATCAGAGAGTGAGAGATAGAGGGAGAGTGAAAGAGAGAGAGAGAGAGAGAGAGGGAGAGAGAGAGATGTAGATGAGGAAGAGAGAGATTGATGGAGGGAGAGAGGGAGAGAGATAGATAGGGAGGTAAAGATTGAGATATATATATAGATAAAGATAGAGAGACATAGAGAGGGGAGAGAGAGAGAGATGGAGAGAGAGGGAGAAGGAGATAGAGTGAGAGGGAGATAGAGATGTTGGAGATTGAAATATAAGTGGAGAGAGAGATAAAGATAGAGAAAGGTAGAAATCGGAAGAGTGGGATGGTGGGAGAGATATAGAGGGAGGGAGAGCGAGAGGGAAAGAGAGAGAGAGTTGGACGGAGAGAGAGTTAGAGGGAGTGAGATTGACATATTGATAGATAAGTAGATAGATATATAGAGAGATAAAGATGAGGGAGAAAGAGATAGAGGGAGAGTGATAGAGAGAGGGGGGAGAGAGGGGGGGAGAGAAAGAGATGGAGATGAAGGAGAGAGAAGGTGGGAGAGAGACAGTAAGAGAGATAGAGAGAGGGAAAGAGGGAGAGCGAGTGAGAGAGAGAGAAAGAGAAAGAGAGTGAGAGAGAGAGAGAGAGAGTATGTGTGTGTGTGTGAGAGAGAGCGAGAGTGAGAGATATATGGAAGGAGAGACATAGAGATGGAGAGAGATAAAGATAGATAGGTAGATAGAGAGAGAGATACGAAGTGAGAGATAGAGATAACTGAGTGAGATAGAGGCCGAGAGAAAGAAAGAGTGATAAAGATAGATAGATAGATAGACAGAGGGAGAGAAAGAGAGAGTATGAGTGAGTGAGAGAGAGAGAGAAAGAGAAGAGAAGATAGAGAGGGGAGATAGAGAAAGAGAGAGAAAGAGAGATATTATGATCAGGGAGAAAGAGATGGAGGGAGTGTGAAAGATAGAGAGAGAAAGACAGAGAGAGTGATTGAGATGAGGGAGATATGGAGGAAGAGAGAGAGATATGGAGATAAAGATAGAGAGAGATAGATAGAGAGAGGGAGAGAGAGATGGAGAGAGTGCGAGAAGTAGATAGAGTGAAAGAGAGGGGGAGATGGCAGAGAGAGAAATAGAGGAGGAGAGAGAGATCAAGATAGAGGGAGAGATAGAGAGGGAGAGAGACAGAGGGAAGGAGAGAGAAAGAGAGGGAGGTATTAGACAGATAAATAGATACATAGACAGTTAGATAGATAGATAGATAGATAGATAGATAGAGAGATAGAGAGATATATATATTAAAATCAAGGAAAGAGAGATCGAGGGAGAGTGAAAAAGAGAGAGAGAGAGAGAGAGAGAGATGTAGATGAGGGAGTGGGAGATAGATGGAGGGAGAGAAAGGGAGAGTGAGAGAGATAAAGATAGAGAGATAGATAGAAAGGGAGAGGGATGGAGAGAGAGGAAGAAGGAGGTAGAGATGATAGGGAGAGAAATAAAGGTGGAGAGAGAGATAAAGATAGAGAAAGAGGTCAAGATAGGGGGAGAGATGGAGGGAGAGAGATAGAGGGAGTGAGAGAGAGAAAGAAAGAGAAGAAAGAGAGAGAGATAATGGTGAATGAGTTAGATAGAAAGAGATACATAGAAAGGGAGAGAGAGATAAAGAATGATAGATAGAGAGAGATAGAGAGAGAGAGAGAGGGAAAGAGATGGAGATAAGGGATAGAGAGATAGAGGGGAGAGAAAGATAAGGAGATAATGATAGATAGATAAAGAGAGTAAGTGAGAGAGAGACGGAGATAGGGAGAGAAAGTGAGTGAGAGAGTTAGAGAGAGAGACAAAAGAGAGAGAGATAGAAGAGAAAAGTAAGAGAGAGAAAGAGAGAAAGACAGAGAAAAAGAGGGAATGAGAGAGAGTGAGAGGGAGCGAGATAGCCAGATAGAGAGAGATAAAGATGAGGGAGAGTGAGAGAGAAGTGAGAGAAAGAGAGAGATAGAGAGAAATGGAGATGAGGGAGAGAGGGTGAGTGAGAGAGAGACAAAGAGAGAGAGATAGAGTGAGGGAGAGAGGGAGAGGGAGACAACATAGAGAGAGATAGAGAGAGATTGAGGGAGAGAATGATTGGGAGAGAGAGGGAGAGAGAGAGATGGAGGGAGAGAGATAAGATCGAATTACATCAAATAATTATATAAGTGAACAAGAGAGTATGAGTGAGTGAGAGAGAGAAGAGAGAGAGATATTAAGATTAGGGAGAGTGCGTGAGAGAGAGAGAGAGACTGAGATGAGGGGGAGAGAGACAGATAGAGAGATAAAGACAGAGAGAGAGGGAGAGAGAGGGAGAAGTAGATAGAGTGAGAGAGAGGTGGAGATGGCGGAGAGAGAAATAGAGGTGGAGAGAGGGATCAAGATAGAGTGAGAGATAGAGAGTGAGAGAGATGGAGGTTGAGAGATAGAAGGATGGAGAGAGAGAGAAGATTGAAGAGAGAGAGAGAAAGAGAGATAGAGATAAAGATAGCTAGATAGAGAGAGATAGAGAGAGAGATGGAGGGAGAGAGATAGGATGATGGAGAGAGAGAGGGAAAGAGAGAGAAGATCGAAGAGAGAGAGCGAGAGAGAGAGAGATAAGCGTGAGAGAGAGAGATGGAGGGAGAGACATAGAAAGGGAGAGAGAGATAGAGATAAAGATAGCTAGAGAGAGAGAGAGAGAGAAAGAAAGATAGGGTGAGAGAGTTAGAGTGAAATTGAAAGGGAGAGAGAAGAGATGAGAGAGAGAGGGAAGGAGAGAGACTGAGAGGGAGTGAGATAGATAGATAGAGAGAGAAAGATAAAGATGAGGGAGAAAGAGATAGAGGGAGAGAGAGATTGAGAGAGAGGGACAAAGAGAGAGGGAGAGAGGGGAGAGAGAGGGAGATGAGTGAGAGACAGGGCGAAAGAGAGAGAGAAAAAGAGAGAGGATGAGGGGGAGGGAGATGATAGAGAGAGATAATGGGAGAGAGGGAGAGAGTGGGAGAGAGATAGGGGCAGGGAAAGAGATTATGGGAGGAAGAGGGAGAGGAAAGGAGAGAGAGAGATAGACAAAGAGAGAGATAGAGATAAGGGTGAGAGAGGTAGGGGAGGGAGAGACAGAGAAAGGGAATGAGAGATAGAGATAAAGATATATATATATATATATATATATATAGAGAGAGAGAGAGAGAGAGAGAGAAAGAGAGCGGGGGGAAGGGAGATGGAGATAAGAGGGAGAGAGATAGAGGGAGTGAGACAAATATATTGATTGATAAATAGATAGATATAGAGAGAAAGATAAAGATGAGGGAGAAAGAGAGAGAGTGAGAGAGAGATAGAATGAGAGAGAGAGAAGGAGAGAAAGAGATGGAGATGGGGGAGAGAGAGGGTGAGAGAGAGAGAGAGACAGTGAGAGAGAGGGAGAGAGGGAGAGCGAGTGTGAGAGAGAGAGAGAGAGAAAGAGAGAGCGAGAGTGAGAGATAGATGGAGGGAGAGACATAGAGATGGAGAGAGAGATAAAAATAGATAGATAAATAGATAGATAGAGAGAGAGAGATAGGGAGAGAGAGATGGATATAAGGGAGTGAGATAGAGGCCGAGGGAAAGAAAGAGTGATAAAGACAGATAAATAGATAGAGAGAGACAGATGGAGAGAAGGAGAGAGAGTATGAGTGAATGAGTGAGAGAGAGAGAGAAGAGAAGATAGAGCGAAGGAGATAGAGAAAGAGAGAGAGAAAGAGAGATATTAAGATCAGGGAGAAAGAGATGGAGGGAGAGTGAAAGAGAGAGAGAGACAGAGAGTGATTGAGATGTGGGAGAGATGGGGGGAGAGAGGGAGAGAGAGATATAGAGAGGGAGCGAGAGAGGGAGAGAGAGGGAGAAGTAGATAGAGTCAAAGAGAGGGGGAGATGACGGAGAGAGAAATAGAAGGGGAGAGAGGGATCAAGATAGAGAGAGATAGAGAGGGAGAGAGAGATGGAGGGAGAGAGATAGATGAGTGAAAGAGAGAAATATGGAGTGAGTGATGAAGACAGCGAGTGTGATACGGAGAGAGGTAGAGAAAGGGAGAGAGGGAGGGAGAGAGAGAGAGGGAGAGAGGGAGAGGGCATAAAGAGAGATGGAGATTTGGGAGAGAGAGCAAGAATGAGATAGTGTGTGATGGAGATGTGGTAGAGAGATAGAGGGTGGGAGAAAAAGGGAGAGACAGAGAGGGGGAGAGAAGGGGGGAGAGAGAGAGAGAGAGAGACTGTTATGAAGGAGACATAGAGATAGAGCGAAGGAGAGAGAGAAAGTGAGGGAGCGAGATAGACAACTAGATAGATAGATAGATTGATTGTTTGATTGATTGATAAATAGATAGATAAATAGAGAGAGTTAAATAGATAGATAAATAGAAAGAGAGATGGGGGAGAGAAAGAGAGAATGGGAGATAGAGATAGAGATAGGGAGAGAGAGAAGTGAGAGAAAGGGAGTGAGATCGAAAGAGAAAGAGAGATGGAGATAAGGGAAAGAAAGACAGGGAGAGAGGGGGAGAAAGATGGAGAGCATGAGAGTGAGAGAGAGTAAGGGGGAGAGAGAGTGAGTGAGAGAGATAGAAAGAGAGAGAGAGAGAGACAAAGAAATGGAGATGAGGGAGGGAGATAAATGGAGAGTGATAGAGAGGAAGATAGATAGAGGGAGATAGTTAAAGATAGATAGAGAGATATATATAGAGAGAGAGTGAGAGATAGAGAGAGGGAGAGAGATATTAAAATTGGTGAGAGAGATATAGAGGGAGGGAGAGAGAAAAGGAGAGAGAGAGAGAGAAGGGCAGGGGGTGTTGGGGTGGGAGGGAGAGAGAGATAGAGGAGAAAAAGAGAGAAGGAGACAGGTAGAGATTGATTGGGAGAGAGAAAAGTGAGAAAGAGGGAGTGAGAACGAAAGAAAGAGAGAGAGAGATGGAGATATGGAAAAGAGAGACATAGGGAGAGAGATAGGGGAGAGAGATAGAAAGCGTGAGAGTGAGATAGAGAGAGTGAGAGCGAGGAGAGAGAGTGTGTGTGTGTGAGAGAGAGGGAGTGAGAGAGGGAGAGAGAGAAAGAGAAAGAGAGAGAGAGAGAGAGAGATACAGAGATATAAAGAGAGAGAGAGAGAGCGACATAGAGGAAGATAGATGGAGGGAGAAATAGAGATCGATAAATATAGATAGATAGATAGAGAATGTGACGCGTAGAGAGAGGGAGAGATTGATATGGAGATGAGAGGGAGATAGGTAGAGGGAGTGAGAGAGAGAGAGAGAGGCAGGGAAGGAGGGAAGGAGAGAGAGAGAGTTGGGGGAGAGAAAGAGAGAAAGAGAGAGATGGAGATAGAGATAAGAGGAGAGAGAGAGAAGGAGAAAGAGAGAGTCTGTGTGTGTGAGAGAGAGAGAGAGAGATAAAGGGTAGGAGAGAGAGTATGAGAGAGAGAGAGAGAGGCAGAGAGGGAGGGAGGGAGGTAGAGAGAGATGGGGGAGAGAAAGAGAGAAAGAGAGATATGGAGATAGAGATCAGGGGAGAGAGGGAAGTGAGAGAGTGGGAGCGAGAGTGAAATAGAGAGAGATGGAGATGAAAAGGAGAGAGAGTGAGTGAGATAGAAGGAGCGAGAGAGATGTGAAGAAGAGGGAGAGAGAGATGGAGGGAAAGGGAGAGAGAATGAGATAGAGAGAGTGTGTGAGAGACGGAGATGGGGGAGAGAGAGATAGAGAAAGAGCGAGAGATGAGGAAGAGAGAGATGGAGATGAGAGAGAGAGAGAGAGATAAAGGGAGAGTGAGAGAGAGCGAGGCATGTGAGGATGAGCGAGAGAGAGATAGAGAGAGAGCGACATAAAGAGAGAGATGGAGATAAGGGAGTTTGAGATAAAGAGAGAGAGAGATGGAGATGAGGGAGATTGTGATAGAGGGAATGGGAGTGAGGGAGAGATAGATAGATAGATAGGTAGGTACGTAGGTAGGTAGGTTGATACGTAGATAGATAGATAGATAAATAGAAGGATAGATAGATAGGTAGATAGAAAGATATAGAGAGAGAGATGAGGGGGAGAGAAAAGGAAGGAAGGTGGAAAAGAGAAAGAGAGGGAGAGAGAGAGAGAGAGATGGAGATAAGGGGGAGAGAGATAGAGGGAGAGAGAGTGAAGGAGAGAGTCATAGGGTGAGAGAGAGAGATAAAGGGTAGGAGAGAGAGGGAGAGAGAGGGGTAGAGAGAGAAAGGCAGAGAGGGAGGGAGGGAGGCTAGAGATAAAGGGTAGGAGAGAGAGAGTGAGAGTGAGAGAGACAGAAAGAGAGAGAGGGAGAGGGAGAGAGAGATGGAGATGAGAGAGGGAGTAGGGGGAGAGAGAGGAAGATAGATAGAGGGAGATACATAGAGAGTGAGAGAGAGAGATAAAGATAGATATAGAGATATATAGATAAAGAGAGAATGATAGAGAGAGGGATAGATATAGAGGAGTGAGAGAGAGAGAGGGAGAGGGAGAGAAAGAGAAGGTGACAGAGATATGCAGATGAGGGAAAAAGAGATAGAGGGTGTAAGAGAGAAAGGGTGTAAGAGAGAGAGAGAGAGAGAGAGAGAGAGAGAGAGAGGGAGAGAAGGGAGGGAGGAAGGGAATGAGAAAGAGAAAGTGAGTGAGTGATAGAGAAAGGGGGGAGAAAGAGAGGCATGGAGGGAGGGGGAGGGAAAGAGAGAGGTAGAGGATAGAAAGAGAGAAAGAGAGAGATAGAGACAGACATAGGGAGAGAGAGAGAAGTAAGAGAGAAGGAGAGTGAAAGAGAGGGGGGAGAGAGAAAGAGTTTGTGTAAGTGGAGGGAAAGAGAGAAAGAGAAAGAGAGAGAGAGAGAGATAAAGGGTAGGAGAGAGTAAGGGAGAGAGAAATAAAGATAGATAGATAGAGAGAGATGGAGATGAGGGAGAGAGAGAGAGAAAGGGTAGGAGAGAGAGTGAGTGAGAGAGAGAGAGAGAGATAAAGGGAAAGGGAGAGAGAGTGACATGGATAGATAGATACACATGTAGGTAGATAGATAGATACATAGGTAGATAGATAGGTAGATAGATAGATAGATTGATTGATTGATTGATTGATAGATAGATAGATAGATAGATAGATAGTGAGAGAGAGAGAGATATAGGGAGAAAGGGAGAAGTGGGAGATAGGGAGCCAAAGCGAAATAGAGAGGGAGATGGAGATGAGGGAAAGAGAGATATAAGGAGAGAGAATGGAGGCGAGAGATAGAGAGCGTTAGAGAGAGCGAGAGAGAGAGAGATAGGAGAGAGAGAGAGCGGAGAGAGAGATGGGGGGAGGAACGAGGGCGGGAGGGAGAGAGAGAGATAGATAGATAGACAGATAGGTAGATAAATAGTTAGATTGATAGATATATAGATAGATAGAGAGATATATAGATAGATAGAGAAAGAGAGAGAGAGAGAGAATGAGAGAGAGAGAGATGAGGGAGAAAGATGGAGGGAGTGTGATAGAGGGAGAGAAAGTGGGATGGAAAGAGATATGGAAAAGAGGGAGAGAAAGATAGAGGGAGAGCGAGAAAGAGAGAGAGAGAATGAGATAAAGATGAGGGAGAAAGATAGAGGGAGAGCGAGAGAGTGCGAGAAGGAGAGAGGGAGAGATGAAGATGAGGGAGACTAAGATAGAGGAAGGGAGAGAAAGAGGTTGAGGGAGAGAGTGGTACTAAGAGATAGGGAGGGAGGGAGGGGGAGAGAGATGGAGAGAAAGGAAGGGAGAGAGATTGTAATGTGGTAGAGAGATAGAGACTGAGATGAGGGAGAGAGTGAAGGGGAGAGAGAGGAGAGATTGTGAGAGAGAGAGAGAGGGAGGGAGAGAGGGAGAGCGAGGGAGAGGAAGATAGATGGAGGGAGAGACGGAGATAGATAAATATAGATAGAATGATAGATAGAGAAAGTGTGTGTATGATAGATAGAGAGAGGGAGAGAGAGATACTGAGATTAGGGGGAGAGAGATAGAAGGAGTGAGAGAGTGAGAGAGAGAGGGAGAGAGGGAGAGAGGGTGAGAGGGGGGAGAGTGTGTGAGAAAGAGGTAGGGAGGGAGGAAGAAAGAGAGAGAGAGATAGGGGGAGGGAGTAAGAAGTGAGAGAGAGGGAACGAGAGTGAAAGAGAGAGAGAGAGTAAGGGAGAAATGGGTGAGAGATGGAGAGCGTGAGAGAGAGTGAGGGAGAGAGAGTGAGTGAGTGAGATAGATAGAGAGAGAGAGAGAAATGGGTGATAGATGGATAGCGTGAGAGAAAGAGAGAGGGAGAGAGAGTGTGAGTGAGAGAGAGAGGGTGAGAAGAGATAAATGGTAGGAGAGAGTGTAAGTGAGAGTAAGCGAGAGAGTGAAAGAGAGAGAGAGAAACGGTAAGAGAGAATGAGTGAAAGAGGGGGAGAGAGTTATATTTGGAGATGAGGGGGAGAGAGAAAGGTAGATAGATAGATGGATAGATAGATAAATAGATAGGTAGATAGATATATAGATCGGTAGATAGATAAATAAAAAGATAGATAGATAGATAGATAGATAGATAGATAGATGGATGGATAGATAGAGAGAGATGAGGGAGCGAGAGATGGAGGGAGAGTGAGAGAGAGAGAGGGAGAAAGAGAGGGGGATAAAGATGAGGGGGAGAGAGAGATAGAGGGAAAGCGAGAGAGAGGGGGGAGGGAGGGAGCAAGAGATGGAGATGAGGGAGACTGAGATAGAGGGAGAGAAGGAGGGAGAGGGAGAGTGTGCGAGAGAGAGGGAAAGAGAGAGAGAGAGAGAGGGAGAGAGAGATGGAAATGTGGGCGGGAGATAGAGGGAGATTGAGAGAGTGGAAGGTAGATAGAGGGATAGACATAGAGAGTGAGAGAGAGATAAAGATAAATGGAGAGATAGTGAGAGAAAGAGAGAGTGGAGAGAGAGAGAGAAGAGAGAGAGAGGGGGGAGGGAGAGAGAGAGGTATGAAAATGAGATAGAGAGAGATAAAGAGAAATAGAGAGTGAGTGTGAGATAGATAGATAGACAGGTAGGTAGATTGCTAGAAAGATAGATAGATAGGTAGATAGGTAGATAGATAGATATATGGATATATAGATAGAAAGATAGATCGATAGATAGATAGATAGATAGAGAGGGAGATGAGGGAGCAAGAGATGGAGGGAGAGTGAAAGAGAGAGAGAGAGAGAGAGAGTGAGGGAGAGAACGATAGAGGAAGAGGGAGAGAGACATAAGGAGGGAGAAAGAGATGGAGATGAGGGAGAATGAAATGAGATAGAGGGAGGGAGAGAGAGGGAGAGGTAGAGTTTGGGAGAGAGAGACACAGAAAGAGAGAGAAAGAAAGAGTGAGAGTAAGTGAGAGAGAGAGAGATGAAAATAAGGGAGGGAGATAGAGGGAGAGTGAGAGAGAGGAATATAGATAGAGCGATAGACATAGAGAGTGAGAAAGAGATAAGGATAGATAGATAGAGAGAGAGAGATAGAGAGGGAAGGAGAGACCTGAAAATGAGTGAGAGAGATAGAGGGAGAGAGAGAGAGGAAGAGGGAGTGAGAGAGAGTAAGATAGGCAGAGAGAGAAGTGAGAGAGAGGGAACGAGAGTGAAAGAGAAAGAGATGGAGATGAGGGAAAGAAAGACATAGGTAGAGAGAAAATGGGGAGAGATAGAGAGCGTGAGAGAGAGTGAGCAAGAGAGAGAGAGAGAGAGAGCGAGAGTGAGAGAGAGAGAAAGGGAGATAAAGGATAAGAGAAATAGAGTGAGGGAGATGGAGAGAGATAGAAAGAGAGATAAAGGGTATGAAAGAAAGAGTGAGAGAGAGGGAGAGAGAGCGATGGAGATGTGAGAGAGAGATATAGGGAAAGGGAAAGAGACATATAGGGTAAAGGAGAGAAAGAGAGTTAGATAGATTGATAAATAGATAGACAAGTAGATAGATATAGATAGATAGATAGATAGATAGATAGATAGATAGAGAAAGAGAGAGAGAGAGAGAGAGAGAGGAGATAACGAGAGATGGAGGGAGAGAGAGAGATGGAGTTGAGGGAAAGAGATAGAGAGAGAGAGAGATAACGATGAGGGAGAGGGAAAGAGAGGGTGAGAGAGAGGGAGATGGAAAGAGAGAGAGATAGAGGGAAGGAGAGAGAGGGAGAGATAAAGAGAGAGATAAAGAGAGAGAGAGAGTGGAGAGAGAGGGAGAGACAGAGAGAGATAGTGAGATATATATATATATATATATATAGAGAGAGAGAGAGAGATGGAGATGAGGGTGAAAAAGATAGAGGGAGAGAAAGAGAGATAGAGATAGATGGATAGAGAGAGTGAGAGAGAGAGATATGTAGATGAGGGTGAGAGAGATAGAGGGAAGGAGGAGAGAGAGTGAGATAGATAGATAGATTGATAGATTGATAGAAAGAGAGATATAAAGATGATGGAGAGCGAGAGAGAGGGATAGAGAGAGAGATGGAGAATGAAAGACTGGCGAACAAGAGATGGAGAGAGATAGATAGAGGGAGCGAGAGAGAGAATGAGAGACTAAGAGAGATAGAGAGAGGGAGATATATAGATAGAGAGATAGCTAAAGCAAGAGCCAGAGCGACGATGAGAGAGAGAGAGATGAATGGAGAGATATAGATAGGGAGAAAGAATGATAAAGATAGAGATAGAGAGAGTGTGAGATAGAGAGAGGGAGAGGGAGAAAGAGAGATTGAGATGAGGGAGAGAGAGATAGAGGGGAAGAAAAAGAAAGAGAGTTATCAAAAGAGAGAAAGCGAAAGAGATCAAGATTGTTGGAGAGAGAGAGAGCGATAGAGAGGGAAAGAGAGATGGTGTTAAGCGAGAGAGAGATAGAGGGGGAGAGATAGAAATAGATAGATAGATAGATAGATATAGTGAGTGAGAGAGAGAGGGAGAAAGAGAGAGAAAGAGAGAGAGAGAGATAAAGGGAGGGATAGAGAAAGAAAGAGAGGGAGAGGGAGTGAGAAAGAGAGAGATGGAGATATGGAGATGAGGGAGATAAAGATAGAGGGAGAGGGGGAGAGAGGGAGAGAAAGAGAGATAGAGATAGATAGATAAATGGATAGATAGATAGATAGAGATAGAGAGAGGGATGGAGATGAGGGTGAGAGAGATAGAGGGAAGGGGAGAAATAGAGAGTGAGATAGATAGATAGAGCGAGGGATAAAGATGAGGTAGAGCGAGAGAGAGAGAGAGAGAGAGATGGAGAGAGAGATAGAATAAGTGACTGAGAGAGAGGGTGAGAGAGATAGATGAATGGTAATATATTGATAGGGAGAGAGAGATAGAGAGAGTGTGTGTGTGTGTGTATGTGTGTGTGAGATAGAGAGAGGGAGAGAGAGAGTTGCGATGAGGGAGAGAAGATAGAGAGGGAGAAAAAAGAGAGAGCGACAATGTGAGAGTGAGAGGGAGAGAGAAATAAAGGGAGGGAGAGAGCAAGTGAGAGATAGAGAGAGGAAGAGAAAGAGATAAAGATAGATGGAAATAGGGAGAGGGGGAGAGAGATGGAGAGAAGAGAGAGAGGTAGAGAGAGAGAGTGAGAGAGAGAGTAAGAGAGAGAGTGAGGGAGAGAGATAGTTGGAGATGAGGGAAAGATAGATTGAGGGAGGGAGAGAGAGAGAGATAGGGAGAGAGAGATAGTAGGAGAGACAGGGAGATGGAGAGAGTGAGATAGTAGGAGAGGGAGGGAGAGGGAGGGAGGGAGAAAGTGAGAGAGAGAGAGAGAGAGTTAAATATGAGGCAGAGAGATAATGGGAGGGAGAGAGTGGGAGAGAGATGGTGAGAGTGAGGGGGGAGAGAGAGAAGGAGCGAGATAGAGATGAGGGAAAGAGATAAAGAGGGAGGGAGGGGGAGAGAGGGAGAGAGAAGGAGGGAGATTGAGAGAGATAGATAGATTGATTGATTGATAGATAGGGAGAGAAAGAGAGAGAGAGAGAGAGGGAGATGGATATGATGGAGAGAGATAGTAGGAGAGAGAGAGAGAGGGAGAGAGAGAGCTATAGAGAGGGAGAGGGAGTGGGAGAGAGAGTTAGAAAGAGAGAGTGAGAGATAAAGGGAGGGGGAGAGAGCGGGGAGAGATAGAGAGTGAAAGAGATAGATAGAGAAAGAAAGAAAGAGAGAGAGCGAGAAAGATTGATAGACAAATAGAAGAGAAAATACATTATATGAAATATTTTTATGAACCGAAAAGATAAAAAAGATAAAAAAGAATATCTCGTCTCAAAGCTAGCTGTGTGTGATATCTATCGTCACATGAAAATATTGATGAGTATGGATGAATGATGATGAATGGACATCTATAAGTAGAAATAATGCATGGATCTCTTCGGTAATTGTTGCTCAAATATATTTTCTAACAATATTTGTGGAGAATTTTTTTATTTTTAATTATTTTTATATTTATATGGAACAAATGGATGCTTCTGAGTTGCTTATTGGCTGTAATTACTTTTTTGTTGAAATTATATTATTTTGATGGTTTTACTAAATCCAACTTGCAAATATTTTTATGGGTAAATGAAAATATATTTAACCAAATGATACTTACAAAAAATACAAGGGCATGCCCTATGGAGAGAAATTTACAAGTACAGTAGCATATTTCCTAAATCCTAGGTCATCCCAAAGTCAACTCCATAAAGGATAGCTTAGTCAAGACCCAAATGTTCAATTAGTGTCTATCTCTAAGAGAGGCCTTATAATTAGGTCCTTACAAAATTAACACCAAGGTCATTAAGATCAATACTTGGATTAGCCACCTGCATGTAGATAGATTACTGACAAACTAGAACAACTAAAATGCAAAGGCCCTTTATAGACAAGCTTACAAGGATGTAACACAAAAGAAACATGAAAACCTAATATAACAGTCGACAAGACCTTTATAGAATATGATTGCACTTATAAAACAAAAACAAGGGAGATGGGGTGTGTAAGTAAGTGAATGAGAAGGATGGGGGTTAGGGAGGGGGCCCTTTTAAATTGGGTTTACAAAATTTAAGTCCAATCCAAGATGTGGGATGCCAGGTCCTATTGTTCAACCAGCTTGATATTGATGGATTTCTCTTTGAAGCCCTTAGCATGAAAGAACCTGCCTCTTACATTATTTGAAATGAGCCTGATGATTACTATTTTGTCTCTAGTCTTACCTCCGAACACCCTAGAGTTTCTTTCCTTCTAAATGTAATATAAAAATGAAGTGAAGATAACTCTGATTAGGTATGCTATCAAGGATTTACCCTTACTCCATACTAGTAACCAAGATATCAGCTAAGTCCAGTTTGATGCTCTACATGTCAGTTCACATTTCCCCACTAAGGATCTCCACATTGATTTAGCATAATTGCATTCGATGAACGGATGAGCATTGGTTTCAGCATGGCCTATACAAAAGGTAAAATCCAGCAAATTTCCTACTAGGGAATGATTCCAGTGTGGAACGTTATCTTTGTTGGCCAACTTGTTGAGGATAGCCAACCAAGAGATAACACTACATCTAAGGATATAAAATTTACCAAATTAACCTTGCCCATCTTACTTTTTCCATATCTTGTGCCAAGGCTCTATAGGTAAGATTTGATGAGAATGAGCCACTAGGGCTTCCAGTCTAAGTCCAAGAATCTAGGAATGAGGTTTAAGGTGGAGGTAAGTTGGTGTTCCTGAATTCCAACCATTGTCCATTTTGAAACATCCTTGTGGTGGGCCACGACCATTGTCCATCGTGGATTATATCACTAACTTTGGATTCCAAAAGCCAACCAATACTAGATAGAGTGCTTTGAACACGAGAGGTTAGAAGAATACCTAAGGGGTGCAATGGTTATGTCAATAATTTGATATCCCTACCATTTCCCATAAAAGCTTTACCGAATGGCACAAATTTACTCCTTAGCTTGAGTAGTTTCCTCCAAACCCAAGATGAGTTAAAAGATGTGTTAACAATGAATATACAGTTTTTCTTGATAAGGTACACTTGGCACCAATTTTTTCAGGGAGTGTTTTGAAATTAGAATCAAGAACCAAATGTATTTTGCCACTGCCATTTCTTTAGTAAAGTTAAATCCCTAAGTCCCTGACCTCCTTGATTCTTGCCACAACATACATATATCCAAGCCACCTTAGCTCCAGTATACTTTAATTGATCCCCATTCCAAAGGTATTTTCTGAGCAAGTCTTGAACTTTCTTTACCACTATCTTTTGTAGTATGAACAACCCAGCCTAAAATTGGAACATGGCCAATAGCACTGATCTCATTAATTGAAGCCTTCCTGCATAGGATAGGTATTTGTAATCCCAAGTCTTATTCTTTATATGATTCTTTCCACCCGAGTGTCACAATCAGATTTGCAAAGTTTAGAGGTGATCAAAGGCATTCCTAGGTATCTCATGGGTAGAAGGCCATCAGGGAAATTCAATATTGAAATGATGCCTTGGTTGTCTTCCTCTTGGACCCATTTAAAGCCTAGAAGATCTCTAAGGTTTCTTTTATTGCTTCAACTGATTCTTTAGCCCCCTTACATAACAACAATAAGTCATCAAAAAAATAAAGATTCACCACCCATAACTTCTCACACCTCCAGTGGAATTGGAATTTAGTATTTGAGGCTGCAAATATCAGAAGCCTAGAGAGTACCTCCATTATAATGACAAAGAGATATGAGGAGAGGGGGTCTCCCTGCCTAATACCCTTGGCACCCCTAAAATAACCATGGAGTTCACCATTGATTTTAATAGAGTAAGTAGGGGAAGAGATACATTCCCTAATCCATATTGTAAAGGGGTCTGGAAAGTTAAGGCAATGTAGAGCTTTGCCAATGAGTTCCCAATTGATACTATCATATGCCTTTATGAGGTCAACTTTAAGAGCATATATAGGCATCCCCAAAGACCTGTCATAGCTTTTAAGGAGTTCCTAGGATAGGAAGATGTTATCTACAATCCTTCTACCTGGGATAAAAGCATTTCGATTCTGATTGGTTAAGTTTGGAAGAAGTGGTTTCATTCTCTCAGCCAAGATTTTGGTAATGCACTTATAGATGACATTACAATATGAACTAGGTCTGAAAGCTACAATTTAGAAGGGTTACGAACCTTAGGGATTAATGTGATAGTAGTGGAATTTACCTCCTTCAAGAGTTATCTGGATTGGAAGAATTCCAGGATAACTGAGGTAACATCCCTACCAACAATGTGTCATGCTCTTTTGAAGAAACTAGAAGGGAATCCATCAGGGCCAGGTTCTTTATCACTTCTCATGCTAAAAATAGTATTCTTGATATCCTCCTAAATGATAGGTTGTGTCAAGAATGAGGCTTGGGAGACATTGAGTTTGTTAGGAAGAACTCTTTCCTGAATATTTCAGTTAAGGTCAAGCTCTAGGTTGGGTGATCCTAGCAGGTCAATTTAGTATTGTAGGTTAAGATTATTAATTTCATCAGGAGAGGAAACAATGGATCCTTGGTGCACCAAGTAAGAAATTCTTGCCTTGAACCTATTTTTCTTCATACTTTGAAAAAAGAATGAGGAGTTCTGGTCCCCCAAGTTGAGCCGTTGGACTCTCGATTTTTGTTTGTAGAAGCTTTCTTCAGCGTCCCTAAGCTCAATAAATTCATTGCTAGCTAAACTTTCCTGGGCTAGAAGAAGGCCATTTGTAGGGTTTATGACCAAATTTCACTATAATTGCTCAAGATGTGCTCTGGCCAGCTTGGTTCTTGAGGATATGTCACTACAAAATTAGTGATTGAATTACTTAAAGGCTATCTTAACAGCTTTAAGCTTCTTACTGACTTGGAAGATTGATGTTCCAAAGACCTGAGTATTCAATGCTGGTCTAAAACTTACCAAAATCCCACTCTTTCAAACTAGAAGTTAAAGAATTGAAAGTTTATCCTAGGCTTAGGCCGATTTGAATCCATTTGGAGTATGATTGGACTATGGTCTGAGATGCCAGGTGGGGCAAAATGACATTTGACATGAGGAAACGAGTCAACCCAATGAACTTTTCCAAGAGCTCTATTTGGCTTGCACATGATGAAACTCCCATCATGATGATTATTAGTCCAAGTAAATTGGCGAATAGGCCAAATCTTCTACATCAAGGTTGTAAATGCATTGATTAAGATCATTCATTCTTTCAGTGTACCCCTCAATACCACCCACTTTTTTAGAAGGGCTTCTAATGACATTAAAATCAACTAACATGAGCCATAGCGAGGATGTGCAAGATGCCTTATGATTTTCGAGGGATACCCATAAATATCTCCTAGACATTATAACATTTGAAGCTTAAATGAAGGTAACAAAACATGAAGAATTATTACTCAAGACAGTAACCTTACAAAAGATGGTTTGATTAGTGGAGTCCAGAACTACTAGGTTGATATATGTTCTATCCCAAGAAATCTAGATTCTTCCCCCCGAAGCAGAGGAGTAGTTAGCTACAAAGTACCAGATTTTACCTTAGTTTCAATCACTAAGCAACTGTTTGAAGTCCTTGCAAAGCTTCCTCACATCTTCCTGTTTGAGGGAACCATTAAGTCCCCTCACATTCCATGTTGCTATATTAAACATGTTTAGGTGTGGGAGTCCCTACAAAGCTTCACCAACGTCTTACCCAACTTGACTGGTTGAGGGGTAAGTTCTCTCTTCCCCTTATTCTTTTTCTTCCTCTAGCCTGAGCTAACAGGAGTGAAGGGATAGGTTTCTAAATTTTGGGGAATCAAGCTATCTCCACTCCATTGATAGGATTAGTGCTCAGAACTACTTGAGAAGGTTTACTATGCTCAGCCTCCAGAGGCACAATTTGTAGTAGGGACATAATCTCTCCCTCTTTTAGGTTAGGCAAAGGGACCAACTCAAGAGGGTTAAGGGCTACCACTCTCAGGTACATGGCTTCTCCTCTTATATTTTTTAGAGATAACCACAGTCTAAGGAAGCTCAAGGGTGGGGGGGGTTAGGTAGTGGATGGGGAGAAATGGGAGTGGGAGAGTCAGGGATATATTTGGGTATGGGTTAATGGTCAGAAGGAGAGGGTGAAGGGTTAAGGTAAAGGGGATGAGGATGATAGTTTGATGGGGATGAAGGGGTGGATTTATGTTTGGTTGCAGAATACAGTCACAATTATCGCCAAAGATAGAACACTTGAGGCATCATTTAGGGAGCCCATCATATTCCACCTTTACAAAAATGGGACCCCGATTCTCAGTGCCCAAGTCAACTTTGAAGTGTTCAACCATATTTTTTTGGACACTGATCTCTACACAGACTCTTGCATAGTCTTTTCTCACACCTTTGGCTGTGGAGGGGTTAGTGTAAATGGGCTTCCCTACTGCACTAGCTATATGACTAAGTGTCTCCCCAGACCATAACTCAACTGGCACATTCCAAAGCTTGATCTAGATTGGTAAGGAGTCAAGTCTTTCTTTAGAAAAACTAGGTTAGGTTGCCATGGTTTTAAAACGAATGGTTTTCGCAATAGGTGCCAAGGTCCATCATCTAGGAAGATCTCCATCTCCTCACTAGACAGGAAATAAAAATAAAAGAGGCCCTTACTTACTGTAACAAAAACCAATCCTCTATTTTTCTAGAGTTGTAAGGCCAGTCTTTTCACTAGATGTACGGGTGCTGTTTTACCCACAAAATATCCAACTAGGCAAGTATTCCACTTGGTAAAGTTTTCTCCAGTCATTGACCCCAGGAGCTTGACCGTGATCCTTTCATGTTCAATGACGATGGTCTTTTCATAAGCCAACCTTAACCTTTGCTTCTTATTGGTCTTAACTTTTTCTGCCAAGAGCCATCAAGTTTGGTTGGCTCGTTAGAAGCTTGACAAAGCTTTTCATAGACTGTATTGTGTTTGAGAGATGGAATAGGTTTTAATTTTTTTAGTATGTGGGTTGGGTTATGGGTTTGGTAGATCTCACAATTAGCTTCCAAAAATATTTTTTTAGGGAAGAAGGGTAAAATTCACAATTACACCTGAACCCCTGAGTAAATACATAGAGCTCTAACTCATCCACAACCTGATTGTACTCGGGGAAGGGAATGAGGCAGGCTTACGCATTGTACGGGTTGAAGAGGTTGATGTTTCCTTGATAACCACAGGGAGTAACACTGTGGACATACAGGTTTGGGGGTCCAGAGATGAGGAAGACAAATTTATGTTGTTATCAAATGCATGGTAAAATGGGTGAAGGGCCTCCATTCCAAGTGGGGTTGAGTTGGCATTACCCAAAGGACATTGGGCCTCCTTTATTACTTGTGCCACTACTTTATCCAAACAGTGGTCCACTTCTTCTTAGTCAAACGATGTAAGTGTAGTTGGAGTATGTCTTTTCTTTGGGTTTTGGGAAATTGTCTCAAGTTGGGCTGAGCTGGCACCACTCTCATGGTCCACCTTTGTACCTTATAGTGGTGCATTATCCATAGGGTATTTCGCTTCCTTCTTGTCGAGCAAAGGGATATCATTATCAAGTACAGGGAAGTCAACTACAGGAAGTCCTTCCACCGTGATTTTCGGTAACATATCTCTACAAGCAGAGACGCTGCTATCCCATGCATAAGGACGTTGGGATTTTTCCCAAGTGAGGCTCAGCTAGTAACCCGTGATTGGTCCACCTCTAAATCTTGTAACCTTATATTATCCAAAGGGTAATCATCTTCCTTCTTGCTCAACTCATTCCTCTGAGCTCTACCCTTGGCCAGTGGAGCCCGAGTGATTTAATGAAGGTTCTCCGACGACAGAAATGGTTCTCTATTCTTCTAAGAAGTCACTAGTTTGCTTGGCCAGTATGGCCAAACATTTTGTTTCTATATTAGATCAAAGAATTACAGATATTTCAGCTGAGCCACTATATTAATATCGATATAAAGGTAAAGTTTTACCATGATCGATTCTGCTCATTGTGAACTATGACTAGATGAAGAGAGAGAGAGAGAGAAATAGAGAGAGGGAGAGCGAGAGAGAGTAAGTGAGAGTGAGAGAGAGAGATGGAGATGGACGAGATAGATTGAGGGAGTAAGGAAGAGGAAGAGAGGGAGAGGGAGAGAGAGCTGGGGGGAGCGAGAGAGAGGATGAGATGGAAGAGAGAGAGAGAGATAAAATGAGCAAGAGAATGAGGGAGTGAGAGAGAGAGATGTGGAGATTATGTTAGAAAGAGATAGAGATGGAGATGATGGAGAGAAAGTTAAAGGTAGAGAGAGGGGGGAGGGAGGGAGGGAGAGAGATAGGTAAGAGAAAGAGAGAAAGAGAAAGGGAGAGATAGAGATACAGAGAGGGAAAGAGGAAGTTAGAAATGAGAGGGAGAGAGGTAAAAAGAAAGAGTGGATGCTGGAGAGGAGGGAAAAAGAGACATAGGAAGAGAAAGAGAGAAACAGGGGAGAGAGATATAGATTGTAAGAATAAGAGGGAGAGAGAGAGTTAGAAAGAGAGAAAGAGAGAGAAAGAGAGGGAAAGAGAGAGACAGAGAGAGAGAGAGAGAAGCATATAGAGAGAGGGAGAGAGAGTGAGAGAGTGGAAGTGAGGGAGATAGAGAGGGATAGAGAGAGATAGAGAGATAGAGAGAGATAAAGAGAGATAGAGAGATGGAAAGGAAGGGAGAGAGATGGATATGATGGAGAGAAAGATAGTAGGAGAGAGATGGAGAGGAAGAGAGAGATATAGCAGTAGAGAGAGGGAGAAGGAGTGAGGCAAGGAGAGAGAGTGTGAGAGTGTTTGTGTGTGAGAGAGATAGAGAGAGAGAGAAAGAGATTAAGATGAGAGAGAGAGATAATAGGAGGGAGAGGGAGAGAGAGGGAGAGACATGGAGAGAGAAAGAGAGAGAGAGAGAGAGAGAGAGAGAGAGAGAGAGAGATATATGGAGATAAGGGAAAGAGAGATACAGGAACGGTGGGGGGGAGAAATAGAGAGAGGGAGATTGAGAGGGAGAGATTGATAGATAGATATATAGATAGAATGAGATGGATATATGGGACAGAGAGATAGTATGAGAGAGGTAGAGAGAGACGGAGAGGAAGAGAAGTGAGAGAGAGAGAGAGATAGCAAATGAGAGAGATAGAGAGAGTGCAGGAGAGATAGAGAGAGTGATAAAGGGAGGGAGAGAGATAGAGTTAAAGATAGATTGGTAGATCAAAAGATAGATAGAGAGAGATATGGAGTTGAGGGAGAGAGATGGAGAGAGAGATAAGGGAGAGAAAGAGAAATGGAAAGATAGAGATACAAAGAGGGAGAGAGAGGGGGGAAAGAGAGAGTTAGAAGTCATAGGGAGAGTGAAAGAGTGGATGCGGGAGAGGAGGGAAAGAGAGACATAGGGAGAGAAAGAGAGAAAGAGGGGAGAGAGATATAGAGTGCAAGAATGAGAGGGAAAGAGAGGGAAAGAGAGAGGGAGGGAGAAAAAGGGAGTGTGTGTGTGTGTGTGTGTGAGAGAGAGAGAGAGAGTGAGAGGGAGGGAGAGAGAGAGATGGATATAAGGGGGGAGAGGAAGTGAGAGAGATGAATATAGTTTGGTTGGCTCATTAGAAGCTTGACAAAGCTTTTCATAGACTGTATTGTGTTTGAGAGATGGAATAGGTTTTCCATTTTTTTGGTATGTGAGTTGGGTATGGGTTTTGTAAACCTCACAATTAGCTTCCAATAATATTCTTTTTCAGGGGAGAAGGGTAAAATTCATAATTACGCCCGAACCCCTGAGTAAATACATAGAGCTCTAACTCCTCCACAACCTGATTGTTCTCGGGGAAGGGAATGAGGCAGGCTTACGCGTTGTACAGGTTGAAGAGGTTGATGTTTCCTTAACAACCACAGGGAGTAACACTGTGGGCGTACAGGTTTGGTGGTCCAGAGAGGAGGAAGACAAATTTGTGTTGTTATCAAATGCATGGCAAAATGGGTGAAGGGCCTCCATTCCAAGTGGCGTTGAGTCGGCATTACCCAAAGGACATTGGGCCTCCTTTATTACTTGTGCTACTACTTTATCCAAACAGTGGTCCACTTCTTCTTGGTCTAATGATGTAAGTGTAGCTTTAGTATGTCTTTTCTCTGGGTTTTGGGCAATTGTCTCAAGTTGGGCTGAGCTGGCACCACTCTCATGGTCCTCCTTTGTACCTTGTAGTGGTGCATTATCCATAGCGCATTTCACTTCCTTCTTGTCGAGCAAAGGGATGTCATTATCAAGTACAGGGAAGTCAACTAGGGGAAGTCCTTCCACTGTGATTTTCGGCAGCATGTCTTTACAAGCAAAGACGCCGCTATCCCATGCATAAGGACGTTGGGATTTTTCCCAAGTGAGGCTCAGCTGGTAACCCGTGATTGGTCCACCTCTAAATCTTGTAACCTTGTATTATCCAAAGGTCGTCTTCCTTCTTGCTCAAATCGTTCCTCCGAGCTCTGCCCTTGGCCATTATGGCCAAACATTTTATTTCTTCATTAGATCAAAGAATTACAGATATTTCAGCTGAGCCACAATATTAATATCGATATAAAGGAAGAGTTTTACCATGATCAATTCTGCTCATTGTGAACTATGACTAGACGGAGAGAGAGAGAGAGAGAGAGAGAGAAGGAGAGAGAGAGTAAGTGAGAGTGATAGAGAGATGGAGATGGATGAGACTGATGGAGGGAGTGAGGAAGAGGAAGAGAGGGAGAGGGAGAGAAAGAGTTGGGGGAGCGAGAGAGAGGATGAGATGGAAGAGAGAGAGAGATAAAATGAGGGAGAGAAGGAGAGAGTGAGAGAGAGATATATGGAGATTGTGTTAGAAAGAAAGAGATGGAGATGATAGAGAGAAAGATAAGGCAGAGAGGGGGAGGGGGGGAGGGAGAGAGAGAGATAGGGGAGAGAAAGAGAAAGGGAGAGATAGAGATACATAGAGGGGGAGAGAGTGGGAATGAGAGAGTCAGAAGTGAGAGGGAGAGAGGGAGAGAGAAAGAGTGGATGCTGGAGAGGAGGGAAAGAGAGACATAGGAAGAGAAAGAGAGAGAGAGGGGAGAGAGATAGTGCAAGAATGAGAGGGAGAGAGAGAGTTAGAAAGAGAGAAAGAGAGGGAAAGAGAGAGAGAGAGAGAGAGAGAGAAAGAGAGAGGGGGGAGAGAGGGAGAGAGAGAAAGAGTGGATGCTGGAGAGGAGGGAAAGAGAGACATAGGAAGAGAAAGAGAGAAAGAGGGGAGAGAGATATAGAGTGCAAGAATGAGAGGGAGAGAGAGAGTTAGAGAGAGAGAAGCATATAGAGAGAGGGAGAGAGAGTGAGAGAGATAGAGAGAGAGAGAGTGTGGAAGTGAGGGAGATAGAGATAGATAGGGATAGAGAGAGATAGAGAGATGGAGAGGGAGGGAGAGAGATGGATATGATGGAGAGAAAGATAGTAGGAGAGAGATAGAGAAGGAGAGAGAGATATAGCAGTAGAGAGAGGGAGAAGTAGTGAGGGAGGGAGAGAGAGAGTGAAAGAGAGAGTGTGTGTGTGTGTGTGAGAGAGAGAGAGATAGAGAAAGAGATGAAGATGACAGAGAGAGAGATAATAGGAGGGAGATGGAGAGAGAGGGATAGAGAGATGGGCAGGGGATGGGGAGAGAGAGAGAGAGAAAGATGGAGATAAGGGAAAGAAAGATACAGGAATTGTGGGGGGAGGGAGAGGGGGGAGATTGAGAGGAAGAGATTGATAGATAGATAGATATATAGATAAAGAGAGATGGATATGTGGGAGAGAGAGATAGTATGAGAGAGGCAGAGAGAGACGGAGAGGAAGAGAAGTGAGAGAGAGAGAAAATGAGAAAGAGAGAGTGAAGGAGAGATAGAGAGAGTGATAAAGGGAGAGAGAGAGTGGGAGAGAGAGAGAGAGAGAGAGTTAAAGATAGATCGGTAGATCAAAAGATAGATAGAGAGAGATATGGAGTTGAGGGAGAGAGATTGAGAGATAGAGATACACAAAGGGAGAGAGAGAGGGAAAGAGAGAGTTAGAAGTGAGAGGGAGATAGGGAGAGAGAAAGAGTGAATGCTGGGGACGAGGGAAAGAGAGACATAGGGAGAGAAAGAAAGAAAGAGGGGAGAGAGATATAGAGTGCAAGAATGAGAGGGAGAGAGAGAGTTAGAAAGAGAGAAGGAGGGGGAAAGAGAGGGAAAGAGAGAGATTTGGAGAAAAAAGGAGTGAGAGAGATAGAGAGAGAGTGTGTGTGTGTGTGTGTGTGAGAGAGAGAGAGAGAGGTGGATATAAGGGGGAGAGAGGGAGTGAGAGAGATAGCATGAGAGAGAGGGAAAGGGAGGGAGAGAGAGTGAGAGGGGGAGGGAGAGTGAGAGAGAGATAGAGAGGAGGGAAAGATAGATAGAGGGAGGGAGGGGGATAGGAGAGAGAGGGGGAGAGATTGAGAGAGAGAGAGAGAGATAAAGATAGTTAGAGAGAGATACATATGAGGGATAGAAAGATAGTAGGAGAGAGAGAGGGAGAGGGAGAGAGAGAGATATTAGGAGAGAGAAGGAGAAGGAGAGAGCGAGAGAGAGAGAAAGGAAATGGGAGAGAGAGAGGGGAAGGAAAGAGAGAGAGAGAGAGATGAATATGAGGAAAGAGAGATATAAGGTGGGATAGGGACAGAGAGAGAGGGAGATTGAGAGAGAGAGAGAATTATAGATATATTGATAGATAGATAGATAGATACATAAAGAGAGATATGGATATGAGAGAGAGGGAGCGATAGTAGGAGAAAGAGAGGGAGAGGGAGAGAGAGAGTAGGAGAGAGATGGAGAGGGAGGGAGGGAGGGAGAGACAGAGAGAGAGAGGAATAAAGAGAGTGAAAGAGAGAGGAGATTGAAAGAGAGGGATAGATAGATAGATAAATAGATAGATAGAGATAGAGAGAGAGAGATGGATATGTGGGAGAGGGAGAAAGTAGGAAAGGGAGGGAAAGGGAGATAGAGAGATAAGAGGAGAAAGAGGGAGAAGAAGGGAGGGAGAGATTGAGAAAGAGAGGGGGAGAGAGAGAGGGAGAGATAGAAAGAGGGGGAGGGATAGAGAGAGATGGAGATGAGGGAAAGAGAAAAGAGGTAGGGAGGGGGAGAGAGAGAGGTAGAGAGAGAGGGAGATTTAGAGAGAGTAGAGAGGGGGAGAGAGATAGATAGATAGATAGGTAGATAGATAGAAAGAGAAGGGGAGAGAGAGATATAGGGGTGTGGGAGGGAGGGAGAGAGATAGAGAGGTGTTGGGGGGAGAGAGAGAGATAGAGGGGTGTGGGAGGGATGGAGAGAGATAGAGGGGTGTGGGAGGGATGGAGAGAGAAAGAGAGATGGAGATGAGGGAATGAGAGATAGAGGGAGGGAGGGGGAGAGAGAAAGAGAGGGAGAAAGAGATAGATAGATTGATAGATAGATAGATAGAGAGTGAGATATGGATATGAGGGAGAGGACGTTAGTAAGAAAGAGAAGGAGAGTGTGAGAGAGAGATACTAAGAAAGAGAGGGGGAGAGAGGGATGAAGATGAGGGAGGGAGATAGAAAGGGAGAGAGGGAGAGAGAGGTTAGGGAGGGAGAGAGAGAGATATAGATAGAGAAATAGATAGGGAAAGAGAGAGAGAGATGGATATAGGGGGAGAGAGAGAGGGAGAGAGAGATAGCATGAGTGAAAGGGAGAGGAAGGGAGGGTGAGAGAGAGGGAGAGAGCGAGAGAAGGAGAGAAAGAGGATATTGAGGGAGAGGGGGATGAATGAGGGGGAGAGAGAGAGAGATCGCACGAGAGAGAGGGAGAGGGAGGGAGAGAGAGATAGGGAGGGAGGAGTGATAGAGAGAAAGATGGAGATGAGGGAAAGAGAGATAGAGGGAGGGGGAGAGAGAGGGGAAGATATATATATATATATGGATAGATAGATAGATAGATAGATGGATAAGAAGGGAGAGATGGATGGGAGGGGGAGAGAGAGAGACATGGAGATGAGGGAGAGAGAGATGGAGATGAAGATGAGGGAGAGAGTGATAATATAAGGGAGGGAGGGAGAGAGAGAGAGAGAGAGAGAGAGAATGGGGTATGGAGGGAGAGAGAAAGATGGAGATGACGGAAAGAGAGATCAAATGAGGGAGGGGAGATATAGAGAGAGACGGAGAGATCGAGAGAGGGAGACAGAGAGGGGGGAGATTGAGAGAGAGAGAGAGAGAGAGAGAGAGAGAATGTTAGATAGATATAGATAGATAGATAAAGACATAAAGATGAGGGAGAGAGAGAGATGGAGAGAGAGATAGAGGGAGTAAGGGAGAGGAAAAGAGAGGGTGAGAGAGAGGGAGGGAGAGAGAGTGAGAGATATGAAGGAGATAGAGGGATAGGGAGGGAGAGAGAGAGATGGCAGGGGAGGGAGGGAGAGAGAGATGGCAGGGGAGGGAGGGAGAGAGAGATAGAGATATTGAGATGAGGGAGGGGAAAGATAGAGGGGGAGAGAGAGAGGGAGAAAGTGATAGATAGATATATAGATAAATAGAGAGATATAGATAGAGAGAGATATGGATACGAGGGAGAGATAGATAGTAAGAAAGAGAGGGAGATAAAGGGAGAGAGACAGTAAGAAAGAAAGGGAGAGGGAGGAAGATAGAGGGAGATAGAGAGGGAGAGAGAGATGAAGATGAAGGAGAGAGATAAGTTATGCCAAACTGGAAACATATTTACCAAAGACATTTACATTATTTCACCCCATTCATTCTCTCGAAAAGCAATATAAGTTATGCCAAACTGGATATTTTGTTGTGAAGAAGATCAGTTGCCTACTTACCCCGATGTTGAGCTTTCACGTTCCTCTAATGAGAAGTTTCTCATTTGCTTCCTCAAAGTGTTATTGCCAAATTTTGTTTTCTTCTCTTTGATTCTTAATTAATTGATTGGTTTATGTTTGGGTAAAAATCTCGGCTAACTTGCTGGGCCGATAAACACCAAGACCGCGATGACAGTCCGAGCCAAAAATTTGCTCTCTTGATAAATTAGTGCGCGAGCATGCCAAAATTCGATCGAAGAAACAAAATTTAAAAGATATCTAAATGTTTATCTAACTACTAATCATAAAATGATTGTGAGGAGTGTGGAACAAATCTCCTCTAGAGTCCTACTATTATTTTCAATAAAAAACTAAGGACTTAGATTGGAAACGAGATGCTAGAAAAAATGAACAAAGAGACTCAAACTTTATATAACTATTTAGAAAAAATGAACAAGTAACAAAAGAACAACTTTAAGTAATTGAATCTATTGTTTGTGAAGAGTAAACTTGAAAGTTTCTAAAGTAAAAGACTTATGAAAATAAAAGCGCACTAGAAAAAACTAAATAGTAAAAACTCAAGAACAAAACTAGATTTACAAGTTGAAAGTTCAATTTTTTTATGTTTTCGCCGTCCTCTCCATCTGTCTACTTGGTCTCCTTTTCTAGGAATAAAGTCTTCACACAGATGGACTCGCATTGGCTTGATCATAAAATCTTATATCCTTCTCTCCATTGTTGATTTGAATTTTAAAATTTGAAACTTGAGTTTATCTCTTCTGACATTTAGGTAACTTAAGTTATCTACAAATTCTGAAATTCTGTTGAGATTCATGACATTGTTATCCGCACTTGCATCCTGTTATCGAAAAATATCAAAACTCATCTTTTACCAACTACATACATCTTGGTCGAATCGACCAAGATGAAACCTTAAAACAAAAAAAATCAACCAAGATGTTGGCTATAATGAGACTTCGGTCTAGACTTTGGTCAAAATGAGATTTTGATCAAGATGTTGGCCCAAATAAGATCTCGACCTAGACGTTGATTAAAATGAGATTTCGGCGAAGACGTTGGCCAAAATAAGATTCTGACCAAGACGTAGACCAAAAAGTGACTCCGGCCTAGACGTTGGCTAAAATGTCATATTTTGGCCAAGATGTTGGCCAAAAAGAAACTTCGGCCTAGACGTTGGCCAAAATGAGATTTCAGCCAAGACGGTTGCCGAAGTGAGATCTCGGTAAAGACATTGGCCAAAATGAGATTTTATTATATATATTTTATGTATGTACATATATATGGCACTTCGTTTGATTCACAAACGATAAAAAAATCTTTTTCCCCAAGTTTAAATCAACCTATGTAGTTTCTGATCTTGAACTCGTAATTAATATTGTAGGCCGAACGTTATCAATTTGATAGATTATTGTTGGTCAAATTTCAGCCCAACTTAGTGATTTCAGCTCTAACTATTTATCAAATTATGACTCAAACATTACCATCCATGTTCTGTTAATATCAGAATCTAGCCGATGTCAATAGAACATGTAATAGCCGAAAAAAGCTAGTGTGTATATTTGACAAATATCTTAAAAAGAAATACAAATAATTGGCCTAAAAAAATTAAGAGCAATTGGCCGAGAAAACCAATTGTTGGACAATTTGGCTGAGAGGCAGCAATTTTAATGCAATTGGGCTCTCGGCCAATTACACAGGAGTCCGTGGCAATGCCACTGATTTCATACAAACACTTTGGCCAAAATTTTCTGCCAACACTCTAACATGAAGCACTTGCTAAAAACATATTGGCCTATTGGATGAGCAAACTGTTTTAAACAAAATATAGACTGACCTAGGGGAAAAACATCATTTGTCAATCATATGCTGAAAAACCCCCTAGGCAGTATCCTTTTATTAAAATAAACTTGTATGTTCACAAGAGATCATAACAACCTACTCTTTAAAATTTAAAGACTTATCATACGTTCGGCCTAAGTTGAATTAACGAACAATGAAAATTACATCCGAATAGACTCACACATTGTTGGATAAATTTTTTTCAAAAATCAGCCATTGATTGGATTCCGGTGCAACTCGTCGTCGATGTCTTTAACATGTATGCTCTTTTGCCCAAGATTTTAGCTAATGTGGTCATTCCCAATTAGGAGATCATTTTCCATACTTGGGATCCTTAGATCCAATCGGCAAGACTATTTTCCAAACCAAATCCCCTTTCCCAAAACTTTTGAACTTCACCCGTTTGTTATATGCCTTAGCAGCCATTTGTTTATGCACTTGTATACGATCGAGTGTGACTAATCTTACTTCATCTAACTTTTCAAGTTCTTGCATCATGGCCTGATCATATTCCTCTAGAGTTAGTTTATTTTAGATTGCCACCAGTAAAGATTGGACTTTAATCTCCATTGGAAGTACGACATCATGGCCATAAGTTAAAAACAAATGGACTAGTCCCGGCTACTGATCTTTTCGAGGTTCTATAAGCCCACATTGTTTCAAACAACAATGTATGCCACTCTCTAGGGTTGTCTTCAATCAGTTTTTGCAACATTCCCTTAATTTACTTATTGCTTGCTTTGGCTTGACCATTAGCCTAAGCATAATAAGGTGTAGATTGGTTTATCGAGAAACCGTATTCCTTAGCAAATTCTTGAACGGCTTCCCCCGTAAATATTGTACCCCTATCGGTGGTGATACTTCGTAGTAAACAAAATATATGAATAACTTCTTCCTTTAATAATTTGATCACATCGGCTTGATTTACTGATTTCATTGGCTTAGCTTCAACCCACTTTGTGAAGTTGTCTGTGGCCACAATGATGAATACATGTTTCCTGGACGAGGGTGGATATATTTTTTTCTAGGGGTGTTCAAAAATCATCCAGACCGTGTCATCCGATCCGGACCAAACTGAAGTTGATCGGTTAAGACGGTTTTTCCCTTCTATTTGGACAGTTCGGTCTTCATTTAAGAGAAGACCGAACTGACCGAACCGTCCATATAACTCTTTATATATATATAATTTTTAACCCTACCTCACTTCTCCAGTCTTGTACGCCTCCAGTCAAAACCCTCTCCCTTACTCTCTCTCTCTCTCTCTCTCTCTCTCAAGCCTATCTCTCGAAGCTCTTTCTCTCACAGATCTCTCTCTCACAGATCTCTCTCTCAAAGCTCTCTCCCTAAGATCTGAGACGTTCTCCTTCAATTTCTGCCTCTGATCTAAATTTTACTCTTCTAACCAAACATCTAAAATAATTGTAAATATTTTGCACTAATGTATAGATCATTGTAACCAGATTGAAATTTTACGAGGATTATGAAAGATTTTTTTTAGTTTACTGGAAAGTTTATCGTGGGCACAAATTATTCTCTTTCAAAATGATCAGAAGTTTTTTTTTCTGCTTTAAATTTAGATTTTTCAGAAATTCAGAACTTTAAAATGAGATGAAAATTAAGGGACTAGAGAATCCCTTAACCATTGGATTAGATAAATCTGGTTGACAAATATATTTTTCATATTAATGTTTATAAAAAATTAAGATGCGAAAACCCATCCTCACAAGTATGACTAAACCTAAGAGTTTTAGCTTTTGTAATCCAAATAATTGGTGTTTTATTGCTTTAATGTAATAAAAAAAAGGGAAATGAGTGGTTAGGGGTAGGGCATATAAATTAGCTAATGAAAAATAAATTTTCGCCTGCATTCGTAATATAAAGTAAAATAATAATTTTGAATGAAAAATTCAATATAATTTAATTTGTGAAGCACAGTCTATGTTATAAAACATGATTAGTGCATTTTGGTGATATCCGAACTATAACTAATCCAGTCGATTTGTGATAAACTCTTTTTTATAAGAGTGAAGATTCGTGGAAATCAAACTTCCATCATATTAAACAAAATTCTATAATTATGATCATCTGAATAATCTTCAAATATACCAATAGAAATACAATTATTTCTAATTAAAGGGTACAAGTATAATCGACTATTGTCCAAATAGAGCATGTCAGTCATGTGACCACGTCAGAATTATATGTATGAGATCAATATGGTGATCATTTGTTAGTATAGCTATTCATCTTCTGTACAATGTTTTGGATACAAAAATATGCTTAGAAGTTCTTAATTCCATGTCTTTCAAGCAGTTTCTCTTGCTCCTATATATATATGCATCAATCAAATGGTATCTTTGCTCCTATGTATACTCACCCCACTACAATAAAAACCTCGACATTTAAAGGTTAGATCCCAAATAACCCTATGGTACCCTTAACGTATCTATTTAGGCACTCTTCACGTGAAAATTAGTCACTCTTATTTTTTTTCTGTTAAACAACATAAATTTTCTTCTTCTTGTTTATTGCTTTATGTGCTTACTTATTTTATGTCTGAATGTTCATAAAATTAGTTTGACATAAATGTTAAAAAAACTGTCATGGAAAGACTGTTTTTTGTATTTCCATGACAGTTTTGTAACAAAAAAATGTCATGGGAAGGCAGAAAATAGCCTTTCTATGACAGTTTTTAAACATTTTTTTGTCAAATTTTTTTATTAAACATTTAAGTCAAACTAATTTTAGTTTTTGAGCTTTTCATGGCAGATTTAAACAAAAAAATTGGACTATTAATAACATGGCTTCCCCGTCAGTAAACATTTTTTGACTGGAATACCCGTAATAAAATATAAAAAAATCAGGATTTTTTGTATTTTTTATGAGGAGGAATTCACTTTAATGATGAGAAATCTCCATCGTTAAAACCCTTTAATGATGTGGAATCCCTGTCATTAAGGACAAAAACCAGGATTTTGTAAACACTTCTATGACGGATAAAAGCCATTATTAAAAGTGATTTTATAATGGCTTTTGAAATCCATAAAATTGACAAAAGGATAGATAATATTGCTAAACCATGATTATGTTAAATGATATATGAATTAAATATGTATAGTATACAAATCTAAATTGTGAGCGTTACTATGTCAAATAAATTACTATGTATAAACTATTCATATTAATGTGTGCTTTCTTCTTTATACAGGCAAAAAGCAAAACGCAGATGAAGAATTGTCAAACTAAATGACATTGTAGTGTGATCAATCAGATCAAGAAGTTAATTAAATAAATCGGGAGCGTTTACTAATGTCCGAACAATAACCTATAACCAAACGCTTGATATGATGGATCCCAGATTTTATCCACTACTCTAAGGAACATGAAACTTTCTATATGGGATGGCAAAATCTTTGCAATGTTACTAAATAGTGGTACTAAGATTATTCCTATTCATACGCAACTTCTAAATCATGAACACGAACAACTTATATTTTTACTATATTGGTATTTCCAATTTACAAAAGATCCCAATTATATACTACTTTACAGAATAAATGATGAGATGATAACATAAAATATCTAAGTTCTGCAGAATTTCTATTGAGTTTAGTTGGATAATGAAAAGGTAATTGACGGTTTGTTGGCTGCTGGAATGTTATATTGGTCATTGGATAGTGTTATCACATCATGCTGAAGTATTCTAACTATATCATATAAGCATTACAAACGTTATTATATAAGTGTGTGCTAAGAGTATACATCTCGCATCCATATGACCTTTATATCAACATTAACACAACTTACGTACATTTATTATTAACAGGTTTATAACACATGTTTTCACTTGACAAACTAATAAATAAAATTCAATTAATACAATATCTCAAAGATAAAAAATGATTACACATACAACAGCTAAAGATATGTCCAAAAAGATTTAAGTTTTGACCAAAAAATTAAGTTTGACATTTTTCATGGTTTTGTTTTCATTACATGCGTGACATTGTATATTATCTAAAAATAGTTTTAAAATATTAAAGGTACATAGAGGGTAATTTGGAAATTCTAAAAACAATTCAACAATGTCTAGAAAATTAAAAGTGTCATGAATCGTTTAATTTAAAATCATTAATATATAATCATAAAATTTATGAAGGACAATTAAGAAATTTCATAAAGTTGTGGGGCCAATTTGATACTTTTACATAAACCTCAAATGAAACTTGTATAAAGATTATGTACTAAAATTGAATATATAAAGTACCATATTTACTTAAAATATTAATTTATTGAGTAAAACTAGATGAATTAAGTTATAAAGTAAGTTTGAATTGATCAAATGATGTGTCAATCATTTTTAGGTTGATGTTTTATTAAAATAATTTTCAAATAGTCCTATTAATAATTAACATATCATTTAATTAATTAAACTTTGATTTTTTTTATACTAGCATAAAGCTAAGAACAATTACAAAGCATCAAGCCATAACACATCCTCAATACACGAAAGCCTAGAATGAAACCAAGATTGACAACCTCAGATCGAAAGACCACAGCGAGCTTTCTCCAAAAATTAAGTTTTTGGAGAAAGCTCAAACTACTTCTTCCTCATGGCTTATGATCATACCCCCAATGCCACCCTCTTCCATGTTGCACGTCATCCCATCTATATTCAATTTGTAAGTACCAAGAGCTGGTTTTGTCCAGGTAGTAGAGGTTGGGACCGAGAGATTACCCGGCTTGGAAAGAATCACATTGGCCTTATCGAACTCCTCAAACTGTCAACCCATTAGGAAATGTCACAATAGATCGAGGACCCCTTACCATGGAGCGTCAAATTGCAGGTGTGCCAAATACTCCAGTAAATGAATACTGTTCTTCTAAGAGTTTGAGAAGGAAGGTTCTGCCAGAAAGCGGAGATGAAGTCTTTCATGGGCCAATCAGAAGAGTATTCTTAATTTATTACCAATCGGAAGAGAAGAAGATGCAAATGGCCGCACTTGCATAATCTACATTCTTGGAAGTCAAGAAATCGAATACAACACTAAAGAAAACAAGTAGTGCTCTTTCGTCAACTTGTGATGCATATCAAGTTTGTGTGCAAAAATAGATTGGTTGTGATTTTTTACACTATCAAAATACCCCAATCCACTTTTCCAAATAGATTTGCATATGATTCATCACAAATTTGTCTAAATTACATTTTTTCCATCCTATAAATGTCATTGGTTGGCCGTTCTTGATTCTTGTTGCGGTGAGCTAAAACTCAATATCTCTTTTTTACTTCAATAATCTTTCATCTTCTTAACTTTTTGAAGCTACATTCGTGTTTATTTCCCCCCAAGCTTCCACAACAACTATTTACAATCTCATATCGCTTTTTATTGGTTGATACCAACTTGTGATATTTAGCTTTAAGAAGATGTGTGTAATAGTCTTTGTTCTGCTAATTTTCTTCTATTTCCCTTCATCATTGCCTTCTCAACCGATACGTCCATCAAATAATAATATGTATTTCAAGCTTACCCTCATGTGGCCCCCTTCCTACTACTATAATACAAGGTATGGTTCATGATATCTCTTATTCCAGTGATTTTTACAGTTCATGGACTATGGCTTGAAAATTTCACACCTTCAGCTTCTAGAACGTGTATTATACTTTCTAATACCAAGGTAGCCCTTTTCTTAGTTTTTTTTTTCTTCAAGCAAAATTGTTAAGATAGCATGGTTACTAAGTTAATAAAACTTTTTGATGTAACATAATAAGGACTGGTCATTCTTCCCAACTGTGACATGTTATTGGCCCGCACTCAACAACGGCAAAAAAAAAAACTTTGGCTTTTGGCAAGACCATGGATCGTGTAGTGCCTACTAAAAGGTGCATGAAATGTGCATGGTCTCCTACAACCTGAGGTGGTATGTCGCTGACATGAATGCTCTAGTTTTGTCCCATACTGACTAGCATGGCTGTGAGCTCTTAACATATAGAAAAAACAAAGTCATTTACATTTGAAGGATTGTAGATCACGTGGTGGGGTAACTATTATGGCTCATCAATTTACATCTTATATGTGGTGCAAGTCCTCCAAAGAGGTCTTCATCTTCCTTCGAATTTCCTGTTGATGAACTCAAATTTTTAAACAAAACTCTATAATTATGATCATCTGAATAATATTCAAACATTAAAATAGGAATACAACTATTTCTATTTAAAGAGTACAATTATAACTGGATCTATATAGCAATAGGATTACAACGTAGAAAACGTGTATAATACGAAAGCCGTATAAAATTGGATAACAAATACCTAATCTATATAAATTTATTTCGTGCGATTATGAAAGAGACTATTAGTCAGCCCAGTGGTAAGCTTACACATTATTGTACTTTGGGTCTAAGGTTCAATCATTGGTCCTCTCTTTTATTTTTTATAATTCATTTAGTTTTTGTTTTTCTTATGGTGGGCCTTTCTTCTACTTTGTTTCATTTTTTTATTTTATAATGTATTTTCCTTTTCTTTTTCTTATATTATGCATTTTAGTGGAGGAGAGAGATGGAGATGTCAAAGAGAGAGATAAAGGGAGTGAGGGAGATGGAGGGAGAGAGAGAGATGGATATGAGGGAGAGAGAGGGACAGGGAGTGAGAGAGATAACAAGAGAGGGAGGGGGAGGGGGAGGGGGAGGGGGAGAGAGAAAGATAGAGAGAGATGGATATGAGGGGGAGAGAGATAGTAAGAAAGAGAGGAAGAGAGAGTGACAGAGAGATAGTAAGAAAGATAAGGAAAGAGAGGAAGAGAGAGGGGGAGAGAGGGAGAGGTAAAGGGAGAGAGAGATGAAGATGAGGGAAACAGATAATAGCAGGGAGAGAGAGGGAGAGAGAGACAAAGAGAGAGAGGCCAGGGAGGGAAATAGAGATGGAGATGTAGGAAGAGAGATAGAGGGAGGGAGGGGCGAGAGAGGGAGAGATTGAGAGAGAAGAGGAGAGAGAGAAAGAGAGAAGGAGATTGAGCGAGAAAGCTAGATAGATAGAGAAAGAGAGAGAGATGGATATGAGGGAGAGAGAGAGATTGTAGGAGAGAGAGGGGGAGAGAAATAGGGGGAGAGAGAGCGAGAGAGAGATACGGAGTGATGGAGAGACAAAGATAAAGGAAGGGAGGGGTGGGTGAGAGAGAGAGAGAGGGAGACGGAGAGGGAGAGAGAGAGAGAAAGATAGATAGATAGAAAAATAGATAGATAGAGAGAGAGAGAGAGAGAGAGAGATATAGAGATGAGGGGGAGAGAGAGAGATAGAGAGAGTGAGGGTGAGGGAAAGAGAGAAAGGGAGAGAGAGAGAGAGAGAGAGAGAGATGGATATTGATGCTTATTTAAGATGTCATGCGCAAGTGCACATGTCGCAATCAAGTAACAAAGTGATAAGAAGAGTGTCGAACCCACAGGGAGGATGAAGCTTATAGTGTAAAATTACAACAAGGTTTAAGATGTGAAATATCGATGTAGCGAAGTACTAAAATGTATAAGAATATCAACAAGATAAATGGGCTAATATGGGTCAATTCCTTTTTCATTTACCTTATCTTTATCAAACTGAGTTTTATACTTTAGTTGTTTCAAAAACATTACCTAAGTTCTACGCCACTACAACTTTTGGTTGCGTGATTATCAAGCATCCCTTGGCCAACTTCGTAACTAAGTATTTAGCTAAGTATGCAAGATCCATTTAACTGCTGGCTTAACAGGTTATAAGGCTTATCCATATTTCTATGCAACATGCAAACATACCCAAGTCTACACGAATCAAATGCTCATGTATTTTCAACTTATGTACTCATGTATTGACTATGATTTTCGACTAGATTAATCTCAGTCAAGCATTAATCTAACTTGTTTTCTGGTAACATTGGCCAGATACTAAAAGAAATAGGCATTAACACACGATAATCAAAATTCTAAGATAAGCAAGCAGCCAAACTTAGATTAACAAGATAAAGTAAAATCTAAAGTTACATCACCATGCTAGCCACAAACAGTTTTAGCTCATGGTGAGCTTGGTGGCACAAATCATCATCAAATATATTGGTATCGACATCAAAATGTGTATGGAGAAAGACTACACAGATAATGAAAAATGGGAAGAAATGATGAGAGAATTAAAATAATATTCTAACTCCCTTGTCTACTTCCTTCTATTCTTTCTTTTTTTTGTCATCTTCTTCGTTCTTATTTTTGTGCAGGTCTGCTTCGTACAAGCTACTATCATCTACTAAAAAATGAATATCATCTTTTTCTGTTCTTTTTCTCTGCGCCCCCCAAAAAATGGAAGGACAACCTTAAATAGCATGATCAAATTTTAGGGTTTCTCTTAGCTCGAAGGGAACATGTTGAGCGCTAAGTGAGGAAGGGGACCACAAATGTCGGACGCTGCGACACTTGGATAACTAACTTTAACGCAATGATTATTCCCCATAACAATTTTTTGCACGCGCTCAAAACACACTAGACCAGTTGCCACACTGGAATGAAACGGCCATGGACTCAACTGAACAAGCTGCATTCCTCAAAAGGTCCAGCAAACAAAAGGTCCTACAACAAGAAATCCTAAGGCATCAATTTGACCATAAAAACCTTAAAATTACTAGCGGGCAAGTACAACTAAACCTAAACTACTAACTAAGCAAACTAGCCTAAATGTAATATATATAAACTCTAACATCTCCTATCTAAGCAATGAAATATGTCTACAAGATCTAATATAACTTACTTTCACAGTGTTATCACACCCCCAAACTTAGATAATCACTCATCCTGAGGGATGCAAACCTAAATCACTGAAACCTAACTACTCAACTACTTAACATAAGAGTAAAACTTAAATTTAACTGGCCAATCTGCTAAAGCCACAAAAATTTAAACCATGCTGACTTTAGATATAGCTATTCTCCACCAATGACTATTTCTCTCTCTCTCTCTTCCCTTCTCTCCTACTATCTCTTTCTCCAACATCTCTATCTATCTCTCCTTCCCCCTTTCCTTCCCTCTCTCCTGTTATCTCTCTCTCCTTCTCCCTCTCCCTCCTACTATCTCTCTCTCTCCCTCTCTCTTTCTCTATCTATCTATATATCTTTTTCTCTATCTTTCTCTCTCAATCTCCCCCTCTCTCTCACTCTTTCTCCTTCCCTTTATCTATCTCTCCCCCATCTAGATGTCTATCTCTCTCTCTACGTCTCCCTCCCCCTATCTTTTTCTCCCCCTCTCTCTCTCCCCCTCTCTCTCTTTCACTCTCTCTCTCCCTCTCCCTCACTTCCTCAATCTCTCTCTCTGTCTCGCTGTCTATCTCTCTTTCTCACTCTCACTCTCCCTTCCTCTCTCTCCCTCCCTCTTATCTCAATATCTCTCTATCTATCTCTCTATCTTTATTTCTCTATCCCCCCTCATCTTTATGCTTCTTTCTCTCCCTTCTCCCTCTCCCTGTCTTTCTATTCCTCTCTCTCTCCCTCCCTCCCTCTCCCTCTCTTTCTTTCTATCTCTCTCTCCCTCTCTGTCTCCCTCTCTCTCCTAGTATCTCTCTCCCCCTCTCTATTTTTATCTATTTATCTATCTATCTATCTTTCTCCCTTAATCTCCCTCTCATTCTCTCTCTATCTCCCTCTCCCCTCCCTCCCTCCCTCCCTCTCTCTCTCTCCCTATCCCCTCTCTCTTCCTCCCTCTCCCCCTCTCTCTTGCTATCTCTTTCTCTCCCTCTCCATCTTTCTCCTACTATCTCTTTCTCCCTCATATCCATCTCTCTCTATCTCTATCTCTATCTATATCTCAATCTATATATTTATCTATCTCTCTCTATCAATCTCCTCTCTCTATCAATCTCCTCTCTCTATCAATCTCCTCTCTCTCTCTCTCCCTCTTTCTCTCTCCCTCTCTCTCCTGCTATCTCTCTTTCTCCCTCTCCATCTCTCTCCTAGTATCTCTCTCTCCTACTATCTCTCTCTCCATTATTTCCATCTATCTCTCTATCTATCTATCTATTTATCTCTCTCTCAATCTCCCTCCCTCTTTTTCTCTCTCTTTCTCTCTCTCCCTCCCTCCCTCTCGCTCTTTCTCCTACTATCTCTCTCTTTCCCTCTCCCTCTCTCTCCTACAATCTCTCTATCCATCATATCCATCTCTCTCTCTCTGTATCTCTCTATCTCTATCTATCTATTTATCTATCAATCTCTCTCTCTCAATCTCCCTCTCTCTTTCTCTCTTTCTTTGTCTCTCTCTCCCATTCCCTCCCTCCATCTCTCTCCCTCCCCCTTCTCTGTCCTTCCCTCTCATTCTCTCTCATGCTATCTCTCTCACTCCCCTTTCCTCTTTCCCCCTCATATCTGATAACTCTATGAAGGTAGAGTTATATTAGCTCTTTCAGACCTATTTCATTACTTAGATGGGTGATGTTAGAGTTTATTTAGATTATATTTAGGCTAGTCTGCTTAGTTAGCAGTTTAGGTTTAGTTGTACTTGCCTTCTAGTAATTTTGTTTTTTTAGAGTCAAATCGATGCCTTAGAATTTCTTGGTGTAGGACCTATTGTTTGCTGGAGATTTTGAGGAATGCAGCTTGTTTAGCTGAGTCCTTGGTCATTTAATGCTAGTGTGGCAGCTGGTCTGGTGTGTTTTGAGCACGTGAAAAAATTTGTTATGGGGAATAATCATTACGTGAAAGTTACTTATCCAGGTGTCGCAGCGTCCAGTATTCATGGTCCTCTTCCTCGCTTAGCACTCAACACGTGCCCTTCGAGCTAAGTGAAACCTTAAAATTTGATCATGGTATTTAAGGTTGTCCTTCCTTTTTTGGGGGGGAGCACCGAGAAAAAGAACTAAAAAAGAGGATGTTCATTTTTGTTAGATAGATGACAGTAGCTTGTACATAGCAGACATGCGCAAAAAGAAGAATGAAGAAGACGACAACAGAAAAAGGAAGAAAAGAAGGAAGTAGACAAGGGAATTCAAATTTTATTTTAATTCACTCGTCCTTTCTTCCCATTTCTCATTTTCTGTGTAATCTTTCTCCATACACATTTTGATATCGATACCATTGTATTTCTTGATTTGTGAGTTTTCCACCAAGCTCACAAGGAGCTAAAATTGTTTGCGGCAAGCATGGTGATGTAACATTAGATTTTACTTTATCTTGTTAATCTAAGGTTTTTGCTTGCTTATCTTAGCATTTTGATTATCATGTATCAATGTGTATTTCTTTTAATATCTAGCCACTGCTACTAGAAAACAAGTTAGATTAATGCTTGACCGAGATTAATTTAGTGGAAAATCATAATCAATACATGAGTTGAAAATACATTAGCATTTGATTCGTGTAGACTTAGGTATTTTTGCATGTTACATAGAAATATGGACAAGCCTTGTAACCTATTAAGCCAACACTTAAATTGATCTTGCATACTTAGCTAAAGACTTAGTTACAAAGTTGGCCAATGGATGCTTGATAATCACGCAACCAAAAGGAATTGACCTATGTTAGCCCATTTATCTTGTTGAGATTCTTATACATCATCGCTCAACAGTACTTTGCTACAACACTATATCACATCTTAAACTTTGTTGAATTTTTACACTATAAGCTTTGTGAACCCTTGACACTCTTCCTGTCACTTTATTGATTGATTGTGACACATGCACTTGTGTAGGACATCTTAAGTGAGGATCAAATTTTTGGCGTCGTTGTGGGGGATGATTGATGGTGTAATTATCTTTGAACTAAATTAGTATTTAAGTTGTGAAAGTTATTTACTAGTTGTTCTGTGGTATGTGCAGGAAGGTGAAATATTTTATATGTGCAGACAATAAATTCTAGAAGCATTGTTTGACCCAAAGATTGAGAGAACCTTAAGAGATATTAGGAGGGAACATAGAGTTGAAGCAGCAGTAGTTAACATGGCTGCACCTAATGGAGAAGAAATATTGAATGAAAGGGTTAGAAATGCAGATGAAACCAATAGTGCAAACAATGATAACACTAGTGTCATTGTAATGGCAGATGATAGAGATAGAGTAATACAGGACTATGTTGTGCTTCAGCTGCAAACAATGAACCCAGGAATTGTTAGACCTGAAATCCAAGGAGCCCAATTTGAGCTTAAACACGTTATGTTCCAAATGCTCCAAAGAGTTGGACAGTTTAATGGAGGTTAGTGATGCATTTAAAATCCTAGGAGATATGGAAGATGCTTTAAGGTTGAGATTGTTTCTTTATTCTCTAAGAGATAGAGCAAGAGTTTGGTTGACTTCTTTACCACCTAACTCAGTAAGAAGTTGGAATGATCTGGCTGAAAAGTTTTTGTTGAAATACTTCCCGCCTATAAAAAATGCCAAGCTGACGAATGAAATTACTTCATTTCATCAGCTTGAGTATGAATCATTATACGAAGCATGGGAGAGATTAAAGGATCTATTGAGAAGATGTCCTCAACATGGTATACCACATTGTATTCAATTGGAGACATTCTACAATGAGTTGAATTCTGCTATAAGATTAATGGTTGATGCCTCAGCAATTGGAGCTATTCTATCTAAATCCTACAATGAGGCATATGATATTCTAGAAAGGATTGTAAGTAATAATTATTAATGGCTGACAACTAGAATAACTTCAACTACAACATCAGTAATAGCAACCAAGAAGACAATAGGAATACATGAAGTAGATTCCATGAGTGCTTTATCAGCACAGATGTCATCTTTGGAAAATGTAATCAAGACCATGAGCATGAGATTGCCCCTAGCGCAAATCTAAACCAACAAATACCCTCATTGTTACAGGAAGCTAATCAAGTGACAATAGTTTGTTGTGTGTACTGTGATGGTGGGAACTTATTTGAGCAATGCCCAGGAAACGTAGCATCTATGAACTATGTTGGAAACTACAACAGAAATAATCAAGGGAACCAGAACTACAACCCTTATTTCAATACTTATAATCCAGGGTGGAGGCAGCATCCAAACTTTTCATGGACCAACAAACATCAAAATGATGGAACATCTCAAATGCAGCAGAAGAGAAAAATTCCCACCTCGTTTCGCATCTCATCAAGCTCAAATTCAGAAACTTGTTTCAGAGCAACCGAGCAAATTGGAGAGTCTGTTAAAGGAGTTCATGATGAAGAATGAGTTTGTAATTCAAAACCAATCTGTAATGATTCATAATCATGCAATTTCATTAAGAAACTTGGAAAATCAAATGGGACAGTTAGCTAGTGCACTTAATTCAAGACCCCAAGGATCTTTGCCAAGTAATACTGAAAATCCAAAAAGGGAAGGTAAGGAACACTACAAAGCCATTCAGTTGTCGAGTGAAAAAAATGAATCTCAGCAGGATAAGCCTGAAAGCACAAAAAATGGAGAACCCAGCTCAAGTAAAGATACAGTTGAACAAGTTGTCAAAGCACCTCAAGATTTAGTGTTGAAAGAGAAGCCAGTGGCTGAAATTGAAAGACGTGCACCACCATTTCCTTATAGACTTTAGAAGAAAAAGATGGATGGGTAGTTTACATCAACATACCCTTGGTAGAAGCTCTATAGCATATGCCAAAAGAAGAAGACTGGGAGAGTTTGAAACTATAGCTCTAACTCAGGAATGCAGTATGATTGCTCAGAATAAAATCCCACCTAAAATGAAAGACCCAGGGAGCTTTACAATCCCTTGTACCATTGGAGATTCACACTATGGAAGAGCATTATGTGACCTAGGAGCAGGAATTAATTTGATGCCACTATCTATATTTAAATAGTTAGAAATTTGTGAACCCAGGCCCACTACAGTAACTCTTCAAATAGCAGATTGATCAATTATGTATCTCGAAGGAAAAATAGAAGATGTATTGGTCAAAGTACATAAAATCATTTTCCCTACTGATTTAATCATCTTAGACTATCAATCTGACAAATAATGCCAATTGGTACTAGGGAGCCATTCTTAGCCAACGGGAGAGCGTTGATAGATGTCCAAAAAGGAGAGCTAAAAATGAGAGTGAATGATCAACAAGTGACATTTAATGTCTTTAACACCTTGAAATTTCTAGAAATAGAAGAAGAAGTAGAATGTGCAGTAGTGGCTTTGGTGGACTCAATTATATCCAGTGAAATCTGTATTGGTTGTAGCAAAGCTAATCTTCAAAAAGAAGATCTAGACTTTCAATTACAAGAAAACGGTGATGATGAAATGGAGATTACATGGCTAGAAACCAAGCAAGGAACTAATCATTTTTAGAGACAACTGGAATCCTTTCAATTGTCAAAGAGGTTATTTAAGCCATCTCTACCTTCAGTGGAAGAACCACCATTGCTGGAGCTTAAGCCTCTACCAACTCGTCTTAAATATGCTTACTTAGAATACAAAAGCACAATGCCAATCATGATTTCAGCCTCATTGAGCAATGAACATGAAGAACAATAGCTAGAAGTGTCGGGCAGATATAAGAAAACAATATGAAGGCAATCAGTCCATCTTTGTGCATGCATAAATAGTGCTGGAAGAAGGGTGTAAGAACTTCATTAAGCAACAAAGAAGATTGAACCCCATCATGAATGAGGTAGTGAAAAAAGAAATTATCAAGTGGCTTGATGCTGAAGTCATTTACCCTATCTCTAATAGTTTTTGGGTAAGTCCAATTCAGTGTGTAACTAAGAAATGAGGAGTGACAATAGTTACCAATGAGCAGAATGAATTGATACCCACTCGAATGGTCATAGGCTAGAGGGTATGTATGGGTTACATGAAGCTGAACAAAGCAATCAGGAAGGTCCATTTTCCTCTGCCTTTTATAGTTCAGATGCTGGATAGGTTGGTCGGAAAAGCATTTTATTACTTCTTGGATAGCTACTCAGGTTACAACCAAATTGACATAGCTCTTAAATACCAAGAGAATATTACATTCACTTTCCCTAATGGTACATTTGCCTTTAGAAGAATGCCTTTTGGTTTATGCAATGCTCATGCTACCTTCCAAAGATGCATGATGACCATATTCACAGACATGGTAGACATGGTGGAACACACATTAGAGGTATTCATGGATGATTTTTTTGTGTTTGGTGAGTCATATGTTGCATGCTTATCTAACTTAGAAAAGGATTTGGAAAGATGTCAAGAAACTAACCTAGTCCTGAATTGGGAAAAAATGTCATTTTCTGGTTTAGGAAGGGATAAATTAGGCCATAAGGTCTCTTTTAAGGGGATAGAGGTTGACAAAGCAAAAATTGAAGTCATAGAAAAATTACCTCCTCCATCATCAGTGAAAGGCATTAGAAAGTTTTTAGGTCATGCTGGATTTTACAGAAGGTTCATAAAAGATTTTTCAAAAACCTCAAAACCTCTTTGCATGTTATTGGAACAAAATAGGCCTTTTGATTTAATGATGATTGCATGAATGCCTTCATTGCACTAAAGAAAGCTTTAATTGCTTCACCTGTAATTGTAGCTCCTAATTGGGAGTTGCCTTTTGAGCTAATGTGTGATGCAAGTGACTTTGCAGTGGGAGCAGTACTAGGAAAGAGAAGAAGTCAAAAATTTCATTCAATTTATTATGCAAGTAGAACTCTTTTTTATGCCCAATTGAATTATACAACTACTTAAAAAGAGTTGCTCGCATTAGTTTTTTCTTTTGATAAATTTAGGGAGTACCTCATTGGAACTAAAGTCACAGTCTTTACAAACCACTCAGCAATCAAGTACTTAATTTCAAATCAGGATGATAAGCCACGATTGATCAGATGGATTTTACTTCTACAAGAATTCGATCTTGAGATAAAGGATAGAAAAGGAACAGTGAACAAAGTTGCTTTTCATTTATCTAGACTGAAAATAGAAGCAAAAGCTGAAGTAGAATTTACCATAGCAGAAACGTTCCCACATGAACAGCTTCTGGCACTAACAGCATTGAAAGCTCCATGGTTTGAAGATATAGCAAAATTTCTCTATAGTAGGGATTGTGCCCCCTGATTACACTCATCAAAAGAGTAAAAGGTTTTTCCAGCAAGTTAAAACTTATTTTTGGGATGACCATATTTGTACAAACAAGGTCCTGATCAATTATTCAGGAGATGTGTCCCAGAATAAGAGATGCAAGGGATCCTAAATCAGTGTCACTCTAGAGGATCCAAAACTGCTACTAAAGTCTTGAAATCAGGTTACTATTGGCCAAACTTGTTCAAGGATGCACATGAGATAGCAAGGACTTGTTAAATGTCAAAAGGCTCGAAACATATCTAAGAGAAATGAAATGCCTTTGACAAACATCTTGAAAGTAGAGCTTTTTGATGTCTGAGGAATAGACTTCATGGGTCCCTTTCCCCCATCTTTTGGAAATCTGTACATGTTAGTAGCAGTAGACTGTGTCTCTAAATGGGTGGAAGCTATAGGTTTGGCAACTAATGATGTAAAAGTAGTTGTAAAGTTTCTTTAGAAAAATATCTTTTCAAGGTTTGGAACTCCAAGAGCTATCATCAGTTTTGAAAGATCTCACTTTTGTAATAAAATGTTAGAAGGAGTGATAGTTAAATATGGAATTAGGCATAAAGTTGCAATAGCTTATCATCCACAAACAAGTGGCCAGCTAGAGCTGTCAAATAGGGAAATAAAAAGGATTCTAGAGAAAACGGTAGACCCAAATAGGAAGGATTGGTCCCTTAAACTAGATGATACTCTTAGGGATGTCTTCTTATAGAATGGTGTTTGGTAAACATTGTCACTTGCCATTAGAGTTGTAGCATAAATCTTTCTATCCTGTCAAGAAACTAAATATGGATTTGCAAGCAACTGGAGTTCAAAGAAAGCTACAGCTAAACGGATTAGAGGAATTCAGAACTTTTTCCTACGACAATGCCAAAATATACAAGGAAAAGACAAAAAGGTGGCATGATAAAAGGATAGTGATCAAAAAGCTAAAGTCAGGATATAAAGTCTTGCTTTATAAGTCAAGGCGTTAGATGGTCTAGACCTTTCAGATTAATAAAAATCTATCCATCCACATGGAGCTGTAGATCCGTATGATGAAAAATCAGGGAAGGAATTCAAGGTAAATGGCCAAAGAATCAAACTCTATTGGGAGGACGAATAATGCATGATGGAATGCCCAATTCATCTTCAAGATCCTTGAGCTTTAAGAAAAGTCAGGATATGGGCTAAAAATCAAGCGCTTGTGGGAGGCAACCCAATGAGGAAGTTTAAATTTTCTTTTATTAATTAATTTTTTTAGAATAGTATTTGGTTTGATTCTGTTAATATAGTAATATTTTCTGTTTTAAATAGAGTAATATATTATACATTAGGTTAAAATTTGATTTTGTGGCTAAAATTTTGTATTTTTACTTTTTAAGATACGATGTTGTAGAATATGCCAACTATGCAAAAGATTTTGTGGGATCTCCAAACCATATGTAGAAAGAAAAATTTCTTTCATTGGGAAAAAGCAATGAAGTGGGATCCATAAAATAATTCAGCTGGCAATAGAAAGGGAAGCTATTGGTGCGAAAAAGACAGCATGAGAGAGTGGTTGTCGATTCTGAAGTGCACTACTAGATATTTTGGAAAAGGGAGAATTAATCAATTTTGGAAAAAGGATAAAATCTAACTGATTCCTAAAATATTTGAACTTTTTAGAATCTAAATCGTTGCCCCATTTTTTGTGCGTAAGATCATACGATTAAAAGAGGCACGTGGTAGACTGGAAGCGCTCGGAGTGTGCTTTAAAAAGCATGAGCAATCTTTTGTCTTCTCCCATGCAGTATCCTTTTCAAAAAGCCTTCTTCTCAGCGCCAAAGATTTTGCATGCCAAAAACTTTAGCTCCAGAAAAAAAATGTCTTCCCACCTAATTCAAAAGACGCACCAAACCCTAAGTGCACTTTTAGGTGTCTGAAATCCATTCCCAAAAATCCCCCAGGTAAGCCGATTTGTTTCATTGAAAAATTAGTCAGTGATGCTACCGCCACAAAATTTGAGGAGGACATCCGTCTGAGGAAATTTCATGAGGAGAAGGGCTTCCTCATCAAATCTAGACCAACCTTATGGCAACTAGCTGATATTGTAGAGGTTATCCTCAATAGAGGATGGAGAAGTTCTGCGAGCTCTTTGACACCATTGCGGTTCCTTTGGTTCTAGAGTTCTATGCAAACTTTAATATGAGGGAGAAAAAGGTGATTATTAGAGAGAAAGAAGTGCAAGTCATGTTTAAGTCCATTAATAATATTTTCGTTTTTAGTGATGCGGTTGAAGAGTATTCTAAAATTTCTGCTGGAGTATCTGATGAGGAGATGGAGAATATCCTAAAGGAGCTCACGATTTCTTGCACCACTTGGTTCAATGATACCCCTGGAGGCTCAAAAACATATTCTGTCTCAAGGCCACTCTTGGCCCCAACTGTAAAAGTCTGGTATCACTTCCTTAGACACTCTTTAATCCCTACTTCTCATATCCAACTATAACCCAGGATAGGCTAGTTCTGTTCCATTACCTATTAACTAATAAATCCATCAATGTGGGAAAGATTATTCTGAAATAATTAAAAGCTACAACTGTTAAAAAGCATGGCTTTCTGTTCTTCCCCTGATATCTATGTTATGATGTGTAAGCTTACTGATGAGAAAATGCTTCTTAAAGCCTCTGCCAAGCTTGTGGAAAACAGGTTAGAGCATTTGGAGATGCAGCAGCAAATGTTTTGGGAGTATGTCTAGGCGAGAGATGAAGCTTTAAGGAAAATCTTGTAAAGGAACTTCTCGAAGCCCATTGCTACCTTCCCTTCTTTTCCTGAAGTCCTTCTTCAACCTTGGAGAGACCAAGAAGATGAAGAAGAAAAGGTGACTCAAGAGGAAAAAGAATTTGATAACCAAGAGGAAGAAGAGCCTGCGGGAAATGAAGATTTAGAGGAGCATTCTGAAGTTGAGCAGGAAGAGGAAGTACCAGAAGAATAAGTTGTGGAATCTGAATCTGAGGAAATAATCGAGCTAACCCCGCAGCCATCCAAGAGAAGTGCAACAGGGAAAGGTAAGAGGAAGTTGAAAATGCCAAGCCTTGAGCCAAATTATATTGTGGTAGTAAGTAAGGGAAAAGAGAAGGTAGTGCTAGCTTCAGATACAAGTTCCCATGCTGAAAAGAAATCAAAGAAAAAGCAAAAATTGGTTGAGAGAGAATTAAGTTACGTTGAGAAAACTCAAGAAGAAATTAAGTCTGTGGAGAAGCACCTAACAAAGTTAAAAGATGCTTCAAAGAAGAGAAGTGTCTTGCGTAGCACTTCTAAAATTTGAAAGATGGTTGAGCGCTGCAGCACTATTCGATGCAGCAGAAGGGAGTTTATTTCCCTTAAATTTTTTATATCAAAACATTTTTTAAACTGTTGATAAATTTTCTGGATAATTATTGGCAGTGAGGGCACTGCCTGGTTTTAGTTGGGGGAGGGATTAACCCTTTCTCCTATTTATCTTTATGCTTTTAATGTTTATTGCATAAGTAGTAATTGGATGAATCTTGTAGTACCTCCTTCTTAAAACTTGCTGAGCTTAGGATGATAAAGTTAGGTCCCTTTATCTTTTGAGCACTTAGGAGTTTCGCTTTCTGTTGTGAAGAGCTTAGGATAATTTAAATCTAGGTGAGATTCTTAGCTCTAGCTTTGTTCTTCTTTGTCAACTAGAGAAGTATGCTGGTGTTTAAGAGATAAGTTTAGAGGTTTTTGCATTGCTGCTAGGTTTGTTATGGTTAAGTGCTAAATATATATATATATAGTAAAATGATAGAAGAGTTCCATTGTCTTAAGGTGTTGAGAAACCGAGTGTCTTCATCACCAATATTGGCATTCGCGTCAAAAGTTTCCCAAAGATATGAGCTAGTCGGCTATGCTGCTGAGTAACTGGGTGCCTTCATCACCAATGTTGTCATTCACGTAAAAAGGCAGAAATAGCTACGAGGGATTCTATTTGTTTGCAAAAAAAAAGAGAAAAGAGAGAGAAAAGTATATAATATTTATAATGTAGATTGACTATCAAGCTTTCTTAGTTTGCAATGTCCCAAGCCCCCTTGCTAAGCTAAATTGTTAAGTGATGTTGTCGTTTGTGCACTTTTTGCTTGCTGTTCTTGTTGATGTTTAGCATTAGGTTAGAATTATATCAATATTCTTAGGCTTGAAATATCCTTTGTCCCTCAATAATAGAAACTTAGAGATAGTAGGAGAGAGGGAAAGGGAGGGAAAGAGAGAGAGAGAGAGAGAGAGAGAGAGAGAGAGAGTGAGAGAGGGAGAGAGAGATAGGGAGGAAGCAAGAAAGATAAAGATAGATAGATAGAGAAAGAGAAAGTGAAAGAGAGAGAGAGAGAGAGAGTGTGTGTGTGTGTGTGAGAGAGAGAGAGAGAGAGAGTTGGAGAGAGAGATAGAGAGAGGGAGAGAGGCTGAGTGAGAGAGTGAGAGAGAGTCAGAGAAAGAGACAGAGATGATGGAGAAAGAGATAGAGGGGGAGAGAGGGAGAGGGAGAGACAGATGGGGGATAAAGAGAGGGAGAGTATTTGTGTGTGTGTGTGTGAGAGAGAGAGAGCGAGAGCAGGAGAGAGAGATGAAGATGAGGGAGAGAGAGAGAGAGAGAGAGAGAGAGAGATGGAGAGAGAGATGGAGGGAATGAGGATGAGATGAGGGAGAGGAAGATAAAGGGAGAGAGAGAGAGATAAAGATTGATAGATAGTGGAAGAGAGAGAATGGGAGTGAGAAAGAGAGTGAGTGAGTGAGAGAGAGTCAGAGAGAGTTAGAGATGATAGAGAGAGATACAAAGGTGGAGAGAGAGAAAGGGAAAGATAAAGATAGAAAGATAGTAGGTGAGAGAGGGAGGGGGAGAGAAGGAGGGAGAGAGAGATGAGGATGAGAGAGTGTGTGTGTGAAATATTAGGAGGGCGAGAGACAGGGAGATTGAGAGCAGGGGGAGGGAGGGAGTGAGAGAGATGGAAATGAGGGAAAGAGAGATAAAGGGAGGGTGGGGGAGAGAGTGAGTAAGAACGAAGATAGATAGATAGATAGAGAGAGAGACGGATAGATAGATAGATAGAGAGCGAGATAGATTAATATGAGGAAGAGAGATAGTACGAGAGAGAGGGAGAGGGAGAGAAAGAGATAGCAGGAGAAAGAGAGAGAGAGAGAGAGAGAGAGAGAGAGAGAGAGATAGAAGGAGTGAAGGAAAGGGAGAGAGGGAGAGAGAGAGGGGGAGAGATGTATATGAGGGAGAGGGAGCAAAAGTGAGTGAGAGAGATAGTTGGAGAGATTGCTTATATATATATAACTATTACCCTAAAATGATGGTGTATATAATGTAAACTATTAATATAATGTGTTGTAAAATATATGCTATGAATTATAAACTGTTCTTTAGTCATATATATATTATAAAATGTTCATAAAAATATTTTTTCTTTATTATAATAATGTCTTAAAATTAATTCCTGTTAGAATAATTTTAATGTTATGGATTCTGATTCTTAAATAATGAATGTGTGTATGTACTATTTAAGATGTTTTACCTTTCTGAACACGTTGAAAGAAAATGCACATTTATAAGCTCGTTAGTAGTAGATGAATCACTTACAAATGTTCTACATTTTTAAATGTCCATCTTGCATTGTGTATGCTGTCTTGCACTCTTCATGCTATTCTAGTGGAACTTTATCACATAGTAAAATGTTATCTTTGTATATAAAAATATTAATATAAATTGAAGTTAGTAAGTATATGTTATATACTGTTAACATAATATATTATCAAATATAATGGTTGTGTTATGAAATAGTTTAGTTAAATTGCATCTTATTTATGTTTTGTACGTTAAAGTTATTGTGATTCATTTATTCATTCAATGGGGGGATGCAACAAAACATCCTTTTTTTGAATGATAAAAAAAATTGGCTTAAGTGTTTTAAACGTATATGTCATGAACTTTCAATAATCTGTTTATTTGCAATCTCAGTTATTGAATGTATGCTATTTATTTATTATATATTATATTGACAGGAGAATCATTTATTGCTCCAAAAGAAATATTGGAAGCGATCCAAAAAAGTGTTGTAGCACTCCAAAATTTATATTATTCCCACCCGTAAAGAAAGTTTAGGATCCCAACTCAAAAAGTTTAGGAAATCATGTTTGGGTGACATACAAGAAATTAAGGTCACCAAATTCCCTTCACAATTATGCTTACACATTATTCGTAGAATGTGTAAGCATGATAGGAAAGATGAATTATGCTTCAATTTCAATGGAAAATTGGTAAATTTTGGTTTAAAGGAATTTGCTATAACTACGGGGCTGGATTGTGATCCATTCCCTTCGATTAGAAGAGGAAAATTGTCTACCAGGCCCTTGTTGTCATCAAGCTTTAAATGTGATAAATCAATTACACACAAGGATTTGACGATAGCTTACAAAGCAATCAAATGGTGGATGATGAGGAGAAGTTAAAATTGGCAAAAATTTATGGTTTGGAAAATCTTATTTTAGGAAAACCCAGGATGGGACTAACATTGATCTAGATCATCTTAGGATACTAGATAGTGATGAGTTATTTGAAAATTACCCATGGGGTATGCTATAATTTGAAATCACCTTGGACTACATAGTTAGATCCATAGAAAACCATATACAAAGGTAGTGGGTTTGGGGGCTTTCCATTGGCATTGATAATTTGGGCATATGAAATAATCCCAACGATATCTACTCGTAAATATGCCAAAACTTTTGAAAGTTCACTAGTAAGAATCTACAATTAGGATCAACCATGCAGCGAGACTGGAAAAAGTTGGAAAATTCCATTTTTGAGTGCAAACAATATAAGTAAACATGCTATAAAACCTTCAGTAATATATATATATATATATATTGTGTGTGAATTGTATATTTAAAATATACTGCTATGTTTTATAGCTACAAATTATTCTAATTGGGATTTCATCCGATGATATGGAAAGACCATACATGTAGCAGTTTTTCAAGTTAACCAGATGAAAGCGTGTATTGGAACCTAGTATGGAGTTTGACATAAACATGGAAAACAGACAGTCAATGCATGATGGTGAGACATGCAACAAGTCTCAAGATTGGACATAATATTTTCAAAAAATTAATGAAATCCATAGCATGGTCATATCTTTATGCAAAGATATGGCTAAGCTGAAGAAATAGTGAACTGATTAGGTAATATTACACCTTAAATTCAAAAATATATGTTTATTTTATATTGATTACAAAATTGAATGATTACTAATATTACAAGGAGAACTACCAAGATGTTGATTATGATGAATCAGATGGTGGAGATGATGAATCAGATGGTGGTGATGAAAATGATGCAGATAGTGGTGGATATGATGGAGAAGATGATGGAAACGATGCTGGAAATGAAGATGGAGATAGTGAAAATGGTGATGAAGATAGTGAAGATTCTGAAGGAAAATAAGATGGTGTTTTTGAAGAAGATGGAGATGATGCAACAGAGAAGCAAGAAGAAGAAGAAGAAAGGCCTGCTAATGATGTTGCAACTAAAAAATAGGTAACACGAACAAAACTTCACTAAATATATATTGTATATATGTATTTGTTGGATGTTAAATATACTTTACTGTATATATGATAGTGATATTTTTTGGATAGTGATGATTGTATATACTTTATTTTATGCATGATAGTGATGATTTGCTGGATAATGTTGTATACATTTTATTGTGTGCATGATAGTGATGATTTCCAAAGGAAGCAAATGTTATATATTTGAGTTTATTTGCTAGATAATTTTCGTCATTATTTGTTGTATATTTGACAAATTAGCACTAGTTTTGGGAAGAAATGATGTATATTTGACATCTGGTTTTAGAATTGCTTTTGATAGAAAGTTCATGTTCTAGTCTAAAATAATAGGATATCATTTACTACATTGGCAAGACTTAGATAATGGTATCGTATATATATGTAATAACATAATTCTTTTATATGTAGAAGAAGAATCATGTACAAGCTCATGAACTGACAAAAACTACAAAGAATGAAGAGCCATTCAAACCAAAGGTGAGAATAGAAAAAACTTTATATTTACAGAATATATCATATTTACATTGGCTATTTTAATGTTTTTTTCATGTAGAGAAAAGCAAACGGAAAGAAGAAGAATGTACAAGGGTTAGTTCTACCATCACCGGGAATATTACTGCTTCCAAAAAGGCAGATTAAACATCCCCAAACGTTGGCATCATCATATGTAACACGGTACGGTAAACGAGATGACAAGTCAAAGAAAGGTGTAGAAATATATCTCCCATGACACCTTATAACGATGGCTTATGTGATACTTTGTGGTTGCACGCAGCATGGGACAATAATAATGCAATCAATAGATGGGAAATGACATTACTTTGAAGCATGTAGCATGATGACTAGACCATAGTGCAATAAGTCCAGTTAGTTCCACCTTCTCATTTCGAAAGTAAGGACATTTTTTGGAAACTTCCACTACTTCACTATTTTTTTTGTCAAAGTGGTGGTGTCTTTGAGGAAATAAAAAAGATGTAGTCCACCCACTCTCGCCACCTGGACACTACTTTGGAATGATTGCTAATAGTAATAAAATGGGCAGGTTACTATGAACATCTTGTAAGAGTGACATTAGATCAAAACTTATATATACAGCGTTCCTACTTTTGTGCTCCAACAACAAAGTGAGGTCTAAAAAAAATATCATCCTCAACAGTTTTCTCCACACTATGAATTAAACAAGCGCCTAGTGTAGAGCCATATTTTGCCAACCAGCGACTACAAAATGATAATTTCGATCAATTGTACCATGATCGCTGCCATCATGGCAAGTCACAACCATATTGTTTTTGTACGATGAATGGGTCACATTATGTTCCTACTTAGTTTGAAAATTCTCATGATTGTAGCATACTACAGATTTTCAACATAAAGAGCACAGTCATGCACTCCGTACCATACATCCATATTATATCCTCACACTATCCAATCATGCTATGGTCTTACAAAATAATAATACCAATGTGTTCGCTCGAATAATAAAAAGTTCAAGCTTTCATCATCCAAGCCACCAGGTTCCTCAGAGATCATTATGAAAAAGGGCTTTTGGCCACCTCTAACTGTGTCTACAATACCACTTAGAGGAAATGTCTTTTATGTTGGTTCTACACATTGATGGTAACAACAATTAACCATATCTGGTGCCTCAAGCAGAGTATTTCATCATCCAAGCCACCAGGTTCCTCAAAGATCATTATGAAAAAAGGACTTTCGGCCGCCTCTAAGTGTGTCTACAATAGCACTTAGAGGATATGTCTTTCATGTTGGTTCTACACACCGATGGTAACAAGAATTAACCATGTATGGTGCCTCAAATATAGTATTTCAGGTCAATTACTATTAGGGTGACAACAAAATCACCTTAGTATACGAGTTGATGATTCATCGCCATGTATGCCTGTGGTAACGAAAAATTATCATGCGGTGTATGTTAGGTCTCGATGTTTCTCATCTCTAAGTTGCCTGTTACAGGTCACTTAGAATGAGTATTTCACTTCGTCAGGTATGTCTATGGTAGCGATAAATTATCATATGGTGTATGCTGGCTCTGGACGTTTCTCATCTCTAAATTGCCTGTTACAGGTCACTTAGAATGAGTATTTCACTTCATCAGGTACTCTCATGGTAATGACAAATTATCATGCAGCGTATGCTGGGACTGGACGTTTCTCATATCTGAGTTTCCTGTTACAAGTCACTTAGAATAAGTATTTCACTTCGCCAGGTACGCTCATGGTAATGGTAAATTATTACGAGGTCTGCGCTAGGACTGAATGTTTCTCATATCTAAGTTACCTGTTACAGATCACTTAGAATGAGTATTTCACTTCTCTAGGTATGCATGTGGTAATGACAAACCAACGATCTTCCGTTCCCACGAACAATGAACTTCGAGATCCACACTAAAATCTTTCAAGTCAATAAACAAACTAGAACGTGTGTGCGCACGTAGAATATAGGAAGAACACTTTTCTGTCTCTAGATGTACTCAACACATGAGATCTAGAGATTTTCGGAGAAATAATAATTTTATGAGACTAATCGCTGAAAGAATACAATGATTATTCTCATAGAGTTTTTTGATTAACTTTTAATCTCATAGAGTTTCACCCTGATAACATCTATGTTGTTAGCACACTAAATCAGCACTAAGGCCAATAGAAATATATATATATATATATATATTCTAGAGACCCCTGATTTTTAGGGATATAAACAGAATAATAATTAAACCACAAAATTATCATTACAGTTGGACCCACTGAAACTGTGCACAATTGTAGTGTGACATGGCACTGCAGTGTGTCATGAGGTATCACAGTGCCTCACGACATTGTAATTCACGGCAATACTGCACTGCTTTGTAGCAGTACAGTATTGCACGCCTAACTGTAGTGTCACGTGACACTATAGTAGTCCATGTAAACTTTTGATTCTCAATCAGTGAATGACATGTGGCAGTCCAACATGCGACGTGGAAATTTTTACAAATTAATTATTTGTTTTAATCAGATAAATATCTAGATATCAGTTAATTCAAAATTAACTGATATGACCACCTATCAATTGACTTATACGTTAGTTCACAAATAACAGATTTAGTTAATTCAAATTTTTTTAATTATTATTTAATAATATTTTAACTTTATCTAATTTCATAAATTATATATACTATCTCACTTATTAATAATTATAAAATTAATTGATATATAATTTCTGAAAATTAATATAAATAATTTAATTAATTAATTAATCTTACATAATTATCTCGTAATTATGAACTTACACCAAAAATATAATTCTTTTTGTAAGTTAGTTATTTTTTCATGTTCTGAAATATTCACACCCTAGACTGTGTAATACAGAGGTGACTTGAAGACCATGAACCTATAATCTTAAGCTCCAATAAACCAGATTTTTAATTAAATTTTTTAATTAAATAGTCTTATTTATTAATTCTATTATTACTCCACTATAAATATGAAGTTACACTCTTAGAGATTATAAAATGTATTTAGAGAGTATTCCTGTATAGTCCATTAATATAATCATTTTATATAGTTCAATCCGACAATTATTTGTTCGTAAATTAGAGCTGGGCAAAATTACCATTTACCCTTCTAATTACCTCTTGATCCTTAACCACCATTAATTCACTAGAGAATGACTAATTTATAATTGTATTATAAATTTAAGTTTGATAACCATTCAGTCCAAGAATTAACACTTAAGTAACCAATATACTATCCATTAGGAAAGCTTGGATTCCAAATCTTGTAAAATTTTGTTCCTAGCGATCCACATCACTGAATATCCAAAACAAATGTACACCAGCTTGTTTTACAAACAAACCTTAATGAGTGAATTAAAAGATCCAATAGACATGTATAGGATTTCAAGACTACTTAGAATCCAGATTGATCTATATATAATCATCAGATTTATCTATATTAAATCTTTATGATAAACGACAAGTTAATAAAGATATTAATTCACATCGGTTCTGTCATATATAATCTTATTATATAAAGTATCTTCACTAAAATGTCTATCCACATCAATGATCCGGATCTGGATCACATGCATTCATAATGCTTAGTGAACTGTATTAGCAACCATTCATTAAAGAATCCATACTTTAATATGTTACTGACAATTTTATTCATTATATATGATCTTAAAACTCTCGTACTAATACAAGATCATAGTCTCATTAATGAATATGCAATTTTTAGATATTTATAAAATGATTTAGTAATTATTTAAAAGAAAAATTATAAGAAAATTGTAATTCTATTAAATTTCATATTTAAATGTCAATACACATGCTTTGAGGGCATTACCCTCAACAATTTCCCAGCAGCCCTAAAAAATCAGCCAGGTTCTGATTTGATGCTATCTTCATAATAGTCACATCCCCTCAATGCACGATCTCTCTTATAAGATGATATTTCCTCTTTATGTTCTTGCCCCTCTTGTAACTCCTTGGTTTTTTGGAATTAGCTACCGCCCCACTGTTCAGTGGCTTATCCATATCAGGAACTATTTCTAGATCAGTATAGAATTTTCTGAGCCATACCGCTTCTTTCGTAGCTTCACAAGCCACTATATATTTGGCTTCCATAGTGAAATTTACAATGCTAGATTGTTTAATACTTCTTCAATCTACAGCTCCTCCACCTAGGGTGAATACTGATCCAGGCATAAACTTTCGACTGTCTTTGTCTGATTGAAAATCAGAATCAGTATATCCAATGAGGTGTAGGTCTCCACCTGAATAAACAAGCATATGGTTTCTCATTCTCCTAAGATACTTGAGAATGTGCTTTATTACAATCCAATATTCTAAACTAGGATTTGATTGATAACGACTAACAATTCCTACCGCATAACAGATGTCTAGTCTCATACATAACATAGCATACATGAGCCTACCAACATTTGAAGCATAAGGAATCTTTCTCATATCCCCTTCCTCCTGAGGTGTATTAGGACATTGCTCTTTAGAGAGGAGATATGCATGTCTAGTCGGTAGTTGACCTTTTTAGGGATTCTCCATAGAGAATCTCTCTAGCACCTTATCAAAATAAGATGACTGAAAATGTGCCAAGAGCTTGTTCTTTCTATCCTTTAGGATTTGGATACCTAAAATATAGCTCGCATCTCCCAAATATTCCATTCAAAATTTCCCAGCTAACCACTTCTTTACTTTTGACAAAGTTTCTTTATCATTCTCAATGAGTAGAATATCATCAACATGGGAGATTATCTCTTCATAGTCGATTCCTTCCCTTTGTGTATAGCCCTTGGCTACCAGCCGTGTCTCGAAAGTATCTATTTTTGCATCTGCACCTCTTTTAAGATCCATTTACATCCAATGGGTCTTCAGGTGTATCTACAAGTTCCCAGATAGAATTGGAATACATCGATTCCGATCCCTGGTTCATGGCATCTTGCCATTTCTCCTTTTCAAGATCATGCATCACCTCTTTAAAGTCTAATGGATCATCATTATCTGTGTCTGACATTAGGACATGTGCCTCTAATTCATAGAGAACATGTTGTCTTACAACCCTCCCATTACGATGTTTCACCGGGGTTTCCTGAATAGGTTTCTATTGTTTGTCGTTTATCAGTTGATGATGAATGTGATATGATCTCATCAGACGCTAATTCTTCGAGACCTAAATTGCTTCGAGATTTATAGTTTTTCATATATTCGTGCTCAAAGAAGGTGACATTTGTCGATACAAACACATTTTGATCTTTGTGACTATTAAAGTACCCACATCTAGTCTCTGGAATATAGCCAACAAATATACACACTTCAGACCTTGAGTCTAACTTTCCAGTCTTAGATCTAAAAAAGTGAGCTGGACACCCCCATATACGGAAATGAGGCAAACTGAATTTGAAGTCATTCCATAACTCTAAATGTGTCTTGCTTACAGAATTAGAAGGCACTACATTCAAAATGTAAGGTGCCATTTGAAGTGTGTATCCCCAAAAAGTGAGTTATAGTAATGAGTAACTTTACATTGACATAACCATATCCAATAAGATTCAGTTTCTCATTTCTGAAACACCATTTTGCTGTAGCGTTCTAAGCGTTGTGAGTTGGGATAGAATGTCATACTCCAACAGGTAATTCTTGAATTCTAAATCTAAGTATTCACCACATCGATCTAATCAAAGTGTTTTCATTGATTTACCTAATTATTTTTCAACTTCAACTTTGGAGTCCTTAAACTTTCTAAAACTTTCAGATTTTTTATGCATTAGGTAAGTAGAACCATATCTTAATTGACACGTGGCAATTACTACAAATTAAATATTTATTTTAATCAGATAAATATCTAGATATCAGTTAATTAAAAATTAACTTATTTGATTATCCCTATCAACTATCTTATCTGTTAGTTCACAAATAACAGATTAAGTTGATTCAAATTTAGAATTATTATCTAATAAAAATTTAACATTACCTAATTTCACAAATTAGATATACTATCTCACTTATCGATAATATAAAAATTAATCGATATAATTATTTATATGTAATTTCTAATAATTAATATAAATAATTTAATTAATTAATCACATATAATTATATCATAATTATGTACTCGCCCCAGAGTAAAAATTCTGTTTGCAAGTCAGACATTTTCTCATGTTCTAAAATATTTATATCTTAGACTGTGTAGTACAGAGATGACTTGGAGACCATGAACCTATAATCCTAAGCTCCAATAAACTAGATTATTATTTAAACTCTTTAATTAAATAATTTTATTTACTAATTCCATTCTTAGTCCACTATAAATATGAAATTGCACTCTTAGAGATTATAGAATATATTTATGGAGTATTCTCATATAGTGCATTTATATAATCATTTCACATAGTTCTCTCCTCCAATTATTGGTTCGTAAATTAGTGCCGGTCAAAATTATATTTTTATCCTTTAATTATCTCTTGATCCTTAAGTACATTAATTCACTAGGGAATGACTAATTTATAATCGTATTATAAATTTGAGCTCAACACTTAAGGGAACAAATATACGATCCGTTAGGAAAACTTGGATTCCAAATCTTGTAAGATCATGTTCTCAGCCATGCACAACACTGAATCTCCAAAAAAAGTCACTAGCATCTTTTACAAACAACACTTAACGAGTGAACCAAAAGATCTAATAGACATGTATAGGAGTTCATGACTACTTAGGATTCAGACTGATCTATATATGTTCATCAGATTGATGTATATTAAATTTTTATAATAAACAACAAGTTAATAAAGATATTAATTCACATCAGTCCTGTCATATATAATTTTATTATATAAAGTACTTTCACTAAGATGTCTATCTACGTCAATGATCCAGATCTTGATCAGATGCATTCATAATACTTAGTGAACCGTACTAGCAATCATTCAATAAAGATTTCACATTTTAATATGTTGTTGATAATTTTATTCATTATCTATGATCTTAATTTTCTCGTACTAATACAAGATTATAGTCTCATTAATGAACATGAAATTTTTAGATATTTATATAAATTATTCAACAATAATTTTAAAAGAACAATTATAAGAAAAATGTAATTCCATTAAATTTCATATTAAAATGTCAACACACATACTTTAAGGGCATTACCCCTAACAGCTAACACGTCATTTTTTTTCGCAACATTCTGACGCTCTCTCTCTTTTGCCATTTCACAAGATTTTTACTTCTTAAGAGTATGCAGAGTGAGTAGAGGATTGTCTCTATGATTCAATTGGACAAAAAATGCCGAGACACACTAGCTAGCTATATCCTTATAAGGATATACCAGAAATGTTGAAGACTCACAATAGGTAATAGGGTTCAAAGCAAGTACGTACACCAAGTTTATAATTTTGCTATTACTAGTACTGAGTCAAAACTTTGACAGAAGGAAGGAGAGTACTTAATTGAATCAAAAGAGGCTCTCTCTTAGCTGATACGAGATGACTTACAGCTATAGCTCAAAATGAAATGTATACCAAAAGTTTGTAAGGTATATATAAAAGTTGAACAACGATTTGGGTGACAATTTGGAGAGCAATTGTCATAGAGTGGAGTAGAGCGATTTTGAACGAATCCAATACTCTACTGGCAGCTTAGATCACTGTTTTTTAAGCTTAGAATTTCTTAAATAAATTCTAATGATACGTATTATATTTATATCGCATTCTTTTCCACTCAGAACGGCTATGAAAAAGGCTACGCTTCTTCAACTATGGAAGCCAGGAAAGGGGCACTGGTTGGGGAATTAGCAACGATTTATTTATGACTCAATTTTAACACCCATTGGATAAAAAGAGGGTGTTGTTAAATGAGCCATGACATTTTGATAAGTCTTCGATTGTCTTGGGAGAACTGGGTGCTGCGACTTACAACAAACGGAAATTGTGCTGGCTGAGGCGAGATTTTGGATTCGGGTCCATTATCTTCCTTTTGGGTTTATGTCGACAGCTATAGGGGAAATGATTAGGAATGCAATAGGAAAATTTGTTGAAAGTTGATGAAACCGGAGAAGATTGTTGAGGGAAATATCTACATATTAGAGTTTGTGTAGATATCCATAATCCATTGAGTCGTGAATGAAGATTAAATCAGGGAAAATGGTGAAACCCGTATGGACAGATTTTCGTTACGAGCGTTTACCCGATTTTTGTTACCACTGTGGATTGCTATGTCTTACAGCCAAGGATCTTGAGTTCGATGAATAAGAGGAATCTGAAAAGAATGCTCGCAAGAGCGTTCAATATCAGTACGGGGCATGGCTTAGAGCAGGGGAGGGGTTAGGAGGTAAACACATAAATCTGTAGCTGAAACCTGAGGAACTAGAAGCGTCATCGGAGGAAACCAACTTTCCCTGCCTTTATGTCAGACTCAGACGGGAGAGAAGATGACGACCGGAGAAAGTACTAGCACTAAGGGTCTTTTAGACAGGGGACAAACATAGAAATCGATCATTGAGCGGCAAGTGACAGTGACGAAGGGCGCTGGGCAGGTACGAGATGTGAGAAAGGTGGATGAAAGTGATAATTTATGTGGCCAAATAGCCAATACCTATATCTTATTATTTGATAATAGTTTATATTATTATTATTGTTATGAGAGCTTATACGATAAGAAGAGCTCTGTGAATGAGTTGACTTATTAGTTTGACTCGTTGAAAATTCTTTTAAGTGGTTAAGATTGCAACTACTTAAGATGAGATAGTGTACAGTGGATGTGAGCAAGGTCATTAGGATACAAGAAAATTAGTGAGAAAATTAAGGAATGGGTTGACTGAATAATCACCCATGATATGCTAAAATAGTCATGTTTTAAAACTCCTCAAGTGGAGGCTGCAACCCAGTCACTATTCTTAACGGCTCTCTCTTTTATCTCGTAGATTTTACCTAATAGAAATCTTATATTTTTCTTCCCATTTTATAATTTTTTTCAGAAAGGGAGGTGACATGTCTTGTTGCCATTGGAAAGGGGAGTGTGATGACATGTTCGCTAAGGGCAAGGAAAATGAAAAAGAGGTCGTTCATCATGCTCCTAAGTTTCTAGAAGGTATGGAGGTAAGTTTGGGCCTGGACCAAGAGATGGGTTTGATAGCTAAGGCCGATGGGTCTAGGGGACGGAGTACAGGATTGAGCCGAGTATAGGAATAGAATTGAGAAAACATCATGATTATTACGTCATTTTAAGGAAAAAAGATGAAGGTTGAAAAAAAAAATAAAAAAATAGTCACATCCAAATTTTAAAATAAAATTATTTTCCGGCATAAAAAAGAGAGCCCCACACCCAGTGAAATAAAATGTAATTTTTAAAAATTTATCTAATATGTACGGTATATATGAATACCTACAGTAGATAAAAATTTACGTTATGTATTATATAAACATTTGACGTTGGGGTAGTTTTCTGCGGGTTGGTGCCCAAAATTTTTTTTTCATGCGTTTTCTTTTTTGGGGGTTGCAGTGGCTATTTTTTAGGTTTTTTTTATACTTGTGTATATTTTTGATGATTTATTTTTCAACATGGTCTATTGTGATTATTACCTAATAGAATTAGATGTTAGAGCTAGGCCTAAAGTGAATGACCAACTGAGGCCTTTTGTGTTCAATAGCTGTGCTAGAGGCAGGAGCAAAGGTAGTAACTGGATCCAAAACAGGAAGGCAAGGTATTTCTTCGAGATCGATCATTTTCCCCAAAAGAAAGCCTACACAATTGAACTCTATTGGATTAAAAAAGTCTACACAGTTGAACTCTATTCGTTGCTAGGTGATGATGAAGATATTGTGAGGCTCAGATAAGAGATAAGAGATTCTACAGTTGGAAAAACCAAGAGGAATCATTCTAGAAACAACATTCTCAAGTGGATTGGCTTAGATCAGGTAACAAGAACACGAAAGTTATTCATTCTAAGGCATTGCAAATGAAGCGAACGAACATGATCTTGGGGGTTTCTACTTTTGATGGGGTTCAATATGAGTCTATGGAGGAAACTGTAGGAGTTATTCGGGATTATTTTTTAGTTCCTTAGTTGATTCGTTTGATCTTAATAATGAAGATCTTGTTGGAAACGTGACGCTCGCGCGGCGGAAGCGTGAAGTTTTTAAAAATTTATTAAAATAAATATTTTTCATAAAAGAAAATAAACACGACACAATGGTTTCTAAAATAAAAATTTTTATTGAAAAACTCTATTCCATTAACATCCGTTATATATTTATAGATTAAATCTAAGACATACATGGATATAAAATCATATATCTTTTGTAGTCTATATCAAGCGTTCTCGCAAACCAACGATCATGCGTTCCTACGAACAACGGACTTCGAGATTCACACCAAGATTTTCCAAATCAATTCTCAAATACACTAGGACGTGTGTGGGCACGTAGAATAATTCAAAGATATTTTTTCTGTATCTAGATGCACTCAACACATGAGATCTAGAGATTTACTGAGAATGATTAATTAAGTAAGAGAATACGATGATTATTCTTTCAGAGTTTTTTATTAACTTTTAATCACATAGAGACTTTTCACCCTGATTGTGTTCTCAATAGTTTAACCAATAGTTCTCCACTGATGCAACCAACCAGGAGGTCATTAGAATAACATCTATATATTTTATAGATAATGACATATCATATTTTGGGGATTAACTGAAAATAATATTTAATTTCAAAATTATCATTGCAGTGGGATCCACTGTAATTTGTGAACAACTGCGGTACCAGACAACATTGAACTTGCTATGAGCTATCATAGTGCCTCAAGGCACTATGTGTCACGGCACTACTAAAGTGTCATGTAGCACTACAGTATTGCACGCCCACTACTGTAGTGCCACGTGGCACTACAGTAGTTCATGTCAATCTCTGATTCCTAGTAAGTGATTGACACATGACAATTACTGTAAATTAAATATTTATTTTAATTTAATAAATATTTAAATATCAGTTAATTCAAAATTAATTTATCTGGTTATCCCTATCAACTAGCTTATCTGTTAAATCACAAATAACATATTTAGTTGATTCAAATTTTGAATTATTATCTAATAATAATTTAACATGATCTAATTTCACAAATTAGATATACTGTCTCACTTATCGGTAATTAAAAAATTATTTATATATAATTTTCAAAATTAATATAAATAATTTAATTAATTCATTCTTAAATTATTAATCATAAATAATTATCTTATAATTACGTACTTGCCCTAGAATAAAAATTTATTTTGCAAATCAACCCTTTTCTCGTGTACTGAAATATTCACAGCCTAGAGCGCGTAGTACAGATGTGACTTAGGGACCATGAACCTATAATGCTGAGCTCTAAGAAACCAGATTATTAATTAAATTCTTTAATTAAAATTTTTTATTTATTAATTTCATTATTACTTATAGAATGTATTTACAGAGTATTCCCGTGTAGTCCATTAATATAATCATTTCACGTAGTTCTGTCTTCCAATTATTGATTCATAAATTAGAGCTGGTCAAAATTATCATTTTACCCTTCTAATTACATCTTGATCCTTAATTACCATTAATTCACTAGTGAATGACTAATTTATAATCATATTATAAATTTGAGCTCAATAACCATTCAGTTCTAAAATCAACACTTAAGGGAACAGATATACAATCCGTTAGGAAAGCTTGGATTCTAAATCTTGTAAGATAATGTTTCCAGCAATCATCATCACTGAGTCTCTAAAACAAAAGTCACTAGCCTGTTTTACAAACAAACATTAACGGGTGAATCAAAAGATCCAATAGACATGTATAGGAGTTCATGACTACTCAGGATTCAGACTTATCTATATATGATCATCAGTTTGATGTGTATTATATCTTTATGATAAACTGCAAGTTAATAAAGATATTAATTCACATCGGTCGTGTCATATATAATCTTATTATATAAAGTATATTCACTAAGATGTCTATCCACATCAATGATCCGGATCTAGATCACATGCATTCATAATGCTTAGTTAATCGTACTAGCAATCATTCAATAAAGATTTCATACTTTAATATGTTGCTGACAATTTTATTCATTATCCATGATCTTAATCCTCTCGTACTAATATAAGATCATACTCTCATTAATGGATATGAAATTTTCATATATTTATATCAATTATTTAACAATAATTTAAAAGAAAAATTATAAGAAAAATGTATTTCAATTAAATTTCATATTAAAATGTCAATACACATGTTTTGAGGGCACTACCCCCAACAGATCTAGATAAGGTCCTAGAGTATGTTTCGAAGAGAGTCATCTCTATCAACGCATCCCAAATATCCAAGTCCAAATCATTTTCCAATACTGTTTTTAGTCAATTTCAGCATATCATAGGGAAATATATAACTCAAATGTGTCTTGATTATTTAAATGGTAGAGCTGGTAAAGGCCAACTTAACATACTCTTATTCTTGTGATTCCAAAGACCCAATGTCCAAAATATGTATCGGGTTATAGGTCGATCAATCTCCAATAAAATGAAGAATATCATTCCCAGTGTCATATCAGAAAACCAAAGTACTTTTGTGAATGGTGGATTAATTACTGACCATTTTATGATTACGTGTGAAATGATCAAATCTCCAAAATTTCTATTTAACTTAATGATTATTTGTAATTTTTGTTATTGCTTTTCAGGTTTATCATCGACATAAATGAATTCCATGTTAGTCATGGTGGTGCTATGTATGTTTTGGACTTTGCTAGTCGTACATGTTCATGTCAGAGGTGGGATTTAGATCATATATCATGTGCACATGCTTGTGCCGTCTTTTGTAATTAAAACTTGAGTTCATATTCATATGTTAGTGATTGGTTTTCGTGCACAAAATACACTCCAACCTATAAATATCTCGTTCACCTATTAGGAAATTAGAGCATGTTACCTATTTAGGATGAAGGGCAATTAAAGATAGGGAAAATTCCCCTGACACAAGATGAAGTTTCACTAAATGAACCCCCTCTAAGTTTAAAAATACTACTCACACCCCCAACGTTAAATTTTCTATTAAGTAGCCCAATTTAACTAATTTGGTCACCAAACAGCCATCGTCTCCTTCGTCCCCTTCGTATACCTTCCTCTACAAAGGCTTGTGGGAAGGCTGCTGGTGGGAAGGCTGCTGGTGGGAAGGCTGCTGGTGGGAAGGCTGCTGGTGGGATGGTGTTTGCGGGGTTGCTTGAGTGACCCACATTATGGTCACTGTTTGCTATCCTGGATCTGGACGAGCCTCCGGGTTGCATAGGTGGGATAGGTATATCGGCGTCAACTTGGCTCGTCGTGTGTAGTGGGATATTATGCACAACAGGTGGTGGTGGAGGAGGGTTTTGGGCATCTGTAAGGAAAGTTGTCGGTGTGCCCAAAAGGTTGCAGATCTCAGCGTTAGAAGTTTGTAGATCCCTATAGCGTTAGTTTGCTCCACCGCTGTCGTGGTGGCAGCAACGACGACGACAATGTTAGATCTCTCTCTAGAAGTAGTTTCTTCTAAGTCCTAGTTCTCCATCAACGGGTTGATATTTTACCTTTCCACATGAGAAGAATCTCTGGTGATTCTACCACGTCCATCCATACTCAATGAAAATGGTAGTAGCATGTCACTTTCCAATGGAGTTACCAAAATGTCTTGGGGTTTTCATGTGATATGGAAATGAGTGACCTAGTCTATGATGAGTAAGTTTAGGAATGTGGGAATATTGTGACTGAAGGGGTGAAGGACAAATACCTTAGGACGACCTTAAGAAGGTGACAAAATGCCTTTAGTGCTCTAAGGTTGAAGGGAACTCAAGTATTGAATATTCTCTTGTTTTGACCTAAGGGAGTGTGAAAGTAATGATCCCCATAATAATACCAAGGACCTCTTTATATAGATGCGGTCAAGTAGGGACCACAGATCTATCCTTTGCAACGGTATGGATATCACTTGTAATAGACGTAGCCATGCCTAAAACATGGCCACATTTATAAAATGAGATCACATTCATAAAACATGACCACACTTTACGCTCTCAATAAGTCATGCCTTCGTGGCATTGAGCAGTCACATAATCAACTCAAATGGGAGGCTTGAACTATGCATAACACCAACCTTAGAGGGCTCCCCCAAAAGTGGCACCATGCACCCGCCTTCAAGATTCCTCGACGGTGGGTGCACCATGCCACCCGCCAATGGGCTACCCCGGCGGGAGAGAGGGAGGGCAGAGCATGTGTTTAGTGAGTAAGGGAGAAGAAACCATAGAGCCCAAAAGGGAATTCATTTATGAGATTAGGAAAATCTGAAGAGAATGAGAGGAGGAGGGAGGGAGGCATGTATTAAATTGGATGGATGAATTAATATTGAGAAGTTCTTGAAAAAAAAATTAAAATTGAGAAGTGTGTAGAATGGGAGGGAGGGAGGCGTGCATTAAATTGGATAGATGAATTAAAATTGAGAAGTGTGTAGAATTTGGTGAGGGGGGACATTTGGTGAATGGTTTGAATGTGCACTACTCATTTTTTTGAAGTTGATGTTTTGTTCGATTAAATAAGTGACATATTTATATTATACATTTAATAAAATTAAATAATTGTTCAGATATGATTTTTTAGGTGACAATTAAAACATATTCATCAATCTAAAACTTCTAATTAACTAAACAATTTTTTTAAAATCAATAATACAAAAAAAGTCATCGACGTGATATTGGCACAACATTTTTATTTAAAAAAATTATAAAAAATTCTTACAACAATTATCTAAATACATTTTCTTCTACATGTCTTCTAATAAAAAATTTCGCAAAACGTAAGTTTTAGAAAATTGTTTTATTAAAACACCCTGACCAAAAAATACAATGTTAGAGTTAGAATAACCATCAATTAAAATCCTCGAGGCCGCTTCAGAGTTTTTATGACATGTTTGACAGTCATGATAGTATTGAATAATACTGTACTAAATTTTTCAGACCGTACAGTACTGTATTAAAAAATACTATCCAGTATTTGGTGTTGTATTTGTTAAAAAATTGTAACACTTATACAATATTTGACACAATATAGTACTTGATTGTAAAACTGTTTGTAATGTTTGATCCGCAAAAGCCTATTTGAAATTCATTAACCTGTTATTTTACATTTTCAACTATAAAATAAATTATCTAATTCATGCTATCACCGTAAATTTCATATTTTTTAACTAAAAATACAAATTTAATTATACCCGTAAGCTTTAAGATAGTGATAATTTATAGTTATAAACATTGAAATTAGAAAACAATTCATTGAATTTATAATACACAAAATAAGTCATTTAAAATATGTAAATAATTACTGAACCACTCATATGATTGAGAGACTCTAAAAATTTAGACAAATAAGAAAAATAAAGATAGTAAATGACTTTGAAAATTGGTAAAATTAAGTCATAAGTAACTAATTTTTCACCTTTCAAAAATTTATAAATTATTTTTGTTAGTGAGTGAAGTTTCTGTAAGATATAAATTAAAAAAATTATTTTAATAAAAAAATTATTTTAAGATATAAATTAAAAAATAACTTTACCTTTTTTTTAGTCCGGTGTAGTCCGTTAAATGGAGGGGACTAAATTAACTAGTACGGACTCTATATTTTTGTCAAACGTATGATAGTAATAAAATAATACTGTCATATTTTTAGTACTGTACAGTACGGACTACCAAACAAGCTTTCAAGGACTCCAAAATAAAATGGTAATAAAACCAACATGTGAGTCACAAGTCTAACACTTCAGAGGAATAAGTTTGTCCTAATAAATATGCTGTAACTTCTCATTGTTAATTAGAAATTTAATTTATTTTTTTTTTTTGCATTTTTCTGCACTTGGAGGATTGGTAATGTCATTTCGGCTGCTTTTAAAAATCAATGGTTACCGAGGCCTTCTCTGTTTCGTCCAGGTTGTAAATTTCCTCGTTACCAAGACTTGAAAGTATCTGACTTGATTGAGCACTCTAAACAGAACATTGATTTTTTATCTCAAGCAGTTTCAAAAGCTGATTTAGAAGCTATGAAAGTTGTTCCGTTAATTTCGAACGGTGGTGAGGACAAGATCATTTGGCATTTGGACAAAAATGCGGTGTTCTCACTTTACAGTGGCTATAATTTGGGCATTTCTCTCAAGGATAGTTGCAGGTCGTCGGAAGGAAGTTCTTTGGTGTGGTGGTGAAAGAAACTTTGGAATTTGCCTCTTCCTAATAAGATAAAAAAAATTTATGTGGAAAGTCTCCCATGACTTTATTCCCTCAAGGTTAAATCTTGTTCGTCGGAACGTATGCCAAGAGGGAGGATGTCATATTTGTAGAAAATCGACTCTACGATTCATTCCCCTTTCTATTGCCCTCTAAAAAGTTTTGCTTGGGATAAGACTAGCATTTGCCAAATTTCCATTAAAAGCTTTCAATTGAGTTCTAAGATGGATTTTATCAATACTTTTTTAACACCTCTTGTCTAATTAAGGTGGTGCTCTTATGCTGGTGCATTTTGGTTTTATAAGAATTACTGACTTCATAATGATAATTCTTGTGCAAAGTTTGATACTCTCAGCTGGGCTGGTAAATTCTTAAAGGAATATAAAGAAGCAAATAAGATAAAAAAGGTTTATCAAATGGATGGATAAACGTCTTTTATCTTATGGGGAAATGCGATCGGAGGGTTGATTCGGGACTCTTCTGGGTCGGTTGTTGGGGCTTTTTTATATGCAGTTGGCTGGTTCCTTTTCCCCTTTGGTTGTTGAGGCTTTTCCCCCTTTGGTTGCTAAGGAAATGGATGGATAATTCATTCCCTGGAACCAGGCTGTCTTCAAGGAAAAACTATTGCCCACGCCAAATATTAATATATCGGCGTGTTACTCTTTTTTTAAAAATTTCCCCCACAAACTTATTCAACACGAAATTTTAATTCATTTTGTAGTTTTTTTTGTGTAAAATAATTAATCGAATAATATTTGGGTAAAATACACCCCAACATCATTCAAATATCAGTTAGATCTGACCAAACTATTTTTATATTAAAATATTAATTTTAAAATTTATTTTTTTATTTTATTTTAATAAATTTAGTCCGTTCAGATCTGATTGACTGGATTAGATTCAACATCCACTCTGCCGGATCCGGATCCTTAGAAACTTAATCACATTTAAGTGATAAAATATCACATTAGTTAAGATAACATTCTTTCTTTAACTAGGAATTAATAACTCATGTCTTCACAAAAATTAGAAAGATAATAATTACTCAATATTCTTAGACCACCGAATATGTATTGGTATCATCCTACAATGTGTTTTAAACTATAATATTTTATTTAAATTTTGAAGAGATATGATAAATGAATTTTTAAATTTAAAAATATGCACATATCACATCAAATGATATAAAAGAATATTAAATATTCTTATACTATAAGAATATAAAAAACTTATTCATCCGTGCCTTGCTTTTAATATGCAACAACTTAGTTGAATAAATGTATAATCACCCAATCCGAATGAAATATGTTAAATTAATAGTATTGCCAAAGGTATGAGGAATCACTCCATCCATAAACAAACTTACGAGTTAGATGTTAGATTTGGAGGGAAATAGAGTAAAGCCCAAACCCAATAACTTTTGTCTTGTAACCTATAATATGAAAGGTTTTTCTGCAATTTTTCAGAATTTAGAACAGAAAGTTACAAGATCACAAATTTAGTACTCTGAGCTATAATAAGATAATTAACTTAATATTATGAAAAGATAATTAATTTAAATATTAGATAAAAACTTGTGACTGTTAGGTTTAAAAGTCGATATTTACCGACACTACAAGAAATTCATTAATTAATGATGAACATTTTTGTCGTTTAAAAATACCATTTCATTGGTAAAGATTAAAATCGAAGAAACTTCTGTTGTTAAATTCATCGATAAAGACATCTCCGCAATTCTTTTTATCGGCTTAGTGACGAAGCAAATTCCGTCTCTAAAATTTACTAGCGACGAACATCAATTCTCATGGCAAGTATTTAGCCACGAAGTACTTAATCAATTCTCAATGGCAAAAGACAGACACTCTCAAGTCCAATACAAGCATAATATGGGAGGGATATTGTAAATAGCACATATTATATTATTTAATCAAAAAGAAAATTCATTACATTTATCCAAATTTCCCAATGCATCATTTCTCGCATACTGAAAAACAACCTTAGGAACGATGTAGCCATCTAAAGACCAAATCCTTCAAGAAGTCAACATAAAAGTTAATCAGACATCCATATCTTCATCTCGCTGCTTAAGCATAAACAAATCTGCATCATTATAAAATATTTAAATTTAGTATCTAGATGCAATGGGTATCACGTAGGTGAGGTGAAATAGTAGTTTAGTTCTAGCCATTGACCGGAACAACACCTAAGAACGTTGGGGAGGACGTCAGTAGGTGAAAGGGGAACACTTTAGACACTCAAAGGCAATGACAAATGCTTGCTTGCTCTCTCTATCTATAAAAATGAGAGTTTCTCACTCTAGAAATGATGAACTTCTCTCTCTAAAATGTCAATCCCCACAAATGAATGAGGAATCCTCCTTTTATAGATGAACAAAATGAGGGCGAACCATTACAACTAAGAGATTAGTTGCAAGTCCGCTAATCAAATCACGCCACCTAAATTGACTGATCATACTTAAATGAGTAAGAGGAGAATTACACATGAGCAAATCGGTTTGCGTCACTGAAATTTGTGGGGGAGCTACTGTGATTCGCGGGTTGGGGGCGGTTATCCATTTTTTTTCATCTTCTTCCTTGTGCTACAACAAGGAGAAGTGTTGTATCATTCTGATTTTTTTTATGCTTTCCTCTGCTAAACGGAAAGAAGGGGAATAGACCGAGAGGGATTGCGAGCGTGAGAGTTAGTTTTGTGGGTTTTTAATGGCTTTCTTTTGTGATTTTTCTTGCTGAGTATTCTGGATTCTACTCTACAATGGTTTTAGGACTTGGCGGGTTGGACAGGAGAGTGGATCCAAGGTCGGTTGAGTTCGGCGAGGGTCTTCCTGGGGGGAGCACGAAAGTCTAGCGGCGGGTCTATCTTCGGGAGTTTCCTGGGGTGGGTTGCGTGGGTGATCCCACTTCTTCATGCGTCACTGTGCGACTGGGAGTCCAGCTTCGCTTTGGGTGGATTGTGAGTCAAGCTTGGGGAGCATTCGGCTAAGAGTTCAGCGGCGGTCTTAAGCAGGGAAGTTTGGGAACTCAGTGGTGGTTTGTGTTGGGAGCTCAGTGGCGGCCTGTTTGGGAGATCAGTGGCGGTCTGTTTGGGAGCTCAGTGGCGTGTTGTGTTTATAGCTAAGTGGCGGCCTGTTTGGGAGCTCAGTGGCTGTTTGTGTTGGGAGCTGAGCGGCGGCTTGTTTGGGTGATCAGTGGCGGTCTGTTTGGGAGCTCAGTGGCGGTTTGTGTTGGGAGCTTAGTGGCGGCCTTTTGGGAGCTCAGTGGCGGCCTATTTCGGAGGGGGATGGGTCAGTGGCGACTTGGGCAGTGCAACACGACTTGAGTTCTCGTAAGGCATCTACATAAGATGAATCTACACTGAGAACACCCATCCAACGCTTGTAGATGAACTTGGGTCATAAAATTTTATAATTGCATCTACGCTTGGGTCCTCATGCCGCCACTGAGGTTCAGTGGCGGTGGGGAGTTTGGGCTGGGTTGATCAAAACTCAACATTATCTTTAGGGGTGGAGGTGTTGAACACTTGAAACTTACTTCCCACGATACGTCAAACCCAAGTAGTAGATCATGTTGATGACCCATCATTATGTTGTGCCTTTTCACATGACCAAACCCATTAATCATTAAGTTGTGCATTTTCACACGACCAAAGCCCATGAATCATAATGTTGTGCATTTTCACAACATTATTAGGAACCACCATATCAAGCTTCCTGCCTTGAAATGTTTTTAAAAAATAATAATAATAAATAAATTTTCCCTCCATTGAACATGCCTTCATTGGACGTGTCTCTGATGAACATGCCTCCGCTATAGGGTAATTGTAACACGCTATGCTCCCTTATGATAATTTTTGAGAATTTGCCTTCGTCAGACGTGTCTCCGTTGAACATGCCTCTGCTATAGGGTAATTTTAATATGCTTCACCCCTAAGGAAATTTTTTTGGAAATTTTTACCTCCGTCATGCATGCCTTCATCATAGAATTGTTGCGATGCACATTGCATGCCTCCGTCAAAGGATAGTTATGACACGCACAACATTTCTTCGTCATAGAATAGTTGCGACGCGCATTGCAAGCCTCCGCCATAGAATAGTTTCAAGACACATTGCATGCCTCTGCCATAGAATGGTTGCGACACACATTCTCCCTTAGGAAAATACATGAAATTTTTTTGTCTCTGTCATCGAATGGTTGCAACGCGCATTGCATGCCTCCATCGTGCATGCCTCCATTGAACATGCCTCCGTCATAGGGTTTCTGTCATACATGCCTCTGTCATAGAATAGTTGCGTCACGCATTCTCCCTTAGGTAATACATTAAAGGTTTTGCCTCTGTCTTGTATGCCTCTATCATAGAATAGTTATGACACGCGTTGCATGACTCCACCGTAGAATAGTCACGACATGCATTGTATGACTCCGTCGTAGAATAGTTATGTCATGCATTCTTCCTTAGGAATTATATGAAAAAATTTGCCTCTGTCCTGCATGCCTCCATTGAACATGCCTCTGTCATAGGGTTTTTATACCCCTTGGGGAAATTTTCAAACATTTTGCTTCCCCCTCCGCCGAGAGGTGCTGGAGTGCCTTCGTCATAGGGTTTTTGTAGTATGCTTCCCCTCTTGGGGAAAATTTCAGAAATTTTGCTTCCCCCTCCGCCGGGGGGTGCTGGAGTGCTTTCGTCATAGGGTTTTTGTAGTATGCTTCCCCCATTGGGGAAAATTTCAAAAAATTTACTTCCTCCTCCGTCGAGGGGGGGGGGGGGGGGGCTANNNNGGGGGGGGGGGGGGGGGGTGCTAGAGTGCCTCCGTCAGAGGGTTCGTGGGAGCCTATGCCAGGGAGTTCAGGGGAGCATCCGTAACGGAGTGCACGAGAGCATCCGTAACGGAGGGCACGAGAGCATCCGTAACGGAGGGCACGAGAGCATCCGTAACGGAGTGCACGAGAGCATCCGTAACGGAGTGCACGAGAGCATCCGTAACGGAGTGCATGAGAGCATCCGTAACGGAGTGCACGAGAGCATCCGTAACGGAGTGCACGAGAGCATCCGTAACCGAGTGCACGAGAGCATCCGTAACGGAGTGCACGAGAGCATCCGTAACCGAGTGCACGGGAGCATCCACAACAGAGTGCGCGGGAGCCTCCACCAGGTAGTGCATGAGAGCCTCTGCCAGGGAGTGCACGAGAGCATCTGCAATGGAATGCCCGGGAGCATCCGCAACAGAGTGCGCGGGAGCATCTGCAATGGAATGTGTGGGAGCATCCGCCAAGGAGTGCACGAGAGCATCTTCCAGGGAGTGCACATGAGCATATGCAACGAAGTGCGTAGGAGCATCCGCAATAGAGTGCACATGAGCACCCACCAGGGAGTGCGTGGGAGCATCCACCAGGGAGTGCGTGGGAGCATCCACCAAGGAGTGCGTGGGAGCATCTGCTAGGGAGTGCGCGGGAGCCTCCGCCAGGGAGTGCGTGGGAGCATCCACAATAGAATGTGTGGGAGCCTCTGCCAGGGAGTGCGTGAAAGCATACACAGAGGAGCGTGTGTATGCATGTCACCGAGCATTTCATCTATTATAGATGTTCTTAAGTGGAGGCGTGAAAACTTATGCATCTCACCAAGCATGACGTTTATCACGGGTGTTTTCAAGTAGAGCCATGAAAGTCTATGCATCTCACCAAGCATGACCTTTATCATGGGTGCTTCAAGTAAAGGTGTTGGAGCCTATGCGTTTCACCAGGCATGACCTTTATCACGAGTGTTTTCAAGTAAAGGCATCGGAGCCAATGCTTTTCACCAAGCGTGACCATTGTCACGAGTGTTCTCATGTGAAGGCGTTGGAGCTTATGCGTTTCACCAGGCGTGACCTTTATCACGGTGTTCGCCAGTGAAGGTGTTGGAGCCTATATGTTTCACTAGGTGTGACCTTTATCACGGGTGTTTTCAAGTCAAGGCATTAGAGTCTATGCGTTTCACCAGGCGTGACATTTATCACATGTGTTCTCAAGTCAAGGGATTGGAGCCTATGTGTTTCACCAGGTGTGACTTTTATCATGGGTGTTTTCAAGTAAAGATGTTGGAGCCTATGCGTTTCACTAGGTGTGACCTTTATCACGAATATTTTCGAGTAAAGGCGTTGGAGCCTATGCGTTTCACCAGACGTGACCTTTATCACAGGTGTTTTCAAGTCAAGGCATTGGAGCCTATGCGTTTCACCAGGCGTGACCTTTATCACAGGTGTTTTCAAGTAAAGGCGTTGGAGCCTATGCGTTTCACCAGCTGTGACCTTTATCATGGGTGTTTAGAACCAATCATAAAAACAATTCCTCTACATTGTACTACTGACACACTTAGAGGTGGTCAAAAGCCCTTTTCACAATGATAATGCAGCAACAGTCCTAAGTCACCCGTCTTGGTAATTTTGTCGTTACCTCGGGTGCACTCAGCGATGAATCATCAACCCGTCTGTTAAGGTGATTTTATTATCACCGAGGCGATAATTGACCTGGAATACTCTACTTGAGGCACCAGACGTGGTTATTTCCTGTTACCATTGGTGGGCAGAACCAATCTTAAAAATGTGTGATTAGGCCTTCACGCTTGAGGGTGAGAATGGGAATGACCTTGAGCTGGGGTGGCTGAGCGGCGCGCGTTGGAGCAAGCCTTGATGGCGGCACATGTATGCTGGCGGGGTGAGCTTGCGCGAGGCCTGGACTTGTGTGTTGACCTTGCACAATATTGGGGTATAGTGCATGATGGTGGAACTAGTCTGATGGCAGAATGAGAGATGCATGATAGAGCCTTTACACGCGAGAGTGAGCGCATTTGGCAAGTGGGAGTAGCCGAGCAGGTCTTGGCTTGTACAAGAGCTGTAGTGTTGGCTTGAATGTTTGATTGAACATTGTTATGGGCGAATGCTTCTGCTTGAGTGCCAATAATGGAGGATGGTTGGACGCTCATGAAAAAGGTAAGTCGCACGCCTGCGGCGGGAGTTGGTTGCGCTCCCAAACAAAGCTAACCCTTCCTTCTCTTTGCATCTTTCATTTTGGAGCTTAAGGTCGGCTTTCCCCTTTTTTCCCTTCCTTTCGCTTTTGTGTAGTCCCACTTTGCTTTGCCGAGAGCAACAGTAGGTAAGCTTTTCTTTAGTTTGATTTCAGTAAAGTTGCTGAAATTTGGGTGGGTGCCGCCATTAGACCTTAGTGGAGAGTGGGTACCGCCATTAGACCTCAGTGGCGGGTTGAGCTAAGCTTGGTGGCGGCATCACATTTCTCCCTTGGTGTTTTTGCTGTTTCATAGAAGATATGAGATTTGTTCTATCTTTGTCGTTTCTGTAAATTTCAGCATTGCTGCTTTTCTTTTTCTTTGATTCACAATTTCTGGGTTTTTGATGGTTGACCCATGCTTGAAGATGAGTTTCGATGGTGATGGGTGGGGAGGAGTTGTCTCGTGCTTTTTTCTTTCTGAGGATGCCGCCACTGAGATGAGAGGGGTGTGTGTGCTGCCATTGAGAGGGGAGTTGGGTTTTGCTATGTGTGCCGACATTGAGAGGGGTGTTGGGCTTTTCTATATGTGTGCCGCCATTGAGAGGGGTGTTGTGGGTGCCGCCATTCATGACCACAAACTTACATCTATTGTGAGGTGTTGGGTTTTGGAATAGGGAGATGTGGGTTACTGGCGGTAAAAGAATGGAAGAGTTGGGCTTAGTGGCGGTAAAGGAATTGGGGAGTCCTACACTTGGTCCAATCCAACTTTCAACCACTTTTAGCCCTCACATGACTTTGCCGAATGGGGAGGGGATTTAGCCATTGAGAAAATTGCATTTTCATGTGATTTGCACCTCTTCATTGAGCAAATTGAATTTTTATGAATAAAAATTCTGCTGCATTTTTTATATGAATAAGAACATGTGGGTTAAGATTCTTTGATATGATTATTGTGGGTGCTTGCTTGATCTCTTAGTCACTACACAGGAGTGTAAGTGAAAGTAGCCGAGCGAGTTAATGGTTGGGAGGATGATGTCCAATGGCGGTCTGGGTGTTGTGGTATGAAAGTACTGATGTAGGCATTCAATGTATCAAGGGCTCTCTTTATCTCAGCGTTGGAAGTTTGGAGCTCCCGGATAGCTGCGGCTTGCTCTTGCACTTGCACAACTATACTTGGTTGCATCTCGTATGAAATGTTCTCATCTTCCTGGCCACGCTCATCGTTGAGTGTAGGTCTGTCTCCCTCCATACACGATAGAGCTACTCTTCCCTTTGCACGTCCAGCCATGATTGTGCTTCGCTAGTGTGACAAACCACTCCCCAGCGGAGTCGCCAAATGTAGATGTCAAGGGGTGTCACGTGGGTGAGGTGCATGAGTGGTCTAGTCCTAGTCAGTGATCGGAACAACGCCTGAGAACGTCAGGGAGATGCCGAGAGGTGAAGGGGGAGCACTCTAGACACTCAAGGGTGGTGACAAATGCTTGCTTTCTCTCTCTCTAGAAGTGGAGTCCTAGCCAATCAATTACTAGTCTAATAATAATACATAGTAATCCTACTAATCTACTATTAATATCTAACAATTAACTAACGTTCAGCTTTGATCTCTTGAAATAAGTAATAAGAATCGCTTAGGCGTGATACTACAAAAATGAGTCAAGTGTGTACCATTATTTCGCCCTAATCAAGGTTGTTCACTAATCAAGGTGATCATTATGAAGATCATACTTGTAATATCTGATACTTCAGATACCCTCCTTTAGGGAGCTTCCAAGATTGAAGATGAGGTACCCTAGCACCTTACTATGATCCAATAATGGAGAACGTGAGTTTCGATTAAGAATCTCGCTCCCACTTGATTTTCTAAATTACATGAGTTTTTATTACCATGGATTACTTGGCCAACCTAATCTTTAGCAACCTACTTCGATTAAACAAGCATACCCAATTAATATTATATTTAAGTTAATATAATTTTATCTAAATTTTAATAATCTTAAAACTTAATTAATGGTAAATTAAATATCTAGTGAGATTATTAAAATTAAAAATTATATTTAAATAAAACTAATAACATGCTTTGGGGTTAGCCATTTTATACCCTAATCAATTATGCTTAATTTTATCTTCATTATGCAATCACAAACGGTTATCCGTTTAGAAACCTAAAGCTATATAGTATTTAAATGTGATGTGCATAAAATAAAATTATCTAAGGATGCTAGGTATTAAATATAATAAATAAAATAACAGGGTATAAAAGATAAATAACTAAAATATACCCTAACTTTGCATAACCCTATCCCTATCTTAATTGAAAATCTAATGTGTCAAATTAAGCCTCAAATTCGTCAGGGAAATATCCAAACTTGGTCTTCTTTGTGAAAAGCAAAACTGTGGGTCTTTGAGTTATCTTTCCAGAGAATTTTGAGTCGACTCAATCTGATATTGGATCCGAAAATTATTATCCAAATACCGAGCATGTCTGTGCTGCCTTAAATGTGCGTTATGCCTAAGTGTGCGTATGTTTCTGAGAGTTGGGATATCGTTGCATACATTGCATGTTTTTTTTGAGTTTTTATATTCATGTTATGATGTATGCTTTAATTAGAATGTGTCTGTAATGTTTGAGAATTTTTTTATTTTTTTAGTAATTGAAATATCGTCCATGAGCCCATTAGTATCTATATTGAAACTATTGTCGATATTAATGGATATTAACTAGGACTTTAGTCTGACCATAAAAAGAAGCAAGTACACTCCTAATTAATGCTACTTTAGACCTTTCTTAGAGTTCCACTCAGGAAAATAAAATTAATATTGGCTATGTAGATAGATTGAATTTTAGCTCCATGTTACATAGTGTCATTATATGACAAATATGTTAGAACTATTGTTGCATGATATAGAGTAAAATAATAGTATACATAGTATATTATAGAAGAGAAAAGTTTCTCAAGCCAACTATATGTCTATAACATATGTCATGAGAAATATTTTCTTTTAACATAATGAGAACTATGTTTAGTTATTTAACTGACCTATTTTCTTTTTGAGGATTAGCTTTATAGATGACATATTTTGAATCTAGCATCATCTATGACAGTACCTAGTTTATGTAGCTTTCATATACGTGGATGTCCACATACGTGCTAAAAGAGAATGTTGCCAAGATAGATGGTAGATCAAAATGATATCTAACTGTATGCTATGCAAAAAGGAATGTGAGTTATTTTTTTATGGTACCAAGAATGAGAAGTGTTTGTAAGTATAAACATTATATTCTTGGAAGAAGATTATATTTCAAAAAAATATCTAGACGCAACACAAACTTAAAATAATTTTTTAATATTACACGTGTCACACAATCTAGTTGGTAAGAGATAAGTCCAGAAGTTAGTGATATTCGAATTAGTCAAGAGAATAAAAATGAAGTACTTCCTAGTACTACACGCCCTTATTCTAGTGGGAGCGTTTCTCATTCATGTGAGAATTAAATGTTCCCAGGAGAGTCCGATATGGTAATCTTGGTGGAATATAAGTGAGATCCCAATCACTACATTGTAGTGGGAGGGGATCATGACCAATTGAGAGATTCATGTTTAAGTGAGAGACTTTCTAGTCCATCTTAGATGAACATGATTCAGATCCCAATAACTGCATAAAGATTATAAATGATGCAAAGTAAATCATTGACTTCAAGCAATGAAATCTGAAAATGATTCCATTAATTCTAGTAATGGAGTATGGAAGCTTGTAGTAGACCTAAAGTATTGCATGCTGAAGATCTACAAGCGGTAGCAATAATAGATGCAAGGTCAAGATTTTTAAGAATAAACTTAGTGAGAAATGACGTACTTAGAGAGAGGATATTAAGTATAGCAAATCATTTTCACTAATATCCATGCTCATGTCTATAAATATATTGTATCCATAATAGCTCATCTCATTTATGAGTTTTTGGTAAAGGGATGTTAAGAACGTTATCTTGTATGACAAATGGGAGTCAAGAGGTAAGTAATTTTATTTTGATTTTTTTGTATTTTATCATTTGTTGAGATAATTTATCTTGTTTTAGTAAATTTTTAAGTTTTTTTCTAAAAAATACCGCTTATTTTTTTTTTGTTAAAAAAATCTACTTTAATTTTTTTTTGAATATTTTAGAAGTTTCATTGTTTTTAACGTTAATTTTTTCCTACTAACTTTGAATTGTAATAATTTCATTTTCCATTATTCCTTGTATGTAATTTCATTAGTTATTTCTTTTGAATTAATTTTGTTTAGGTTACAAATTTTTAAGCTTCTCATTTAGTTAATAAATAAGGTCTCAGAATTTGTGTAACTATCATAATAGAACGAACTTAGCTTTTAATTTCAAGCATAAAATTTTCATTAGAGTTAAAAAAAGAGTGTGGCTGATATAAACCAAAATTTTTCTGTCAAAAAAAGCATATGCTTAAGGAAGATTGGTTAAAGGTTTATAATTGTGATCCCTCCACACTTTCCTGGGAACCTCGGGGAGTTCTGTCTAGGAAAATATGTGTATTAAGTGGGATTGTTATAAGCTTTCCAATTCAACGTGAGAACATTATTGGTATATATTTCTTGCATTAATTAGTTTTAAAAAAATTCACAATTAAAAAAAATTAGGTGTATGAATCGTTGTAGAGATGAACTAGGTAGATTTGCAAAGAGATCAGATAACTCTAGTGACATTTCTTCTTATACGTCTAGTGCTCCTTCTTCTCCAAACTCATTAGCTAATAGAAATTCATTCAAAATGGCTGAAGAGGGAGAAGTCCAGCCGAGGTCGTTGAGTGATTATCTTCAATCAACACGCACGACCACACATTCATGCATCATGTTTCCCCCAAATTTACTGAACTTAGAATTCAAGTCGGGCATGATTCAACTTTTATCAAACTTTCATGGTTTAGAAAGAGAATTCTTACTTTCATATTCGAGAATTTGAAGAGGTGGTGGACACTTTTTCACAACCAAGCTGGAACTGCAGATTTTGTACGGCTTAAATTTTTTCCATTTTCCTTGAAGGATAAGGAAAAAAGCTGGTTATATTCTATGCGACCTAGGTCGATCAATACATGGGAAGAAATGACAACTACATTTTTCAACAAATATTTCCCTCACCATAAGACTAATGGTCCGAAACGACAAATCTCAACCTTGACTCAAAAAGACTGTCAAACGTTGTATCAAGTTTGGGAATAGTTCAAAGATTTTTTAAATCAATGTGCCCATCATGGTTACGAGAGTTGGCACCTTGTGAGTTATTTTTATGAAGAAATTACCATCCGTGAGCACCAATTTATTGAAATGATGTGTAATGGGGAATTTCTCTGGAAAGACCTTAAAACATCTTTTGAGTATCTGAACGAGTTGGCCGAAAAAGCCCACACATGGTCTGGACCTAGTGCTACTGATGGTACAAGTCAATCTTGATCTTCAAGAATCTACCAACTAAGGGAAGTAGATAGCCTCAAAGCTCAAATCGAGTCTTTGATAAAACAAGTTGAGGACATCAAAATTAAGGAAAGTAGAGGAATTCAAGGGCAAAATCACAAGAGCCATGTTTTGTTTGTGGAGGGGTGAAACGTCTAGCTAAGGATTGCGTTGCTTACAGTGAGATGAGAGGAGTTTTCGAGGAACAATGCAATGCTCTAGGAGCATATAAAACCATCTCCAACTCATACAATCCTAACTGGAGAAAGCACCCAAATTTCAGTTGGAGAGACCCTAACCAAACACAACAACCGGGAGGACAATGAAGAAATGAGCAGCAAGCACAACCACCAATGCCTTACTCTGCTCCTCAATACAATGTTCAACCACCAAGAAATTCTCTTAAGAATACTTTATAAGCTCTTATGAAGGCATAGAGCAAGACAAACAAGAAGTTTGAATCATTTTCACTCAAGTGGTGGAAGAAAGCAAGGAAATGAAAAGTCAGATTTCAAAGCAAACTTGATCTTTGGTTATACATGAATGTGAAAAGTTTCCCTCCCATGCTCAGCGATAGGGGAAGTATATGGCACAAACTTCTAATCCTGACAGTCAAAATCTTAAAGAAGTCAGTGCCATCACTACTTGTAGTGAAAAAGTGTTGCAAGGACCAAGTACTACCACTCTAAGTATTTAAATTGAAACCCCTAAGAACAATGAGCCAACTGAATCTCCAGCTAAAGTGCCTTTCCCCCAAGCTCTTCATCCTACTGGAAAAGTACTAAAAAGTTAAAATGAGATTCTAGAGCACTTGACACAAATGAAGATTAATCATCATTTGCTTCATATCATTAAGCAAGTGCCTACTTATGCGAAAGTTATAAAGGATCTGTACAATGTAAAAAAGAAGCATCATGTCAAGAAGATTGATTTCTTGACAGAACAAGTAAGTGCGGTGATTGAGCAAAAGACACCGCCAAAACACAAAGATCCTGGCTGTCCTACGATCTCTTGTCACATTGGGACTCATAAAGTTAGCCAAGCTTTGTTCGACCTTGGTCTGAGTGTTAATCTCATGCCCTACTCTATTTACTTGTAACACGGGCTCGGTGAAATTAAGCCAACTTTTGTGGTGTTATAATTGGCCGATCAATCAATAAGAAAACCTTAGGGTATAGTTGAGGATGTTTTGGTTCAAATTGATAAATTCTATTATCCTATTAACTTCCTTGTCCTTGATCATAGTTTGTGATAAGCATGGAATCAAAGATTCTCATTATCCTCGGTAGATCTTTCCTCGCCATTACAAATGCTTTAAGCAACTATATGAATCGTATCATGAAGATATCTTTTGGGAACATGACCTTAGAAGTAAATGTTTTTCACATTGGAAAGTAGTCACATGATAATGACGAGTGTCACCAAACATTTCCAATCGACACACTCATTTTGGAGGAAGCTAATATGAATGATCTTGATGATTTTCTCCATATCTCTAAATTTGTGAACCTCGGTTTGTATGAGTTGGTTAACAATGCAGCCATTCATAAAGATTCACAAGGTAGAGGGGCCACGTTTTGGCAACCACGCTTTGAAGAGCTCCTCATGAGAGAGAAAAGCTATAACCTTCCATTGAAGAGGTCCCTAATATCAAGTTGGCACGATTACCTGACGGACTGAAACATGATTTCCTTGGAGATGGTGACACCTTTCCTATTATCATTTCATCTAAAATTAATGCATCGGGAGAGCAGAAATTAACCAATATGCTACCGGAGCATAAATCATCATTAAATTGGACAATTCCTGACATCAAGGGTATAAGCCCCTTAGTATGCTCACAACTTATAAATTTGGAAGACGAGGTTGTTCCTCGAAGGGATCCCCAAAGAAGACTGAACCCAATTATGAAGGAGGTTGTCAAGAATGAAGTACTAAAGTTTCTAGACGCCGACATCATTTATTCGATTGCTGATAGAAAATGAGTTAGTCTAACTCAAGTAGTTGCTAAGAAGTCTGGTGTTACTGTAGTAGAGAATCATAAACAACCTCTTGTCCCTACAAGAACTGTGACAGGTTGGCGTATGTATATTAACTACCGGAAGTTGAACGCTGCTACCCGCAAAGATCATTTTCCTCTTCCATTCATCGACCAAATCCTTGAATGTCTAACTGGTCATCCTTATTATTTCTTTTTTGATGGCTACTTAGATTATTATCAGATCGAGATCGCATTGGAAGATCAAAATAAGACCATGTTTACCTGTCCTTTTGGTACATTTGTTTTTCGACGTATGCCATTTGGGTTGTGTAATGCACCAGTTACCTTCTAGAGATGCATGATGACCATTTTCAATGACATGACTGAAAAATGTATGGAAGTGTTTATGGACGATTTAACTGTCTATGGCAATTCTTTTGACTCATGCCTTTCTAACTTAGAAGTTGTTCTCACTAGATGTGTAGAGAAATATCTCATATTGAATTGGGAGAAATACCATTTCATGGTATCATCAGGCATAGTCTTGGGCCAAATTATTTATGAGAGTGGGATTCCCCATACTACGAGTGAAAGGGAAAATGTTGAGGTTGATCATTCCAAGATTGATCTCATCGTCAATTTGCCCACTCCCAAAATCGTCAAAGAAGTAAGTGTTGGGGATAATGCCCTCAAAGCATGTATATTGTAATTTTGATATGAAATATAAAAAGGATTACATTTTTCTTATAATTATTCTTTTAAATTATTGTTGAATAATTTATATAAATATCTGAAAATTTCATATTCATTGATGAGACTATGATCTTGTATTGAATAAATTTGTCAGCAACATATTAAAGTATGAAATATTTAATGAATGGTTGCTAGTGCGGTTCACTAAGCATTATGAATGTGTGTGATCTAGATCCGGATCATTGATGTAGATAGATATCTTAGTGAATGTACTTTATATATTAAGATTATATATGACTGGATCGATATGAATTAATATATTTATTAACGTGCCATTTATCATAAAGATTTACTACACATCAATCTGATGATCATATGTAGATCAGTCTGAATCCTAAGTAGTCATGAACTCATATGCATGTCTACTGGATCTTTTGATTCACTCGTTAAGGTTTGTTTATTAATCAGGCTAGTGACTTTTATTTTGGAGATTCAGTGTTGTGGATGGCTGGGGACATGATCTTACAAGATTTGGAATCTAAGCTTTCCTAACGGATCGTATATTCTTTCTCTTAACTGTTAATTCTAGAACTGAATGGTTATTGAGCTCAAATTTATATTAAGATTATAAATTAGACATTCACTAGTGGTTAATGGTATTAATGATCAAGACGTAACTAGAAGGGTAAAATGATAATTTATACCAGTTCTAATTTACGAACTAATAATTGGAGGACATAACTACATAGAATGATTATGTCAGTGGACTACATGAGAATACTCTGTAAATACTTGTAAAAGGAATTTTTATTCTGGAGTAAGTACATAATTATGAGATAATTATATGTGATTAATTAATTAATTGAATTATTTATTATATTTAAATATAAATTTTTGAAATTTTATATATATGAATAATTATCGATAAGTGAGACAGAATATCTAATTTGTGGTATTAGAAAATTAAATTATTATTAGATAATATTTAAATCAACTACTCTGTTATTTGTAAAATAAAAGATAAGTTAGTTAATAGGGATAATCAGATATGTTAATTTTTAATTAACTGATATGTAAATAATTATCTGATTAAAATAAATATTTAATACATAGTAATTGCCACATGTCAATCACTGATAGGGTATCAGACATTGACATGGACTGTTGTGGTGTCACGTGACACTATAGTAGTGAGTGTGCAACACTGTAGTGCCACCTGACACCACAGCGGTTCAGTGAGACAGTGTGCTGGCTCACGGCACACTGCAGTACCATGTGGTACTGCAGTTGCGCACAATTACAGTGAGCCCCAATTTAATTGATAATTTTACAACTAAATATTATTTCAATTTATCCCTAAAAATATGAGACGCTATTATCTAGAATATATAAATATATTATTCTAATGGCCTCGGTCGTTGAAAGAAGAGGAGAGAATCAATTGATCAGATAATCAGTTCGTCAATTAATAGTTGAATTGAGAATTGTAGATACCGTATTTTGTCTGGTCTAATACATTAAATATATATACTTTATATTTTGGCTCATATAATAGTCTAATACTATATGTATAATTTGAAAATTAGTCCAATACTAAAATAAGAAAAGTGGTCCAAGAACTAAAAAGTAAAAAGTGAGCAAAGAAAGACTAAAAGTAAAAAAGACAAACCCTAATTTTGCCTATAAATAGAGGGAAAGTCTTCACTTGAAATGAGAGATTTGGGAGAGTGAGGAAATGAAGAGATTTTAGAGAGAGAAAGAGAGGTTTTGAGAAAATAGTGAAAAAGAGAAAAAATGTAAGTTTTCATTTATATTCATCTTCCATCTTCTCATTTTCTTTTTATTAAAGTAGTTGAAATTTCTTACATTTTATCTTACAATATATTTTGTTCATTGTAATTAATCATCTCTCTTTTTCATACTCATGTATTTGATATTTCTTTGCTTCATCTTCCATATATAAGTTTGTTTGCTCATTCTTTATCATTTCTCCTACTTTTAATCTTAAGTTTTGCTTTCATATATTTGTTTATCTCTCTACAATTTTGATGATGAGAATTTTTTGGTCATCAACTCAATCAATGAGAATGGAGGATAAAATTTTGAGAAGTGTAAAATTAACTCAATGCAACCATTTAATGGGTCGAAAGTGTACATTTGATGAAAAGATCTCCAATGATAATTTCTCATACATAAAAATGCATAAAATAGAGGGTAAAACATCTATACAAGATTAAGCAAATATTGTAAGCCTTTGATTTTTTGTATGTTCTTACAAATCTTCTCTTTTATTTTTTAATTTTTTGACCATCATTTTTTGTGACACTTGTTTAAACTAGTTACCATCCATGATCATTCCTAGCAATGAAGAAAGAAAGAAAAAATAGTAATTAGTAAACTAAGTAGTCCAACAAAAAAATGGTATATTTATATCCCAAACAAAAATTATTTTATTTTGAAATTTTTATGGATTTTCTTTAGTGACACTTGTTTAAACTAGTTCCCATTCATGACCATTCCTAGCAATGAAGTAAGAAAGGAAAAATAGTAATTAGTGAACTAAGTAGTCCAATAAAAAAATGGTATATTTATATCTCAAACAAAAATTATTTTTTTTTGAAAGTTTTATGGATTTTCTCTAGTGACACTTGTTTAAACTAGTTACCATCCATAATCATTTTTAGCAATAAAGGAAGAAAGGAAAAATGATAATTAATGAACTAAGTAATCTAAAAATAAAAAATGATATATTTATATCTCAAACAAAATTATTTATTTATTTTTAGTGACACTTGTTTAAATTAATTACCATTCATGATCATTCTTTTACTATTTGATTAGCATTGAGTGAAGAAATAAAAATGGTAATTAATAGACCATGTAGTAAAAAAGGGCATGATCATGCTAATCATGTATGAAGTTAAGCATTTTTCTTCGTAGATTAATTTATTTTACACGTAAATAATTTATTATCAATTTATTTACTAAACAATTATATATATATATATATATGTATGTATGTATGTAAAAAATGAAAAATTAAAAAGAAAAAAAAGACAGAGGATGACGTCACCCTCTATCACTTAACAGAGGTTCGGTAGATCGAAAAGCGCCTTCTAAATCACCCCATTCATCCAAAAGAGAAGGGAAGGGGCCTATGTATTTGCATGACCCCTGCAGATTTTACCCTATCTACACTCGGAGAGACCAGGTCATGAGACGGATGCAAGCTAGACTTTGAAGCAAAAACTGGTGCCTTACCACTTGGACTCCATGCACAATCTTAGATATAAAACAACCTGACCTTTCTGAGTCGCTTACTTTAGCTTCCCCTCCCACCGCCCGAGCAGACCAGCCCCTGTTTATATGTGGACTCATTTCATAACATATTTTTAAATAAAGAACCGCGCTCCTAGTTAGTTAACGTAGGTGTCTTTCTCGGTTGATGGATGTGATGAATACCTATATAGCTTTGTAATGTTATTGTCATCTTGATCAGGTGAGCCAGCCATGATCACTAAACCATCAGACGTTCAATAGGCAGTTTCACGATCGGGCATGAGTGTCCGGAAGTTGTCATTGTATACTCCCGCGGGTCGGACCTGTTTACACTGTACTGCTTCTTCCAACAATACTGGAAGTGGGGCTGCCCTATATGGTCAAGCCAAGCAAAAAGGGAGTTCCCTCTTCGTATCCTCTAGTCTCAACCCATTCATCCAAAAAGAGAAGGGAAGGGGCCTAAGTATTTGCATGACCCCTGTAGATTTTACCCTATCTACACTCGGAGCCAATCTCTTATCGGTCAAGATAGGGTGTCTGTCATTATCATATTGTTCATTGATAAAAAATTTTACTTTGTTTTTTTTTTCATTTTTGTTGTGTGTATATATATATATATNTATTATTTTTAGTAGATATTATTAATTTGTTGTAATTTATTTTTAATTATTTCACGTCTTGTTTTATTATTTTTAACATGTATATTCTTTTTTTTAAAATTTATCATACAAATTTATCATCTCTAACATTCTTTTTTGTTATTTTTTATTTATAGTTGTTATCTCTTTTTATTTACTTATGTATTATTTTCATATGTCACGGTTGTATATAATTATTATTTTATTCTTTTATCATCAAAATTGAAGCTCGTAAATTAAAACCATAACAATTTGATTTAAATTTTGTAAATTTCTTTATTTAGTTTTCACTAAAAAAAATCCGATGGCGGACTTTAGAATTTTGGGATACCAAATTTTTTGAACTACCGAGTTGATGAGTTATTTGTAGGATACCAAGAGTAACTCCAATAACGCTTTGATAAAAAATAATAGTTTTTCAATGGTCTTTATACCACCCGTTGAAGGTAATTTATTTGCTCATTTTTATGATACAAAATGTACTAAATGGGACATTCAAAATTGAATTTTTATAACATTATTTTAGAAAAAAATAATTTGGATAGTATTTGATTAAATTGATAACCATTTTTCATAATGGACGGTGAGGGGTGCTAATACATTCCCCACACGCAAATGACTCCCGAACCAACTTTAAATTTTCACAGACCAAAATATTTGATTTTAAATTTGGGTGACCAATCACGCCCTAAAATGATTGGTGATGACTTCAATTTTTTTTTTCTTCTCAAAAAATGATTTTTCAATCGCCGCTCCGCGTCGCATGCACGTTGCGACAGCTTGGTGACTCCGCTGGGGACAAACAATTGGTCTAACCATCTTTAGATCAATAAAGGGTCAAGCCAAAATTTTATCGTATGCTATCCTTTTGTATTGGTTCTTAATTTGTTTATATGATTTATTGTTTTTTTTCTAATTCGTGACTGTAGTTGTACATAAGTTTTTTTTACGAAGTATACTTCTTTACATAATTTCTACTTTCACACATATACACTAACTTTATACCCAGGCTTTCCCTTTAGGATTAGCGAGTATGAGTAGTGGAATGCCTTCGTGGAACTACGGTTCCAATGTAGGCTCACGAAAGTTCTCACTCAGATTGACCATTTCAGGATACCGTTGGGGGCCCCTGTTACTCTGTTCAGATAATAGTGTGGACAAGGGAGCCTTTAAGAGATTTTTAGAGCCCAACCACACATGTATTATGTTTTTAGATCCCACCTCATGACCAATGTTAGATTTCTACTGAAATATGATATCATGATCAATTTTGTGCATGTATATATGTCTTGTATCACTTAAACATGTATTTTCTTCATTGTTTCACTCTAACTTCATCTTTGTATTTTGCATACATGCATCATGCTGCATAATAGGGATTGTAAAGAAGTATTCAATTCACTCATATTTTAGAGACCATGACTTCCACTTCGAGTGTGATAGAAGATCAAGTTACGGTAGCCCAATGGTCAGAGGAGTCGCAGAAACATAAAGGAGATTGTCTGAAAAGGGAAGACATTGTTCTTCTACCATTAGTCACTCAGATGGAGTTCTCACACATTGACTTGGAGAGGTTGAAGAATATATGGGAGGATTTTTCACCAAAGCAAAAAAGTTTATTTGTTGGAAAATATGGCCATATAGCTTATCTGTTGTATATTGTAGTCAATGTTCCCGTCCTTGAAGGTTTAATGCATTTTTGGGACCCTCATTATAGATGTTTCACCTTCGAAATAATCAATCTTACTCCCACAATTGAAGAATATCAAGCACTACTGAATGTCCCATTGTAAAATGCAGACAAAGTTTATAACTATGACAAAAAGCTCACACTGAAGAGAGCTTTGTCTAAGCTCTTGGGTACTGTCCATGCATCTGAGATTGAGAAAAGGTTGAAAATTAAAAGAGGAAATGAGTGTGTACCGTTGGATTACCTCCTAGATCTCACCCAAAATTTCTTGAAGAAGGATAAGGGCAGGACTATTTATGCTCTATGTATTTATGGCACCGTGTTATTTGGATCACATCTGAGTGTCTGGAAAAGAAAAGTTCATCGGCTCTTCAACTCTTTTATGTATTTAGATTCTCAACCATCTAAGATGTCCGCTAGATTTCAAATGTCCTCAAGTTAAGTTCTCAAGTTCATGTATGAAGATAAGGATCCCTATTGCAGAATTTGGAATGGCCAAATGGAATGCGCAGTTTCCCACAAAAGGGGCTTGGCTCCCATACCTATCCAAGTTGAAAGATGAGGATGTTATTTGGAAAGCCCATTGGATGCCGTTAAAACCAATGATCTACAGATGTGGTGATTTTCAATGGGTTTCGCTCCCGGGACCATGGGGTTGTACTAGTTACGCTCCGCTAATGGCACTCCGTCAATTATACATGAGACAGTTTGTCCCCACCACGCATGCATTGAAGGATATTGAAGTTAGTTACGATTCTCAAGAAATTGAACAAAAACTACAGCAACTGATTGGGGCTTGGAAAATAACAAGAAGGATGCAAAATTAGAAGAATCGTATGAACTGCACAAAGGAGTATAAAGCATGGCTTGAGAGGAGAAACAAAGTAATTATTGCCTTACCAGTTGAGGATGTACCATCAGCCAAATCACTGGAAGTTCATCAAAAGATTGCTAAAAAGGAGGAGCTAGATGAGTTATATGAGGAGCGGAAAAATGTTCTAGCCCTCTTGGAAGAAATTAGACGACTAGCAGTCGAGGTGAATTTGTTTGAGAAACACAGAATCGAAGCTGAAGAACGACTCAAAGAGTTGAGAAATAAGGTTGAGGATCGAGCATATCTGAAGCGAAAAAACTCAGAGGTGGGAACTGGTACTCGCCAATTTGAGCAACAAAATTAGAAAGATGGCTAAAGACAATGAGAACATGCGAGGGGTAATCTACGAACAAGAAGATCAAATCGTGAAGTTAGAGAGGAAAAATAAACTGGTACGAGAAATTCTAGAAGAGGTGAAGGGAACTGTTGATAAGAAAAATGCGTACATCGTCGAGTTAGAAGGGCAATATGACGCATTACGACGAATCGTTGATAATTTGCAAGTTGATTTGGAGAATCATGAAGTTAAGAAGACTAAGTCAACAAAGGGTTCTGAAGAATTATTGAAAGTCATCGCAAGCCTTGAGCACCAAATTAGAGCTTATCAGAACATGACAGAGAAGTTGGCAAGAAACAATGATGCTAATGTCGATATACTGAGATATGATTATCAGTTGCTACAACTAGAGTACAACTCGATTTGACAAAGATCTGGGAAGGCTGTGGAATGGCTTAAAGGCATGGCTGTGAGAGCGGGCAATTTGGAGGAACAAGCTTCATTTTTGAAGAGAAATGTCTTGCCCATCCATCCTAATCGGGATTTGGATCATTTTGGTCGTTTTGTATGAACTCATAATATGAAGTAATGTAATTGACTTTTACGTACTCAAATGTAGTGGATGGCTCTACTAATTGAATGAAATTGATCACTTTAGAACGTTCACTTTGCGCAGTATCATTTCTCATGCATAAATTTACTCTCATTATTTCTTCTTTTGATTAGCAAAAAATATACATCTCATTGCTTTATCTTTATTTATTTTAAAGAAATTTTCCAAAGATAGCCTGACAACTTCGACATCCCTATTGAACTCGAGCTCAAGTTAGGGTCATGGACGAGCAAGAAAGAGAGCGATCGCGAGAAGAAATGAAGGAAGAGATTAGGGAGCTAAAAGAGCAAATGGCTAAAGTCCTCGAACTCCTCACCGCAAGTAAGGGAAATGCCTGTTTTGAAAATCCGCAAGGGGCTCAATAATCACAAAATCAACTACCAAACGATACTCCACTTTACCCTCCTAGGTTCACTCTAACCTATCAACGTCATCAGGTTGACCAGTTTCAGCATGCTTCACCATTAATAAATATCTAGCATTATCCATTTCCAAATGTCCAGGAAACAATGCAGACAGGGAAAACTGGGTACAACCCATCCGCAATGGCATGTGGTCATAGCCAAGATTTCATTCCACAAGGCGAACTCGCTAATGAGCCAATCATCATAACCGATGTTGATGACCCAAAGATGCAGAAGCCTATTACCAAGCCAAGTGACGACTCACGATCGAAAGACAAATTGGACTTTCTAGAGGATAAATTACATGCTATTGAAGGATCTGATGTATACGGTACCATTGATGCCACCCAATTATGTTTGGTCCCTGATGTGAACATCTCACATAAATTCAAACTACCTGAGTTTGAAAAATATGATGGTAGTACGTGTCTTAGAAGTCACCTTATTATGTACTGTAGAAAAATGACCGCTTGTGCAAATGATGATAAGCTGCTGATTCATTTCTTTCAAGATAGCCTGATGGGGGCCGCATCTCGTTGGTATATCTAATTGGATAACTAACATATTCGAAGGTGGAAAGATCTAGTAGATGCTTTTTTAAGACAATATAAGTACAACATAGACATAGCCCCTGATCGTTTGGACTTACAAAGGATAGAGAAAAAGCCCACAAAAGGCTTTAAAGAATATGCACAAAGGTGGAGGGAATTAGCTGCTCAGGTACACGCTCCATTGTCAGACAAGGAGATGGCTGGAATGTTTATTAACACCTTGAAACCTCCATTCTATGACAGGATGATTGAAAATGCTTTAAACAACTTCTCTGACATCATAGTGATCGGTGAAAGGATTGAGTACGAGATAAAGAATGGAAGAATTTTGGAAATCGTATAGATACATCATCAGTAAAAAAAGGGCCTCCATTAAAGCGAAAAGAAGGGGATGTACAGATGATCAATTCCGGGTACCCATCACATGCTATGAACCCGGGATAAGGATTTCAAAAGTATAGTGAGGGGCCCAAATCTGTGACATTATATGTGGTAAATACCTCACAAATTCTGTACAATTATCACTCTCAACAATCAGCATTTCAAAACAACCCAAGACCGGGTTTCAGACCACCGACTCACCAGTAAAATGTTGGTCAGGATGATCAGCCACTGAGGGGAAATATAAATAATCAACATTTTATCCAATATGATCCAATCCCCATGTCATATACAGAACTCTTACCTCAATTGATACAGAATAATCAATTGGTGCCAATTCCTTATGAACCTCTACACCACCATACCCAAGGTGGTATGATCTGATTGCTCACTGTGATTATCATGCTGGGGCAGTGGGACATTCGACTGAGAATTACACGACATTAAAAGGTAGAGTACAGGCACTGATCAAGACTGGATGGTTGAATTTCAAAAAGGCTAATGAGAATCTAGATATCAATTCCAACCCTCTACCAAATCATGGAAATCCTGCCGTAAATGCAATTGAGGAATATTTTTCATATGATAAGAGGGACGTGGAAGATGTGAGCACGTCAATGGAAACACTTTTCCATCTTCTTTTTAGAACAGGGTACACCTACCCAACACGCTCAGAGGATGAGGTCATTTTTAGGGAGCATATGCATGACTTCGATTGTTTGTTTCATAAGAATGTGACGGGGCATACAATTGAGGAATGTGCTAATTTTAAAATGGAAGTACAGAAGTTGTTGGATGCAAAGATACTTACAATAAGTCATAAAAGAGAAAGGGAATACCAGGAAGATGACTCTTTAGTACTCATGATAACTAAAGAATCATCTGAAGTTAACGTTGAAATGTCGTCCTATATCCCAAAACCTCTCACAATACATTACGAGGAAAAGTCAACTCACACCACTACGTCTTATGCTCCGATTCCTATCACTATTCAAATACAGGGTGCGTTCTCTTACAAAGATTCATGAGTAGTACCATGGACGTATGGATATGAGGTTATTACAAGCGGTAACGATAAATTTCAAGAGCTAAATCCGTCTGACCTCGGGAGTAGATGGGATGACGAGGAGTGGCAGATGCTACACGCCAGAAGTTTTAAAAATGGATAAAAGCGATGAGTTTGAAAGGAAAAGGAAATGGAAGACCAAAGAAGGCGACAATGGTCATGAATTCCAAGGAGAAATGCATGGCGGCCAAGTGATAGACCTAGATATAATAAGAGGTACGGAGAAAGAAAGAGCAGTGTCTGAAGAAGAAGTATATGAATTTTTGAAGCTCATCAAGCAAAGCGAGTATAAGGTGATAGAATAACTTAATCACTTACCTGCTCGCATATCTTTACTGTCACTCTTTCTGAATTCTGAACCCCATCGCCAAGCATTATTGAAGGTTTTGAATCAAGCATATGTCTGTCATGACATTACGATGGAGAAGTTGAGTGGAATTGTGGGAAATATTACCACACCAAATTTTATCACTTTCACATATGATGAAATCCTTGCCGATGGTACCGGACAAACTATAGCTCTACATATATCTGTGAAATGTGGGGATTATGTTGTCGCAAAAGTATTGATTAATAATGGCTCGTCTCTAAATGTAATGCCAAGATCCACACTAGGAAAGCTCCGTGTGGACGCAACACATATGCGAATCAGTCGAAGACGTAGAGATACAAATGCGAATCAGGCCATGCCTATTCAATATTGTTTTCCAAGTGATGGACATAAATCCAGCATACAATTTTCTTTTGGGTCGACCATGGATTCACTTTGCCGGGGCAGTACCGTCTTCATTACATAAGAAGCTAAAATTTATAATGGATCATAAACTCATTTGTATAAATGGGGAAGAAGATTTATTGGTATCTAGTCCGGCTACCATGCCGTATGTTGAGGCGGCAGAAGAAGCATTGGAGTGCTCATTTTGATCATTTGAGATTGTGAATACTACATTTGTTGCTAGTGGGAAACTCACTCCAACATCAAGCTTATCAAAAGCATCTCATATGGTGGAAAAGTTGATGATAAAAAGGGGATACAAGCCAGGCAAAGGACTCGGGGGTAAGCATCAAGGCATAAATAAGTTAATCGAGTGGGACAAGAATGAACAAAGGTTTGGGCTTGGATATAGACCGACCAAGGCTGATAGAAGGAGAGTGGAAGCTCAAAAAAAAGAAAAGAGGATTGCTAGGCTCAAAAATAGGAAATTCGATATGAAAATGGCGATCATACCTCATATTTCTAAATCCTTTAGAAATGGGGGAATTTCATTCGAAGAACCAGTTATAGTAGAGCAGTACAACCTTGAAGATGATATCGCCGAGCTTTAAATATCCGCAATCTTGGGAAAATCATCAAGTGCAAGTATAGAGGACTTGGTTTCTCGATATGATTCAGATCATGAACTTAACCATTGGGACGTCACCGAGCTACCAGTATTTCTCGAGAATTTTCAAGAGTAATGTGTTCATGCCAAAATTCTAATGATTCAACCCAATGCCTTAGGAATTCCATTGTTCGGGCCTATGTTCTCGTCTATTTCATGTCATCTCTTTGAATGAAAATCTAAAAACCCGTTACGTCTCCTTTTTCTAATGATAAATATAATTCCAGTTCTTTTTGTTCTTCCTTTTATGTCTACGTTTTCCATTTCTGAAATGTTGTTCATACTCATGCATTGTTTATTTATTTTTTTTCTCGCCTTCTTTTCATCCAATAATCTGATTCAGGTTCGAGAACGGTGATTTTGAAAACAAGAGCATAAGCAATAACTTTGATAATCTTATTCTTAGCGTAAAGTCAGATGAAAATGATGAGGATAATTTTGAACCATCTGTGGAAATGTTAAGAATGGTAGAGGAGGATGAAAAAATAACTCAATCATATCAAGAGTTAATGGAGGTGATAAATTTAGGATTGGAGGGAGAGACGAAAGAGGTTCAAATTGGCATTTCTATGACAAGCCAAAGTCGCCGAGAATTAATTGACTTACACAAAGAGTATATTGACATCTTTGCATGGTATTACCAAGATATGCCAGGTCTAGACACTGATATCATGGTTCATCATTTTCCATTTATGCCCGAAAGTAAACCAGTGCGACAAAAGTTACGGAAAATGAAACCAGACATGCTGGTACAGATCAAAGAATAAGTTAAAAAGCAAGTAGATGTAGGTTTTTTAGAAGTAGCAAAATACCCTGAATGGATTGCTAACATAGTCTTTATGCTGAAGAAAAATGGGAAATTAAGGTTGTGCGTCGATTATAGAGATTTAAATCGGGCAAGTCCCAAGGATAATTTTTCATTACCCCATATCGATGTCTTAGTAGATAACACTGCAGGACATTCAACCTTCTCTTTCATGGATGGTTTTTTGAGTTATAACCAAATCAAAATGACTCCTGAAGACCGTGAAAAGATGACTTTTATAACTTTGTGGGGTACATTTTGTTATAAGGTCATGCCATTTGGTTTGAAGAATGCAGGGGCGACTTACCAGCGGGCAACGGTAACATTGTTTCATGATATGATGCATAAAGAAATCGAAGTGTACGTTGATGATATGATTGCCAAATCTCGTCAAGGGGAAGATCATACGGTCACTCTGTGAAAACTATTTGGACGGTTGAGAAAGTTCCAGTTAAACCTTAACCCGACAAAGTGTACATTCGTAACGTCTTCAGGGAAACTACTTATGTCATGAGCAACGAAGGAATAAAATTTGACCCTGACAAGATTCGAGCGATCATTGATATGCCGCCACCTCAAACTCAAAAGGAAGTTAGAGGTTTCTTAGGGAGATTAAATTACATAGCCCAGTTCATCTCACAGCTAACTGCAACTTGTGAACCTATCTTTAAACTTCTCCGCAAAACTGATACCGAAGGATGGAATGATGATTGTCAAATTGCTTTTGAGAAGATCAAGCAATACTTGCAAAATCCGCATATACTTGTTTCTCCAACTCCAGGGCGTCTACATCATTAGACGCACTATCAAATAACATTGTCCACAATTCTGGATCCATAGATTCTCCTTCATTTTTTAATATGACTAATATGTCTCATCAGGAAAATCAAACTTCATAGGCTCATAATCTTGCACTAGTTGATCTGCAAGATAATCAGCAAGTACACTTCATTTGATTGATTTTCTTGTGACATAAACAATATCATATTCCGTACGCAACATTTGCCATTTAACGATTCGCCCAGAAAGTGATGGCTTTTCAAAGATATATTTGATTGGGTCCATCATTGAAATTAACCAAGTGGTGTGGTATAATATGTACTGTCTAAGCCGATGAGCAACCCAGGCTAATGCACAACACGTTTTCTCCAACATCGAATAATTAGCCTCATAATTTGTGAACCTTTAGCTTAAATAGTAATATGCTTGTTCTTTCCTTCCAGAGGCGTCATGTTGACCAAGTACGCAACCCATGGAAAATCCTTATATCTCCCAAGGGAAAGTTATTCCCATTCACAGCAAAACTATGCTTTGACTGCACAAACAATATGGTAGAATATGAGGCATGTTCCATGGGAATTCAAGCAGCTTATGATATGAAGATAAGGAAGCTTCGAGTGTACGGAGATTCATTATTGGTGATACGACAACTAAATGGGGAATGGGAAGCTAGAGACTCCAAGATGTACCTTACAACAAACATGTAACTAACCTAAGCCGAACTTTTGAAGTGATCTCATTTGACCATATACCCAGAGAGAATAATCAAATTAGAGATGCACTGGCAACTCTAGCATCCATGTTCACCGCAGACTTTAAGGAAGAAATGCAATTCATAAAAATTGAGAAGCGAGATTTTCCTGCTCACTGTATGAGTATTGAGGAAGAGCCAGACACAAGATCGTGGTATTACGACATCAATCAGTATATAAGAATGGAGAATATCCATCCAAAGCTTCTGAGAATGATAAACACACTATTAGAAGATTGTCCATGGGTTTCTTCTTGAATAATGAAATACTCTACAAAAGAAACCATGACATGGTGCTTTTAAGATGTGTTGATGCAAGGGAAGCGAATCAAATCATAGAGGAAGTTCACGAAGGAATTTGTGGAGTTCATGCTAATGGACATATGATGGCCAAACAAATATTGAAAGCAGGATATTATTGGTTAACTCTAGAATTTGACTGCATCAAGTTCGCCAAGAAATGTCATAAATGTCAAATTTATGCAGATAAAATTCACGTACCCGCATCCCCTTTACATGTAATGGTCGTGCCTTGGCCGTTCTCTATGTGGGGGCATAGATGTCATTAGTCCCATCACACCCAAAGCCTCTAACAGGCATCGTTTCATTTTGGTCTCTATAGATTATTTTACCAAATGGGTGCAGGCAAGTTCTTATTTAAGTGTAACCAGAAGTGCAGTTGTTAAGTTTATTAAAAAGGAGATAATTTGTCGATAGGGTCTACCTGGAAGGATCATCAAAGATAGTGGGACAAATTTAAATAACAAGATGATGAAAAGAATTATGTGAGCAATTCAAAATTAAGCATCATAATTTATCTCCTTATCGTCCGAAAATGAACGTAGTAGTGGAAGCAGCCAACAAGAACATAAAAAGGATCATAGAGAATATGACGGAGGTTTATAAGGATTGGCATGAGATGCTCCCGTTTGTACTGCATGGGTACAGCACATGAGTCCAAACATCAACTGGGGCAACGCCATTCTCTTAGGTATATGGCATGGAAGCGGTCTTTCCAATTGAGGTGGAAATTCCCTCCCTTGGAGTCTTAATGGAGGTGAAATTAGAAGAAGCAGAGTGGGTACAAACACGATATGAGCAACAGAATTTCATCGAGGAGAAAAGATTGACTGCATTATGTAGAGGGCAATTATATAAATAAAATGATGCATGCATATGATAAAAATTGCGTCCCCGATGTTTCCCAGAAGGAGACTTGGTGTTAAAAAAGATACTCCCATATCAAAAGGATCACCGGGGGAAGTGGACCCTAAATTATGAAGGCCTTTCATTGTCAAGAAGCCTTTCTCGGGAGGAGCTCTCATGCTAACAAACATGGATGGTGATGATTTACCGCACATAGTTAATTCTGATAAAGTCAAGAAGTACTTCCTTTGACCGCTCTAAGTATGAGAAAAATGAAGTTAGACAAAAAAAATGTTTAAAAAAAAGCTGTCACGAATACTGGAGAAATTCTTCCTCCATTTTTTTTCCAAACCATCATTTGTAAACATAGTTCATCATCAATGAAGAACCTTTTTTCTTTCTCAGTTGACAAATACATATACTTCATCTTTTCCTTATTTCCATTATTTCATATTCCTCTTAGTTCTGAGATATCATTAATTACTTTTAAAATAACTCAGAAGCATAAACTTGGTTAGGTGAAAGTTAATTGAAAAAAAAATTGGAACTAAGAAAGGTGATCTGAGTGCAAAGTAAAATCTAAAAAGTCATCACGAGAAATGTCAATATGTGCATGACAAAAGTTAAAGTGCAATTGGAGGATTACCTAATTATAAGTACAGAAGAGAAGCAAAAAAATTATTCACCACTGGCATGGAGCCAAATACTGGGGCATAAACTAATAAATAAGGATGTATCATTTTCCTAAAAGTATGCTCGATACTTCATTGCGAGTCCATGATCCTAGGCCAAGTGATTGTTCTAAAGGGTGTTGGATATGGCTAAAAAATCATCATATAATTTTCTTATAAAGGTTCACAATCATGCATAGCATGCATGCATTCAAAATCACTACTTTACATTTATGTTTAAGAATTACAATGCATAGACATACACCACATTAGTTGTTCTGACAAATTTAGGTGCATGAATCATTTAATGATATTCTTTCAAAATTCACACATGACTTTCCAACATTTAAAGCTTGCATTAGTCTAGCTTTTGTTGTCATGAGACTTGCATAAGTCAACTTCAACATCAATTAGTAGGCTTAAATTGAACCCGAATTGAGTCGAGGTCGAAGCCCGGTGTCAGCACCTGGTCCATTTCTATTTCAAATATCTTCGGTTAAATCGAACCCGACTTGGTCGCGGTCAAGCCCGGTGTCTGCGCCTGGTCCATGTCAATTAATATGGTTAAATCGAACCCGCATTGAATCGAGGTCGAAGCCTGTGTCTATCCAGGTCCGTTTTCCTTTCAAATATCTTCAATTAAATCGAACCCGACTTGGTCGCGGTCAAAGCCTGTATCAGCGCCTGGTCCATTTCAATTAATATGGTTAAATCGAACCCGAATTAAGTCGAGGTCAAAGCCCGGTGTCAGCACCTGGTCCATTTCTATTTCAAATATCTACGGTTAAATCGAACTCGCACTGAGTCGAGGTCAAAGCCTGTGTCTATCCAGGTCCATTTTATTTCAAATATCTTCGGTTAAATCAAACCTGACTTGGTCGCGGTCGAAGCCCGATGTCAGCGCCTTGTCCATTTCAATTAATATGGTTAAATTGAACCCGATTTGAGTCGAGGTCGAAGCCCGGTGTCAATACCTGATCCATTTCTGTTTCAAATATTTACAGCTAAATCAAACCCGCACTGAGTGGAGGTCGAAGCCTGCATCTATCCAGGTCTGTTTCCTTTCAAATATCTCGGTTAAATCACCATACATTGAGCGAGGTTGAAGCCTATGTCTATCCAGGTCCATTTCGCTCCCATTCCATTTCATAGAGCCTTATTTAGTTGAGGTTTCTATTCCTCAATTTCATATATTGTTTTCTTGTACCGATCAAAATACTCATCTAGACTTTTGTACACCTTCTAAGATCATAAGCGTGCTCAAAGGGGGGCAGCTGTAGATACCGTATTTTGTCCGGTCTAATACATTAAATATACATACTTTGTATTTTGGCTCATATAATAGCTTAAGACTATATGTATAATTTGAAAACTAGTCCAATACTAAAATAAGATAAGCGGTCCAAGAACTAAAAAGTAAAAAAGTGAGCAAAAAAAGACTAAAGTAAAAACGGTAAACCCTAATTTTACCTATAAATAGAGGGTATGTCTTCACTTGAAATGGGAGATTTGAGAGAGTGAGGAAGAGAAGAGAGTTTAGAGAGAGAGAGAGGTTTTGAGAAAATAGTGAAAAAAAGAAAAAAAAATTAAGTTTTCATTTCTATTCATTTTCCATTTTCTCATTTTCTTTTTATTACTGTAGTTCAAATCTCTTACATTTTAGCTTACAATATATTTTGTTCACTCTAATTAATCATCTCTCTTTTTCATACTCATGTATTTGATATTTCTTTGCTTCATCTTCCATATATAGGTTTGTTTGCTCATTTTTTATCATTTCTCTTAATTTTAATCTTAAGTTTTGCTTTCATATATTTTTTTATCTCTCTATAAGTTTGATGATGAGATTTTTTTTGTTATCAACATAAATTAATGAGAATGAGGATAAAATTTTGAGGGGTGTAAAATTAACTCAATGTGAATCAACCATTTGATGAAAAGATCTCCTATGATAATTTCTCATACATAAAAATACATAAAATAGAGAGTATAACCACTATACAAGATTATGTAAATATTTTAAGCCTTTGATTTTTTTTATGTTCGTACAAATTTTCTCTTCTTTTCTTTTTAAATTTTTTTACCATCATTTTTTGTGACACTTGTTTAAACTAGTTACCATACATGATCATTCCTAGCAATGAAAGAAAAAAGGAAAAATAGTAATTAGTGAACTAAGTAGTCCAACAAAAAATGGTATATTTATATCCCAAACAAAAATTATTTTATTTTGAAAGTTTTATGGATTTTCTCTAGTGACACTTGCTTAAACTAGTTACCATCCATGATCACTCCTAGCAATGAAGGAAGAAAGGAAAAATGGTAATTAGTGAACTAAGTAGTCCAAAAATAAAAAATGGTATATTTATATCCCAAACAAAATTATTTATTTATTTTTAGTGACACTTGTTTAAATTAATTACCATTCATGATCATTCTTTTTCTATTTGATTAGCATTGAGTGAGGAAATAAAAATGACAATTAATAGACCATGTAGTAAAAAAAGGCATGATCATGCTAATCATATATGAAATTAAGAATTTTTCTTCATCGATTAATTTATTTTACACATAAAAAATTTATTTACTAAACAATTATATATATATGTAAAATAACAAAAATTAAAAAAAAGACAGAGGGTGACGTCACCCTCTGTCACTTAACAGAGGGTTACACACCCTATGCAAATTTTTTTTTTACTTTAATTTTTTTTCATTTTTGTTTATATATATATATATATATATTTTATATTTGTTTATTTTTCTATTATTTTTAGTAGACATTATTAATTTATTATAATTTATTTTTAATTATTTCATGTCTTGTTTCATTATTTTCACCATGCATATTTTTTTTTTAAATTTATCATCTCTAACATTCATTTCCATTATTTTTTTCATTTATAGTTGTTATCTGTTCTTATTTATTATGTATTATTTTCATATGTCACGGTAGTATGTAATTATTATTTTATTCTTTTATCATCAAAATTGACGCTTGTAAATTAAAACTATAACAATTTGATTTAAATTTTGTAAATTTATTTATTTAGTTTTCACTAAAAAAATCCGATGACAGACTTTATAATTTTGGGGTACCAAATTTCTCGAACTACCGAGGTGAGAAGTTATTTTTAGGATACCGAAAGTAACTCCAATAACACTTTGATAAAAAATAATAATTTTTCAATGGTCTTTATACCACCCATTGAAGGTAATTTATTTGCTCATTTTTATGATGCAAAATGTACCAAATGGGACATTCAAAATTGAATTTTTATAACATTATTTTAGAAAAAAATAATTTGGATAGTATTTGCTTAAATTTGGTAACCATTTTTCATAATGGGCGGTGTGGGGTGCTAAGTCAACAAATGGTTGGTGTCAGAGAGATTTTCTTCTATGATTAAACGTTAATCAAATCTCAAAAAAATTACCATCTCGTTCTTTTAGAACATCGTCCCACTAAAGTCCTTCTCAGTAAACTCTTGATCTCATGTGTTAAGAATATCTAGAGATGAAAAAAATGTCTTGTAATATTCTACGTGCCCATACACGTCCTTGTGCGTTGAGGATTGACTTGGAAGATCTTGGTATGGATCTCAGAGTCTACTAATCGTTGGAATGATTTCGTGGGAACGGAGGATCGATCAGTTTTTGCAAGGACACTTGATCATATAGACTACAAGAGGTATATGATTTCTAACCTTGTATATAATAGATTTAACTTATAAACATATAATGGATCCTGACTAATTGGAAAAGATTTTTCAATATAAGTTTTTTTTGTTATCGTGGCGTTGCGCAAATTTTATTCTATTAAAAGATTCATTTTTATTAAAAGTTTAATTATTTAAAAGCCACGAGCCTCCACGCTTCCGCTGTGACGACCAGCAAGTAATATCATAGTGGTCTTTATATATTTATATGTTAAATGCTGTGTGGATTTTCTTGCATTATTCATATAATATGGGATATGTATGATGATGAATGGTTATGTTTTTGAATTTATGGAAAATAATGGATTGTTAATTGTATGGTGATTATTGGGTTAGGTTTTGTTTTAATTTTTTCTAGATCTTGTGTAAGCCGAATTGAGGCGTAGGAATTTTTGTAATTTTATTTTGAATGTTATTGTAATTATTCCAAGCGCGAGAAGACGAAGAACGTACAAGACAAATGGCAGAAATTTAACGTTCACGCAAAAATATTGTTCATTCGTGAAAATATTGTTCATCCATAAAACACTGTTTATCCACGAAAACACTGTTTATCTGTGAAAATACTGTTCATGCCGAAAATTTACTGTTCTAACGGAAGTGAACAGTGCTGGCGGTGAACAGTGCCGGCGGTGAGACGGCAGCGGTGGTGATGGGCGGCGATCGGAGAGGCCTATCGTTAGTGACAATTGTTGTCAGGTTTTAGGAAAGTTTTCAACAAATCATGCAACTAACTCAATCACCTAAGTGTTTCATTAAAACTCTGGGTTTGACCCAAGTTTGACCAAATGAAATAAAATTATTTATTTGACTAAGTCAAAGTCAACTATATTAAAATGGATAATTATAAAAATTGTGTTAATTAAGAAAAATAGTTTTTTTCTAATTAAAAAAGGTTTTGTTCAGAGATTGAAGATTATGAAGATGGACATTATTTCAAGGGTTGTAATGTAGAAAAATAGTCACTCGGTCCATTATTATTTTATTTACTGGTTAAATAATTGTTTAATTGTTATGTTTGATAACATGTCCATGCATTAGTCGATCATGTCATACTGAAAATCTCATATAGTTTTATTTAATCATGCATCTCATCTGTAGAAACATGATTTATTAAGATTGTCCTAATATGTTTATATGTATTACTTTACGAAATCAATTGCATGTAAACTGTTAGGTTTTAACTAGTTAAAACTTGGTAATCACACCACACTAAAGGCAATACTAACCTTTTGGTTAACCGACTTTAGTAAAAGAGTTTTATTAAAGTTTGATGAGTATAATTAATTAGTTAATCTAAGTTCACCTAATTATGACTTAGGCGCTTTAGAAAGTTAAATGAGCTTAGACCAATGAGATCGGTTAACTGATAATGAAATATTCATAGGGTTATTATTTTAACTAGTAATTAATTTGAATTAATTGATTACTTAAAATAAAAACACATTATCTTAAAATACTGAGTGGGAGAAGGCTGACATGTAAATGTAACCTATGGTCTCCATCATTAGTACAACACCGTGAGGTACAGTGAGGGCCTCGGGATGCCCCCTAAAGAAGGTTTTGAGCTGTACCAATACCAAGGTTGGACTTCTTAAGAATATAGGAGGAAGTGATGTAGTTTAGTTTTGACCGACCATAAAGTGGCATATTCTAAATAAAGTCATGAAATTTTAAATGATGAGGTACACTCACAAAGTCACAATTAACCTTTCATGTGGATAGTTGTGACTTGACCGAACAAACGATACCTTATTGTTAAAAAAAATATGAGACGTTTTAAGTTTTAATTAATAAGGATGAGAATGTCTCATAGACAGTCTGAGATTAATCTGACAGACCCTAAGGCAGCACATTAATTGTTGAATTATTTTATCGTGATTAGTAATGGTAAATTTATGTGTTTATTATGATTAGATTCATGCATCATGTTTACTTTTTGAATTCTATATATTTATCAATTATATTGAATCATGTATGTTTTAAATTTCAGTTATCAATATTATGTCTACATGAGCAACCCTGTTACTGCTTTACTAGCTTTTGAGAAATTGTATGGTGATAAATTCGATCTTACTGAGGAATGTCATGAGGAGCCCACTGCTAAGGCCCCATAAGAATGTTAAGGACAAATATGATGCTTGGATCATATCAAACAACAAGACGAAGTGCTACATGCTTGTGAGCATGAATGATGTTCTGAGAACCAAGCATGAAAGCATGGAGACTGCCTATGATATTATGGAACCTTTACAGGCAATGTTTGGGCAGCAATCCGATCAAAATCATCATGAGGACACTAGGAGCTATATGACAACTAAGATGAGGAAGGGTACTTCTGTTCGAGAACATGTTTTGAACATGATCAACATAATGCATGGGACAGAAGTACATGGGGTGACCATTGATGAGCGGGCTCAAGTTAGTATCATACTAGGGTCGCTCACAATAGCTTCTTCTGTGTTCACGACCAACTATGTTATGAATAAGTTGAAATTCAACATGATCCAATATTTGAATGAACTATATACTTTTGAGTCAATTTATCTTAGAATGACTAAAGAGGACGAGAAAAATGTTGTCGAGCAACAGCCTTCTTCCAATATTGTTAAGAATAAGAAAAGGAAGAAGAACAATGGTAAGGTCAAGAGTAAGAAGAAAAGAGTAAAGAAAGCCAAGGCATCGCCGAAAGCCAAGAAGAACAAGAAAGATAGCAAGCCCAAAGGAAAGTGTTTCCACTGTGAGGTTAAAGGTCATTAGAAGAGAAAATGTAATATGTATTTCTCTGTGCTTGAAAAGAAAGGTAAATATGATTTACTTGTACTTGAAACTTGTTTAGTGGAATATGATTTGTCATCCTGGATACTTGATTCAAGAGCCACTAACCATGTATGTTCTTCTTTGCAGATGCTTGATTCGTCAAGGGACCTAGTTGATGGCGAGGTCATTTTGAGAGTTGGAAGTTGTGCGCTCGTGTCAGCTAAAACATTAGGGACACTCCGTTTACTTTTTGGATAAAATTACTTAGTTTTGAATGATGTTTATTATATTCCTGGTTTTTCAAGGAATTTTATTTCTCTTTTATTTTTGCAAGAACAATTATTCGAAGTTTCTTTCATTAATAAAGGGTTTATTATTTCTAAGAATGGATTCGATATCTTTCGTGCTAAAATTATAAACAGATTGTACATGCTTAAACCGACTGAACACACGTTAAATAATTTTGAATTATTAAAGTAGCAAAACCTAAAAATAATGAATGACTAAGAGTTTCTCATGATGATAACACATATTTATGACAACTTAGGTTGAGACATATTAATCTAGATAGGTTAAACATGTTAAGAAAGCTTGGTGGTTTGAGACAGCTAAAAGTTGGAACTTTTCATGTTTGTGAATCTTGTCTAGAGGGTAAAATGACCAAGAGACCTTTCGCAGGAAAGGGTCAAAGAGCCAAGGAACTACTTGAGTTAGTACATAGCGATGTCCGTGGCCCGATCAATGTACAAGCTAGAGGTGGGTATGAGTATTTTGTCACTTTCATTGACTATTACTCAAGATATGGTTATAGTTACCTAATGCATCGAAAGTCTGAAACTTTTAGAATGTTTAAAGACTTCAAGGCTGAAGGTGAAAAGCAATTAGGTAAATCATTGAAAATATTTTGATCCGATCGAGGTGGTGAATATATGCATTTTGAATTCAAGGATTATTTGCTGGAGTGTGGAATCATATCCCAACTCACAGAATCTGGAACACCAACTCAAAATGGTGTGGCAGAGAGGAGAAACCAAACCTTATTGGATATGGTTAGGTCGATGTTAAGCTGTTCATCATCGTCATTTACATTTTAGGGATATGCGCTACACACGACAACTTACATTTTGAATGTAGTGGCCTCTATGTTTGTAAGCAAGATGCCTTTAGAGTTATAGAATGGCTCCAACCCTAGTTTTCATCATTTCCATATATGGGGATGTCCAACTCACGTTCTTAAACCCAAGATCAGAAAGTTAGACTCAAGGTCTGAGGTATGCATATTCGTAGGCTATTCTCTAGAGACTAGAGGTGAGTACTTTTATAGTCACAATGATCAAAAGGTGTTTGTGTCGATAATGCAACCTTTCTTAAGCATGACTATATGTAAAACTACAAACCTCGTTCCCAAGTAGTTCTCGAGGAATTAGCAACTGTTGAGATCATACCACCTTCAATTTCTACTGATAAATGACAAACTAGAGAAACCACAATTGCTACAAAAGAAACCCTGGTGCAACGTCATAGTGGAAGGGTTGTGAGACAACCAATTCACTATGAACTAGGGGCACATGTCCTAGTGTCAGGCACTAATAAGGACGATCCATTATCTTATGAAGAAGCAATTGATGATCTTGAAAAGGAGAAATGGCAAGATGCCATGAACCAGGAAATTGAATCTATATATTCAAATTCCATCTGCGAACATGTCAATCCACCTGAAGATTTCAGGCCCATTGGATGTAAATGGATCTTCAGGAAGAAAAGAATTGCACATGGGAAAGTAGATACTTTCAAGGCACGCTTAGTAGCCAAGGGCTATACATAAAGGGAGAGAGTCGATTATGAAGAGATATTCTCCCTTATGGCCATGCTAAAATCCATTTGCATCCTTTGTCCATAGACGCTAGTTTTGAATATGAGATATGGAAAATGGACGTCATGACAGTTTTTTTGAATGGCTCTCTTGAAGAAAGTATATATATGATGCAACTAGAAGGGTTCGTATAAAAGGGGCAAGATCAGAAAGTATGCAAGTTGCTTAAATCCATTTATGGATTAATACAAGCATCTAGATCTTAGAATCTTTTCTTTGATGAGATTATAAAGTCTTATGGTTACGAGCAAAGCCTGTGTTTATAAATACACCAAAGATAAGTTAGTGTTTTTCTTAGTTCATTATGTGGATGATATTCTACTAATTGGGAATTATGTAGAAACTTTGTTAAACGTAAAAAAAGTGGTTAGCTGAGGAATTTTAAATGAAAGATTTGGGAGAAGTGAGCTATGTTTTAGGCATCCAAATCCTAAGAGATAGAAAGAACAATTTCTTGGCACTTTCTCAAGCATCTTATATTAATAAGGTGCTTGAGAGATTCTCTATGGAGAATTTGAAGAAAGGTCAACAACCGGCTGGACATGGAATTGTCCTCTCCAAGAAACAATGTCCTAAGACACCTTAGGAGGAATAGTATATGAGAAAGATTCTATACGCTTCAGTAGTTGAAAGTCTCATGTATGTCATGCTGTGTACGAGACCGGACATCTGTTATGCAGTGGAAATTTTTGGTCATTACAAATTGAATCCTGGTTTGGAATACTAGATTGTAGTAAATCACATTCTCAAGTATCTTAGGAGAATGAGAAACTATATGCTTGTTTATTCAGGTGGAGACCTGGACCCCACTGGATATACTGATTCTGATTTTTAGTCAGATAAAGATAGTCGAAAATTGACATATGGATCAGTATGCACTATAGGTGGAGGAGTTGTAGTCTGGAGAAATATTAAGCAATCCGACATTGCAGATTCCACTATTGAAGCCAAATATATAGCGGCTTGTGAAGCTGCGAAAGAGGTGGTATGGCTCATAAAGTTTTATTCTGATCTGGAATTAGTTTCAGATATGGACACACCACTGATCCTGTACTGTGATAACAGTGAGGAGGTAGAAAATTCCATGGAATCGAGGAGTCACAAGAGGGGCAAGCACATAGAGAGGAAATATCATATTGTAAGGGAGATCGTGCATCGAGGGGATGTGCTATTATGAAGATAGCATCAGAACAAAATCTGACTGATCCTTTTACAAAGACACTTCCTGTGAAGTCATTGGAGGGTCACATGTGTACATGAGATTAAGAAAGATGCCACATTTACTTTAGGGCAAGTGGGAGATTATTGGGCTTATGCCCTCAAAGCATGCGTATTGACATTTTGACATGAAATTTAAAGAAGATTACATTTTTATTATAATTATTCTTTTAAAATATTGTTGAATAATTTATATAAATATCAGAAAATTTCATATTCATTAATGAGACTATTATCTTGTATTAGTACCAGATGATTAATATCATAGATAATGAATAAAATTATCAGCAACATATTAATGTATGAAATCTTTAATGAATAGTTACTAATACGGTTTACTAAGCATTATGAATGCATGTGATCTAGACCCAAATCATTGATGTAGATAGACATCTTAGTGAATGTAATTTATATAATAAGATTATGTATGACTGAACTAATGTGAATTAATATCTTTATTCACCTGCCATTTATCATAAAGATTTGACACACACCAATTCGATGATCATATGTAGATCAATCTGAATCTTGAGTGGTCATGAACTCCTATGCATGTTTGTTTGTTAATCAGGCTAGTGACTTTTATTATTCAGTGATATGGATGGTTGAGGACATGATCTTACAAGATTTGGAATCCAAGCTTTCCTAACGGATTGTATAGTGGTTCACTTAAGTGTTAATTCTAGAACTGAATGGTTATTAAGCTCAAATTTATAATAAGAGTATAAATTAGCCATTCACTAGTGGATTAATGGTACTTAAGGATCAAGAGGTAATTAGAAGGGTAAAATGGTAATTTTAACCATTTCTAATTTACGAACCAATAATTGGAGGATAGAACTACATGAAATGATTATGCTAGTGAGAATACTCTGTAAATACATTATATAATCTCTAAGAGTGCAATTCCATATTTATAGTTGAGTAATAGTGGAATTAATAAATAAGATTATTTAATTAAAGAGTTTAATTAATAATCTTGTTTATTGGAGCTTAGGATTATAGGTTTATGGTCCCAAGTCACCTCTATACTACGATGTCTAGAGTGTGAATATTTCAGGACATGAGAAAAGGACTGACCTGTAAAATGAATTTTTATTCTGGGGCAAGTACATAATTATGTGTAATTAATTAATTGAATTTTTTTATATATTTAAATATAATTTTCGGAAATTTTATATATATAAAAATTATCGATTTTTTTAATTACCGATAAGTGAGATAGAATATTTAATTTATGAAATTAGATAATTAAATTATTATTAGATAATAATTTAAATCAACTAAATATGTTATTTGTGAACTAAGAGATAAATTAGTTGATAGGGATAATCAGATATGTTAATTTTTAATTAATTGATATGTAGATAATTATCTGATTGAAATAAATATTTAGTTCACAGTAATTACCACGTGTCAATCAGTAATTACCAGTAATTGATACGGTATCACAAATTGACATGGACTAATGTGGTGTCACGTGGCACTACAGTAGTGAGTGTGCAACACTATAGTACCACATGGGACTATAGTGGTGCCGTGGGGCCCTGTGCTGGCTCACGGCACACTAGCGTGCTATGTGGCACCGCAATTGATAATTTTACAATTAAATATTATTTCAGTTTATCCCTAAAAATATGATACGCCATTATCTAGAATATATATGGATATTATTCGAATGGCCTTGGTAGTTGAAAGAAGAGAGAATCAGTTGATCAGATAATCAGTTCGTCAATCAAGAGTTGAATTGAGAACACGATTGATGTTAGAGAAATTTTCTTTTGTTATTAAACGTTCAAATCTCTAAAAGAATAATCATCACGTTCTTTTAGAGAATCATCTCACCTAAAGTCCTTCTCAGTAAATCTCTAGATCTCATGTGTTGAGAATATCTAGAGGCGAAAAAGTGTCTTCTAATATTTTACGTGCCCACACATGCTTAGTGCGTTGAATGGAAGATCTTGGTGTGGATCTCGGAGTCTACTAATCGTTGGAATGATTTCGTGGGAACGGAAGACCGATCGATTTTTGCAAGGACACTTTATATAGACTACAAGAGGTATATGATTCCTAACCTTGTATGTTGTAGATTTAACTTATAAATATATAATGGATCCTGACTGATTGAAAAAGAATTTTCAATAAAAGTTTTTATTTAGTTATCGTGGCATTGCACAAGTTTTATTTTATTAAAAGATTCATTTTGATTAGAAGTTTAATTGTTTAAAACGCCATCCGTCTCCACGCATCCGCCACGCACGCACCGCGACGACCAATAGTAAGATCATTCTTGGGTCTTGGTATTTTTTTTACATAACTTTTCAATGATTTTATCGTCTGTTTTGTAACCTCCTAGCCAAATGTTCTGTTTTTGAATGGACCCCTATGTGTGACAATGCCTTTCGAACACTTATAGTGAAATTAACTTCTACTCCCATCATTCAGTCACCAGATTGGAGTTTTCCATTCTAAATCATGTGTGATGCCAACAATTTTATTGTTGGAGATGTTTTAGGTCAACGAAGGGAGGGGAAACCCTTTATTGTCTATTATGCAAGCCAAACTCTGATAGTGCCCAAATGAATTATTCAACCACTGAGAGGGAGTTGCTTACTGTGGTGTTCGCTATTGATAAATTATGTGCAAACTTGATTGGTTCACCTATCTTTATAGACCACTCTGCCCGTAGGTATCTCCTTCTAAAAAGGATGTAAGACGTGATTAATTCAATGGATCCTTCTCTTACAGGAATTCGATGTGACTATAAAGGATACAAAAGTGTTGAAAATGTTGTCGCGGATCATTTGTCCCGACTCGAATTCAGTGATTCTACTGATGGCCCACCTATCCGTGATGACTTTTCTGACGGGCAACTTTTTGTTGTTAGTAAGTTACCTTGGTATGAACATATTGTTAACTAGGTGACAAATGAACTATCTTTTGAGTGGAGTTCGCAAGATAAGCGCAAGTTTCTGATTGAGGTGTGAAATTTTTAATGGGATGAACGTATTTATTTAAATAATGCCCTGATCAGATATTGAGGAGATGTACCCCTAAGGATGAAGTGTCTAGTATTATGAACTTCTGTCACAATGATGCATGTGGTGGTCACTTCTCTGTAATGAATACTGCTGCTAAAATCGTATAGTGTGGTCTTTGTTGGCCTACTTTGTTCTAAGACACTAATGAGTTTTGTCGTTCATGTGTAAGGTTCCAAAAGTTAGGAGCTTTGTCTTATCGTCGCATGATGTCCCAGTATCCAATTCTTGTGATAGAGATATTTGATTTTTGGGGAATAGATTTTATGGAACCATTTTCACCTTCTTCTGGTTACTTTTATATTCTCTTGGTTGTGGATTATGTTTCCAATGTTAAGCATAATGCCCTCAAAATATGTGTAAAGACATTTTTATTTGAAAATTAATAAAAGCGCAATTTTCTTATAATTGTATTCTCTGAATTATTATTGAATAATTAAAATATCAATAAATTTCATATTCATTAGTGAGACTATGATCTTGTATTAGTACAAGAGGATTAAAATCATAGATAATGAATAAAATAGTCCATAACATATTAAAGTATGAAAATTTTAATGAATGGTTGCTAGTATGGTTTGCTAAGTATTTTGAATTAATATCTTTATTAACTTATTGTTTATCATAAAAATTTAATACTCATCAATCAGATGATCATATGTAGATCAATCTAAATCCTGAGTAGTCATGAACTTCTATGCATGTCTACTGGATCTTTTGATTCACTCGTTATGGTTTATTTGTAAAACACGCTAGTGACTTTTGTTTTGGAGATTCAGTGACATGGATGGCTGTAAACATGATCTTACAAGATTTGAAATCCAAGATTTTTTAATGGATCGTATATTGGTTATCATAACTGTTAATTCTAGGACTGAAAGATTATTGAGCTCAAATTTATAATACAGTTATAGATTAACCATTTACTAGTGAAATATTGGTACTTCAAGATCAAGAGGAAATTAGAAGGGTAAAATGATAATTTTGACCAACTATAACTTACGATCCAATAATTGGAGGACGGAACTACATGAAGTGATTCTATCAATGGACTATACGAGATTACTCTGTAAATATATTCTGTAATTACTAAGAGCACAATTCCATATTTATAGTGGAGTAATAATGAAATTAATAAATGAGATTATTTAATTAAAGAGTTTAATCAATAATCTGATTTATTAAAACTTAGAATTATAGGTTCATGGTTTCCATGCCACCTCTATACTACATAGTATAGAATGTGAATGTTTCAAGGCATAAGAAAAGCACTAGCTTGCAAAAAGAATTAAGTTTCCAAGGTAAGTAAATAATTATGTGTTATTAATTAATTAATTAAATTAATTATTGTAATTTTCACAAATTATAATTATTAATTATATCGATTAGTTATGAGTTAATCGACAGTGAGACAATATATTTAATTTATGAAATTAAATAATATTAAATTACTACAAGATAATTCTTTGAATTTGAATTAACTAATTTTTTAGTTTTGAATTAACAGATAAGTTAGTTGATAGGTGTTATCAAATAAGTTAATTTTAAATTAACTGATATTTATATATTTATTATTAAATTAAATTAAAAAATTTGAAAAATTTTCACTTGGCATATTAGACTGCCTCATGCCAATCACCGATTTTGAATCAGGGATTGGCGGGACACACTGTAGTGCCACACGACACTATAGTGTGACGGAGACTGTTGTGGGTCCCATTGCAGTGGTATATATGTAATTAATTTATTATTTTATGAAAACCTTAAACCTAATGAGCCTTCACCTAGAATATATATTGATAGTATTGTATTGGCCTGATAAGGAATCTGATTGATTAATCATTAATCAAAACTCTGCAAATTCTCTAATTCTCTCTCAGAGTTCTGTCTCAAAAGTCATTCTCCAAATATCTAGATCTCATATGTTGATTCATTCTACGTGCCCACACACGTCATAGTGTTTGAAGATTGGTTTGAAAGATTTTGGTGTGGATATCAAAGTCCGTTCATCATGGAATCGAACGTTCGTTGTTTTTACTAGAAGATAATGAAGACGCGTGATAGATTTCAAGAGCTAAAACTATTTTCTTTGAAGGTCTATTAATTTAACGTATAGATATATAATGGATCCGTGTGAAAAATAATTTTTTTGGGATCTGTGACGTTGCAATTATTTTTCAAACAATAAATTTTTTGAAAACCCACTCTCCGCTGTGCGCGCCACGATTCCAACAATTGGTATCAAAGTGATCTTTATATATGCATACATTAAATGTTGTGTGGGTTTTCTTACATTATTCTATATATATTTTCATATGTATGAATGTTTGGATGGTTATGATTTTTGAATGTATAGTTAATGATGAATATTTAATTGTATGGTGACGTTTGGGTTTAGGTTTTGTTCTTATTTTTCTTTTGATCTTGTGTAAGCCATTTGGGGCATAAGAATTTTTTGTAATTTTATTTTGAATTTTATGTTGTAAAATTTTGCATGCGAGAATATGAAAACCGCATGAGATGGATGCGAGATGATAAGAGGAGGAGGAGCTCCGGGACGATGCACCAGCGCCGGTCATGGCACCGACAGTGGATGGGGCAGTCAGCGGCAACTGTGGAACTGTCCCATTGCCACCGCCAGTGGCAATCCTTGTGTTTGCCAGGGTACGGGATCCCGATGCCCTGATACCATGTTGCCCTATCCCTATGATGCTTCACGAAAATCCTAATCCTATCTTTTATCTTTTAATTTTAAAATTAATGTTATTTTAAAAGTTAGTTATCGATTTTAATTTTTTGAAACTTAAAATTAATTAATTGATTGGGTTAGACCGAAGTTTAATTATTCATTAAATTATTTTTTGACTAATTAAATTCAATTAATTTAAAAGGACAATTAATGATACTTTTTAATTAGGAAAGTAGTTTTTCTTAATTAAATGAGTTTTGCTCAAAGCTTGAAGATTATGAAGACGTGCATCTAATGGAGAAGGAACATCTTTTGGAAATATGTACTCTTGAAGCCCATTTTGTAATTATTTCCTTTTTTTTAAGATTGTAAATTTAGAAATACCCAATAGTCAATTCACTTGTTTATTTGTTTATTTATTATATTAATTTAAATAAATATTTATTGATTTGATTAATAGCATGACCATACATTAGTCAATCACATGCCATACATGAAACATCACACAATTTTATTTAATTATGTATCTCATTAGTAGAAACATGATATATTACAATTGTCCCATTGTGTTTATATGGATTACTTTGCGAAATCAGTGGCATGTAAACTGCTAAGTTTTAATTAGTTAAACTTGGTAATTTCACCACTCTAAAGGCATGTGTATAGTAAGGCCTTTAGGATAACTGACTTTAATTAAAAATATTTTATTAAAGTTAAATGAAGGTAATTAATTAGTTATTCTAAGTTCATCAAAATTAGTCGTAGGCTCTTTAGAAAGTTAAATGAACTTAGGCCAATTAGATTAGATTAATAATGAATTTTACATTCATAGGGTTATAGTAACTAAAAATTAATTTAGAATTAATTAATTAGTTAATTAGAAACACTTTAATTATAAAATTGTAAGTGGGAGAAGGTCGACATATCAATGTGACCTATGATCTTCATTATTAGTACAACAAGGTGCGATGTGGTGAGGGCCTCGAGACAAATTTGTTTTCATCCCCCTAAGGAAGGTTTTGAACTGTAGCAATATTAATGTTGGCTTCTTATAAAGATAGGACTAAGTGATGTATTTTTTACTTGACCAAATCTAAGGTAATAGTTTCTAAATTAAGCCATGGTTTGCAAAATAATAGGTTACACTCACAAACTCACAACTAAACTTTGAAGTGGGTAATTGTGACCTGACCAAATAAAATGGTACCTTATTATTAAGAGAGAAAATATGAGATATCTAAAGTTTTAATTAATGTGGATGAGAATGTCTCATAGACAGTTTAAAATTAATATGACCGACCCTAAGGTGGCTATACTCAAAGGGAAAGAATCGGTTATGAAGAGACATTCTCTCCCGTTGCCATGCTAAAATCCGTTCACATTCTTTTATCCACAGCTACTAGTTTAGACTATGAAATACGAAAAATGGATGTCAAGAAAAACTTTCATAATGGCTCTCTTGAAGAAATTAACATCTATATGATGCGACAAGAGGGTTCGTGCAAAAGGGCAATATAAAAAAGTATGCAAGTTGCTCAAATCCATTTATGGATTGAAGTAAGCCTCGAGATCTTGGAATCTTAAGATTGATGAACCTAATAAATCATATGGTTTCAAACAAAATGTTGACGAAGTTTGTGTATATAAATGCATCAAAGATAAGAAGGTGTTTTTCTTATTTCTTTACATAGACGATATTCTACTCATTTGTAAGATGTGAAAACTTTGTCGAAAGTAAAGAAGTGGTTAGCTAAGAAATTCCAAATGAAAGATTTGGGAAAAGTGAGCTATGTTCTAGGAATCCAAATCTTAAGGGATAGGAAGAACAAGCTCTTGGTACTTTCTCAGGCGTCTTATATTAATAAGGTGCTAGAAAGATTCTATATGGAAAATTTCAAGAAAGGTCAGCTACCAACCAGAAATGGAATTGTCCTTTCCAAGGAGCAGTGGAATAAGACACCTCAGGAGGAAGAGGGTATGAGAAAGGTTCTTTATGCATCAGCAGTCAGGAGTCTCATGTATGTCATGTTGTGTACGGGACCAGAATTCTATTATGTAATAGAAATTGTCAGTCGTTATCAATCACACCCTATTTTTGAACACTAGATTGCAGTAAAGCACATTCTCAAGTATCTCCGAAGAATGAAAAATACATGCTTGTTTATTCAGGTGGAGACCTGAATCTCACTGGATATACTAATTCTAAATCTAATAAGGATAGTCGAAAGTTGACATCTGGATCATACATCGAGGAGATGTGACTATTATGAAGATTACGTTAGATCATAACCTGGCTAATTCTTTTATTGAGACACTTCATGTAAAGTCGTTTGAGGGTCATGTGCAAAATATTGGGTTGAGAGAGATGCCACATTTGCTTTAGGGCAAGTGAGAAACTATTCGGCATAGTGCCCCCAAAGCATGTGTTAAGACATTTTTCTTATAATTGTATTATCTAAATTATTATTGAATAATTAATATAAGTATCTGAAAATTCCATATTCATTAATGAGACTATGATCTTGTATTAGTACAAGAGGATTAAGATCATAAATAATGAATAAAATAGTCCACAACCTATTAAAGTATGAAATCTTAAATGAATGGTTGCTAGAACGGTTCACTAAGTATTTTGAATGCATGTGATATAGATTCAAATCACAGATGTGGATACACATCTTAGTGAATGTACTTTATATGATTAGATTATGTAGGATATGACCGATGTGAATTAATATATTTGTTAACTTACCATTTACATAAAGATTTAAGACACATCAAGCAGATGATCATATGTAGATGAGTCTAAATCCTAAGTAGTCATGAACTTCTATACATGTCTACTGGATCTTTTCATTCACTCGATAAGTTTTATTTGCAAAATATGCTAGTGACTTTTATTTTGAAGATTCAGTGACATGGATGGCTGGGAACATGATCTTACAAGATTTGAAATCCAAGATTTCCTAATGGATCATAAATTGGTTCCCTCAATTGTTAATTATGGAACTTAATGATTATTGAGCTCTAACTTATAATACAATTATCAATTAACCGTTCATTAGCGAATTAATGATACTTAAGGATGAATAGGTAATTAAAATGGTAAAATGATAATTTTGACCAACTCTAATTTACGAATCAATAATTAGATGACGGAACTATATGACATGATTATATAAGTGAATTACATGAGATTACTCTATAAAATATATTATGTAACTACTAAGAGTGTTATTCCATATTTATAGTGGAGTAATAATAGAATTAATAAATAAACTTATTTAATTAAAGAGTTTAATAAATATTAAAGAGTTTAATTAATACTCTGATTTATTGAAGCTTAGAATTATGGGTCTATGGTCTCCAAGCCACATCTATACTACACAGTCTAGGATGTGAATTTCTCCAAGCATAAGAAACGGACTAGCTTGTAAAAGGAATTAAGTTTTTAGCCTTTCAGGATAGGTATATAATTATGAGATAATTATGTGTTATAAATTAATTAAAAATTAGTTAATTAAATTAATTATTATAATTTTCAGAAATTTCAATTAATTAATTATATCGATTAGTTATGAATTAATCGATAGTGAGACAATATATTTGATTTATGAAATTAAATAATATTGAATTATTATAAAATAATAATTTGAATTTGAGTTAACTAATCTGTTAGTCTTGAACTAACAGATAAGTTAGTTGATAAGTGTTATCAGATAAGTTAATTTTAAATTAACGGATATTTAAATATTTATCTAATGAAATTAAATAATAAATTTGAAAAAATTTCACGTGGCGTATCAGACTGGCACACGCCAATCATTGATTTTGAATCATGTGCCATATGACACTACAATGGTGCGTGACACACTGCAGTGCCACACGACACTATGATGTGGCGTAGATTGTAGTGGCATATTTGTAACTAATTTATTATTTTATGGAAACTGTAAACCTAATGAGCCTTCACCTAGAATATATATTGATAATAATCTATTGGGCTGATAAGGGATCTGATTGATTAATAATTAATCAAAGCTATGTGAATTCTATAATTCTCTCTCAGAATTCTGATTAAAAAATCCTTCTCCAAATCTCTAGATCTCATTTCTTGAGTACATCTAGAGATAAAAAATTGTTATTGATTCATTCTACGTGCCAATACACGTTCTAGTATGTTTGTTGATTTGTTTGGAAGATCTTTGTGTGGATCTCAAAGTCTGTTCATCGTGGAATTGAACGTTAGTTTTTTTTACTAGAAGATGTCGAGGACGCTTGATAGACTTAAAGAGGTAAAATTCTTTTCTTTAAAGGTCTATTTATTTAATATATATATATATATATATAATGGATCCGTGTGAAAATTATTTTCATAAAATTATTTTTTTGGGATCCATGGCGATTATTTTTCAATCAATAAAATCTTCAAAAATCCACTCATCTGCTGCGCGTGTCGCGATTCCAACAATTGATATCAATGCAGTCTTTAAATATGTATACATAAAATGTTGTGTGGGTTTTCTTCCATTATTCAATATATATTTTGATATGTATGAATGATTATGTTTTTTAAATGTATGGTTAATGATAAATCGTTAATTGTATATTGACTTTTGGGTTTAGGCGGTGCTCTTATTTTTTTTTAGATCTTATGTAAGCGTTTGGAGTATAGGAATTTTTTGTAATTTTATTTTGAATTTTATGTTTTCAAATGCCGTACGCAAGAAGATGAAGAACGCACGAGATTGATGTAGAGGAGAAGAGGAGGAGGAGCTCCGCGACAGAGCTCCAGTACCGGCCGTGGCACCAGTACTTGTTAGGAAGCAAGTGACGACTATGAGACTGTTCCATTGCCACCGCCAATGGCAATCCTTGTGATTGCCTGAGTACGGGGGTAGATGCCTTGATTCCATGTTGCCCTATCCTATGATGCTTCGTTAAAACCCTAATCATATCTTTTATCTTTTAATTTTAAAATTAATGTAATTTAAAAGTAATTATCGATTTTAATATTTTAAAAACTAAAATTAATTAATTGATTGGGTTTGACTCAAGTTTATTCAGTAATTTAAAAGTAAAATTAATGGGACTATTTAATTAGAAATTTTTTTCTTAATTAAATAGGTTTTACTCAAAGCTTGAAGATTATGAAGACGCACCTCTAATGGAGAATGAGCATTTCTTGAAATTATGTATTATTGAAGTCCGTTTTATAATTATTTCTTTTTTTTCAAAGGTTGTAAATTAAGAAATACTCAATAGTCACTCGATTCATCATTAATTTATTTATTATATTTATTTAAATAAATATTTATTGATTTGATTAATGACATGTCCACGCATTAGTCAATCACATGTAATATATTAAGCCTCACACAGTTTTATTTAATCATGCATCTCATTAGTAGAAACATGATTTGTTAGAATTTCCCTATTGTGTTTATATGGATTACTTTGCAAAATCAATTGCATGTAAACTGCTAAGTTTTAATTAGTTAAACTTAACAGTCACACAACTCTAAAGGCATGCGTATAGTTAGGCCTTTAGAAAAACTGACTTTAATTAAAAGTATTTTATTAAAGTTAGATTAATATAATTAGTTAATTATTCTAAGTTCAACTAAATTAGTCTTAGGCTCTTTAGAATGTTAAATGAACTGAGGCCAATTAGATTGGACTAATAATTAATTTTACTTTCATAGGGTTATAGTAACTAGTAATTAATTTGAAATTGATTTTTTAGTTAATTAGAGGCACATTAACTACAAAGTAGTGAGTGAGAAAATGTTGACATGTTAATGTGACATATGATCTTCATTATTAGTACAACAACGTGCGATATGGTGAGGGCCTCGAGACGTCTTTATTTTTATCCCTCTAAGGAATGTTTCAAAATGTATCAATATCAAAGTTGGATTCTTATGAAGATAGGACTAAGTGATGTATTTTAGACATGACCGACCCTAAGGCGGCATTTTCTCAATTAAGTCATGGATTCTGAAATAATGAGCTACTCTCACAAAGTCACAATTAAGCTTTGAAGTGGGTAATTGTGACTTGATGAAATAAAGGTACTCTATTGTTAAAAGAAACAATATGAGATATTTTAAGTTTTATTTAATGAGAATGAGAATGTCTCATAGATAGTTTAAAATTAATATGACTTACCCTAAGGTGGCACATTAATTGTTAGGTTATCTTATCGTTGATTAAAAATTGTTAAGTTTTTGTGTTTGATATGTTATATTCATTCATCACATTTACTTTCTGAATCTTGAAATTTATTTCTATTATATTGAAATATGTATATTTTATTTCTTGTCAGTTTTTACTATGTCTACAATGGGCAACCCTATTATTATTTTACTTGCACTTGAAAAATTGAATGGAGATAACTTCATAAGATGAAAATCGAATTTGAATTTCATGCTTATATGTGAGAACCACAAAGTTGTTCTTACTGAGGAATGTCATGAGGAGCCCGCTACGAATGCCTCGAAAAATGTTTGGGACAAATTATGCTTGGATTCAGTCCAACAACAAGGCTAAGTGCCACATGGTTGTGGTATGAATGATATTTTCAGAATAAAGCATGGAAACTGCCTATGAGATTATGGAATCTCTATAGACGATGTTTGAGCAGCAATCTGATCAAAGTCGTCATGAAGCTACTAAGAACTACATGACTACTAGGATGAAGAAAGCTACTTCTATGCGTGAACATGTTTTGAACATGATCAACATAATGCATGAGGCAGAAGTACATGGGGCTACCATTGATGAGCGAACTCAAGTTAGCATTATACTTGAATGGATCACACCTTCTTTTTCTGCGTTCACTACCAACTATGTTATGAACATGTTACAATTAAACATGACCCTTTTATTGAATGAACTGTAGACTTTTGAGTCACTGAATAAGAGTATGACCAAAGAGGGCAAGGAAAATTTTGTTGAGCAAAAGTCTTCTTCCATTGTTGTTAATTATAACAAAAGGATGAAGAACAATGGAAAGAAGAAAGGTAAGAATAAAACAAAAGGAAAGTAAGCCAAGAGGTCACCCAAGGCCAACAAGAACAAGAACGATAACAAATACAAGGGAAAGTGTTTCCATTGTGGAGTTGAAGGTCATTGGAAGAGAAACTCTAGCGAGTATCTCTCCGAGCTGAAAAACAAATGTTAATATGATTTACTTGTACTTGAAGCTTGCTTAGTAGAAAATGATTTGTCATCCTTGATAGTTGATTTAGAGGTTACTAACCATGTATGTTCTTCTTTGCAAATACTTGATTCTTCAAGGAAGCTTCCTGACGGTGAGGTGACGATGAGAGTTGGCAGTGGTGTGCTCATTTCAGCGAAAGCATTGGGGACAGTCTGTTTAAATTTTGAAAATAATTATCTTGTTTTGATAAATGTTTATTTTATTCCTAGATTCTCAAGAAATTGACTTCTTTATCTTTATTTCGTGAACAAATTTTTGATATCTCTTTTAATAATAATATGATTTATATTACCAACAATGGTTTCAATATTTATCATGCAATAGCTTTAAACATATTGTATACGTTTAAACCAAATTAACGAACGTTAAATAATTCAGAATTATTTAAAGTAGAAAAACTGAAAGGTAACAAATGACAAAAGGTTTCTCAAGAGGGTGATATGTATCTTTGGCATATTAGGTTGAGACATATTAATCTTGACAGAATAAACCAATTGCCAAAGGATGGTCCTTTGAGAGAATTAAAAGTTGAAACTCTTCTGGTTTGTGAATCATATATAGAGGGTAAAATGACTAAGAAGCCTTTCACTATAATAGGCCAAAGAGCCAAAATACCACTTGAGCTAGTACATAGTGACGTCTGCGAACTGATCATTGTATAAGCTAGAGGTGGGTATGCGTATTCCATCACTTCTATTGATGATTATTCAAGATACGATTATACTTATCTAATGCAAAGAAAGTCTAAAACTTTTGAAAAGTTTAAAAACTTTAAAGTTGAAGCTGATATGTGATAACTCTATGAATGTAGAGTTATTTTAGCCATTCTAAGCTTATATTGTTTCTTGTTTTAGGAATGTTGATTAGAATCTATACTTTATCTTTAGTTAAATGCAGTTAGTTTAGTTTTAGAGTTTAGATTTAACATGCTAGCCTCTTTTTGAATATTTTGGATAGTATTATGCATTTTAGGGTCTCTTTGATGCAGAGCTACTTGCTAGCTCGGAATCTTTAATGCTATAGCAGTTTCCATTGCTATAGCAACGTTCGTTCAATGCAATAGAGCAAGTGGCCTGACGAATGGGTGAGCTGGAGCTGAAATCGAAGAGGATCTCCGTACGCCAGAGTCAGTTACGCCAGGTGTTGAATTTTCCTACATCTGGTGGTCCCCAACTTCTTGGAGGCTCGCCACATGTCCTCGTACTAAGAATTTTCCGTAATTTTGTCAAACGTATAAATAGAAAAAACTTCTATTTCGATAGGGTGACCACCATTTCCGTATCTTTTAGCCGACAGCTTCCAGAGAGGATGAAGAACCTGTACAAGGAAGAAAAGAGGATGAAGAAGAAGACAAAATAAGGAAGAGAGAAAGAGGAAGACGACAAGGAGCTTCTACACATAATTTATTCTTCTATTTACTTTCTTACCTCATTTTCTATATGTCCTATTCTTACCTTAAATCTTTCTTATGCCATATTCTATGTATTCCAAATATTCTGTTCCCTCATGTAAGCTCATTATGAGCTAAGTTTTGTTAGGTTAGTATGGTAACTTAACCTAGATTTGTCTTTGCCTTTTTAATGAAGTCTCCATTGCATCTTTTCTTAAGCTTCTTTGGTTAAGAATGTTGTTTGTTAAATTTCTGAATGTGATTGGCAATTGATTTTATAATACCAGTTAAGTTTAGTATCAAAAGAATTTAGTTTAATGGAAACTCTTACCCAATCCATATATGCCTAAATCAAGAATACATGAGCATTTATTCATATAGATCTAGGTGTTTAGTAAGTTGCATAGGAATATGAGCTTACCTTGCAACCTATTAGCTGATGCTTAATGAATCTGTGTTAACCTAATCCTGTTTAGGTACAAAGGAGGTTGGGCTAAGTAGATAATCTCTTAAATGAAAGTTTAATGTTCCTTAGAGCTAGGGTACTTTTGAACTGCTATAGCAATGAAGACTCTGTTATAATAGGTAAAGTAAATGAAGGGGGAATAATCCATTCTAGCCTAATTTCATCTTGAATATCTAAGTCACTTTACTAATCTTCTTTTACTTAGTTTTCATTACTTTAATTCTTAACTTTGAGCAATTTACATTTAGTCTTAGTTCAACTCTAATCTTATCAATTGCTACAAAATTACCTTACTTTTTAAATCTGTTTATTCACTTAAGCATTGCATATTCACTATTCCCTGTGGGTTTAACACTCATTTACTACTATATTACTTATTATGACATCGATACTTGCGTTGGACATCTTATTGAGCATCAAGTTTTTGACGTTGTTGCTGGGGAATCAAGATAGGATATCTTTGTTTAAGTCAAATAAAATTTGATTTGTAAATTATTGAGTTGTTTGTTCTATTGTGTTTTCAGGAGAGTGAGATCTTTTATATGCGTAGGCAACAAGTGTTGGACATATTTTTTGATCTACATGCACCCAATGGAGAAGAAGTAGTGAAAGGGTTAGAAATGATAACATTGCAATCATTGACAATAATGTCATTGCAATGGCAGATGATGGGGAAAGGGTGATAAAGGATTATGATTTCCTTCAACCACAAGCAATGAACCCTGGTGTTGTAAAGCCTGAAATTCAAGGTTCATAATTTGAACTTAAGCCAGTCATGTTCCAGATGCTTCAGATAGTTGGCCAGTTCAATGGATTGCCTTCTGAAGATCCTCATAGTCATTTAAGACTTTTTATGGAGGTAAGTGATGCATTCAAGATTCCATGACCATTTGAAGATGCATTGAGAATGAGATTGTTCCCATTTTCACTAACGGATAGAGCTAGAGCATGGCTCAACTCACTACCCTCATATTCAGTCGGTAGCTGGAATGATTTAACTAAGACGTTCCTGATGAAGTATTTTCCCCTACTAAAAATGCTAAGCTAAAAAATGAAATCACTTCCTTTCACCAACTAGAGGATGAGTCACTTTATGAAGCATGTGAGCGGTTCAATGATTTGCTAAGGAAATGCCCTTATCATGGTATACCTCACAGTATCCAATTAGAGACTTTCTACAATGGGTTTAATTCTTTCACAAGACTAATGGTTGATGCCTCTGCTAAGAGAGCCATTCTGTCTAAATCATACCAGAAAGCCTATGACATTTTGGAAAGAATTGCAAGTAATAATTACCAGTGACCAACAACTAGAGATGCTATAGTCACAATAACCAGGAAAGCAGTAGGAGTTCATGAGCTAGATACTATGATTGCTCTGACAGCCCAAGTGGCATCTCTGGAAAACATGATTAAAAGCATGAACATGAGACTTCTATAAGCACAATCGTAAGGTCAACAAGAACCACCAATACAACAAGAAGTCAATCAATTGATGACAACATGTTGTGTTTACTTGGAGAGGAGCACCAATTTGAACACTGTCCTGGAAACCCTGCCTCTATTAATTATGTTGGAAATTTGAACAAAAATAACCAGAGCAACTATAACTACAATCCTTATTCTAACACCTATAATCCAAGATGGAGACAACATCCAAACTTCTCATGGACTAATTAGAATCAGAATGCTGGACCATCACATATGCAACAAAAGCCAAATTACCCTCATAGATTTGCACCACAATAAGCTCAAGTGTAGAAACCATTAAATGAGAAATCATGCTATTTGGAAAGCCTGTTGAAAGAGTACATTGTAAAAATGAATCTGTGAGGCAGAATCAGTCAGCTAAGATATAGAGCCAAGCCGTTTCATTGAGAAATCTGGAGAATCGGGATGGACAATTAGCTAATGCACTCAACTCAAGACCTCAAGGATCTTTGCCAAGCAGCACTAAGAATCCTAGAAGAGAGGGAAATGAGCATTGCAAGGATATTCATTTGAGAAGTGGAAAAGTCACAAGTCATCCTAAAGGAGAGAATGAAGACAAAGCTGAAAGAAGAACACATGAAGCTGGTACAAGAACAAATGTAGAGAGTTGAGTGCTACATTATGGGAAGAAGCAGTAGTTAAACCTACAACTAGTTGATGGTCATTCGTATATCTTGAAGGGAAGATTGACGAGAGGATAAAATCATTTTCACTACTGACTTTATTATCCTGGATTATGAGGTGGATGGTTCTATTATTTTGGGAAGACCTTTCTTAGCAGCGGGAATGACTGTTATAGATGTGCGGAAAGGAGAATTAACCATGAGAGTCAATGACCACAAGATCACTTTTAATGTCTTTAATGCCATGAAATATCCGGATAAAGAAGCATAAAAGTGTGCAGTTGTGTCAGCAACAAATGTTGTAGTAATTGACGGAATTTGCAAAAGCTGTGGAAAATCCAGTCTACCAAAATTGAGCTCAAAGGAACTCAGCGAAGATAGTAGCAGTGATGGTGAAGCTGAGATCACTTGGTTAGATTCAAAGCAAGGCCGTATGGGATTTGGAAGGCAGATTAATTTCTTGCAGTTATGTGCCATCAATTGAAACTTTAAACCATATGTGCCATCATATATATTGGAACTGAAGACACTACCCACTCACTTGAAGTATGCATATCTGGAGCGGAAAGTACTTGGCCTATCATGATCTCATCTTCCTTATCTAGTGAGCATGAACAATTACTTTTATAAGTGTTGGGGAAATATAAAAAAGCCATTAATTGGCAAATAGTTGACATAAAAGGGATAAGCTGATCCATTTGTATACACAAAATTTTTTAGAGCAAGGTTGTAGCAACTGCATTCAGTAGTAGAGAAGGCTAAACCCCATCATGAAAGAAGTAGTAAAAAAGGAGATTATAATATGGTTGGATGCAGACACGATTTACCCCATATCAGATAGTCCTTGGGTAAGTCCTGTTCAATGTGTGCCAAAGAAAGTTGGAGTCATTGTTGTTGCAAATGAACAGAATGAGTTGATTCCTACCTGAATAGACAAGATGGAGAATCTATATGGATTACTATAAAACTGAACAAGGCCACTAGAAAATATCATTTTCCTCTACCCTTTATTGATTAGATGGTGGATAGATTGGCAGACAAGGAGTATTATTGTTTCCTGGATGAGTATTCTAGATACAATCAGATTGCAATAGCCCCTGAAGATCAAGAGAAAATGACCTTCAATTGCTCTTATGAAACATTTGCCTTTAGAATGATGCCATTCGGATTGTGCAATGCTCTAGCAACTTTTCAAAGATGCATGATGGCCATTTTCACATATATGGTAGAGCACAGTCTTGAGGTGTTTATGGATGACTTCTCTATCTTTGGTGAGTCTTATATTGCATGTTTGTCCAACTTAGAAAGAGTCTTAGAAAGGTGTGAATAAAAAAATCTTGTTTTAAACTGGGAAAATGCCACTTGATGGTTTAAGGGGGTATAGTTTTAGGGCATAGGGTCTCTTTAAAAGGCATTAAAGTTGACAAAGTTATAATTGATGTAATTGAAATTACCCCTTCCCTCATCAGTAAAAGGAATTACGAGCTTCTTATGTCATGCAGGTTTTTACAGAAGGTTTATTAAAGATTTCTCAAAAATCTCTAAAGCTCTATGCATGCTCTTAGAATAGACGAGAGCATTTGATTTCACTGCTGAAGTATAAGAGAGTAAATGATGGTATAGCAATGAACATCGAAATGATACTAGGAAAAATGGTCCAAAGAATCTCAATGGTAGTTGACTGTTTTTCTTACACTTAAAAAGGCTTTAATCACTGCAACTGTCATCATAACTCCCAATTGGGTGCTACCGTTTGAACTAATATGTGATGTAAGTGATTTTACAGTGGGAACAGTGCTTGGTCAAAGGAGAGGTAAAGTTTTTCATTCAATTTATTATGCTAGTAGGACTTTGACAAATGCCCAATTAAACTATACTACTATTGAAAAAGAATTGATGGTCGTAGTATTTACTTTTGGAAAATTCAGGCCATACTTAATTGACATTAAGGTGACAGTGTTCACAGATCATTCTATCATTATGTACTTTATAGCAAAGAAAGATGTTAAGCCAAGGTCGATAAGATGGGTACTGCTGCTGCAAGAATTTGATTTAGAAATCAAAGATAGAAAATGGGTTGAAAACCAAGTGGCCGATCACCTATCCAGGCTTAAAAAAAATCCAATGCTAATATAGAATGTGCTATATTAGAATCAATTTTAGATGAGCAATTACTTGCAGTGACAACAATGAAAGCTCAATGGTTCACCAATATAGCAAATTTCTTAGTTGCTGGAATCATGCCCCCTTAGTTCAATGCTTAAGAGAGAAAAAGGTTTTTCGAGCAAGTCAAAACCTATTATTGGGATGATCCATTTCTGTATAAACAAGGACTTGATCAATTGTTCAGGAGATGTATGTCAGAGGATGAGATGTAAGGAATTCTGAAGTAGTGTCACTCTTCTCCTTATGGAGGACACTTTGGAAGTTCATGGATTTCTTCCAAGATTTGGCAATCTGGATACTACTAGCCTACATTATTGAGATGCATATGAACTAATATGACAAATGTCAGCGATCTGGATATATTCCTAAAAAAATGAAATGCCTTGGACAAATATCCTGGAAGTGGAGCTTTTTGATGTATGGGGAATAAATTTCATGGGTCTTTTCCCTCATTTTTATGGGAACCTCTACATTCTGGTAGTAGTGGATGATGTTTCAAAATGGGTGGAAGTTGTAGCATTGTTGACCAATGATGCTAAAGTGGTGGTGAAGTTCCTTCAAATTGTTTTTTTTTTACCAAATTTGGGACATCAAGGGTAATAATTAGTGATGAGGGAACACACTTCTGCAACAAGATGTTTGAGGGATTACTAGCTAAGTATGGAGTTAAGCACATAATTATCACAACATATCACCGTCAAACAAGTGGCCAAGTTGAAATTTCCAATAGAAAAATTATGAGAATCCTAGCGAAGGTGATGAATCCTAACATGAAGGATTGATCCCTTAGGCTTGATGATGCTTTGTGGGCTTATATGAATGCTTACAAAACACCCTTAGGGATGTGTCCCTATAGTTGCTTTTTGGCAAAGCTTGTCACCTACCCCTGGAGCTACATCATAAGGTATTTTAGGCAACTAAGAGATTGAACTTAGATTTGACTGCTGCTGGAGAGAAAAGAGCATTACAATTAAATGAATTAGGGGAATTCAGAATGTTTTCATATAAAAATGCCAAAATGTAGAAAGATAAAACAAAGAAGTGTCATGACAAGAGGATAACCAATAGTGAGTTGAAGCATGAGGGACAAAGTGTCGCTATTCAGCTCTAGGTTAAAGTTGTTTCCTAGAAAGATTAAGTCTTGGTGGTCAGGGCCATTCAAATTGATAAAGATTTACCCTCATGGAGCTGTGAATTTGCAAGAAGAAAAATCAGGGAGAGAATTCATGGTTAATGGACAAAGGTTGAAGCTATATTGGGAGAATGACAAAGGCTTAATGAAAGTCTCAATCAAATTGAGAGAGCCTTAAAGAACCCGGTTAAGTCAAGTTGATGATTATAAATCAAGCGCTTTTGGGAGGCAACCCAAGGAAAAATTAAAAAATTTGTACTTAATTAGCAGTAGTTTTGAATTGATTTTAGAATTTAAATATTTAGCTAATTTTTTTTAGGCTTGGTAGTCTATTTTCTGTTTAGGTTAAGTATTCTTTTAAAAGTAATTGCACCATATAGACATGTTTTGAAACCTGAGTTAAGGTATAGCATGATATTCAATTATTTAGGTAAATAGCAATTTTTTAGTCACCACGTTAGCAATTTTCGGTTGATGAATTTTTTTTGACATCTTTACCCCTCACATGTAGATAATTGTATTTGATTTCTGGGGATCATGATAATTAATAAGATTGCATTATCTTTTATTTTAGTTAATATATTCTAGAATTTTGGTTATTAATGCAATTAATATATTTTTTATTTTAAAATCAGATTTAATTAGATATTGATGTTTAATTTTTAAAGCCCACTTTTTATGGTGATTTCAGTTATGGAAAATATATTTTCCATAACCGATTGATAATCTATTCTAAAATTATAGTTTTCTTTCATAAACTACTCTCATTCATTCCATAAATTGACTATTACATTTATCAAACATCTAAAATACTCCATTTTCATCCTTATTTTGAACCGAAATCATTCATCAACATTCATCATCGATTGATGACATTCATCAATGTTCATCACCGATTGATAACATTCATCACCGATTGATCGCTATTGACGTCATCAAACCTCCATTGACGCCCACCTGAAACAGAACCATTGATGACAAAAGGTAACTTCATTGACGAGGAATAACTCCATTGACGAGGGATAACTCCATTAATGAGAGAAAAACTCCATTGACGAGAGAAAAACTCCATTAATTGCAAAGGTAAATCATCTTTTTTCAACGGGGGTCTGCCGACGTCAATGGCAGTCTCGGGATGATGGAGAGTTTTTGGGAATGGTTTGCAACTATGGAAGTTTTTTCTTGATTTTTTTTATTCCTTAGTTTTGATTATGTTTGATTGACATATTTTTTACCGTAGTTAGGGTAGTTATCTTAACTGTAGTTTAGATTTTTACTTTTTAATTTTTTTTCTAAAATATCATTGGTGGATTTTAAAATTTGAATTAATTTCATTTAATAGAGGAGGTTGAGATTGGTTTACCGAGCAGTTGAGGGATGGGCGGGATTGTTTAATTTTTGAAAATTTAAGTTTTATAGAAAGCTTAATTTCTATTTAGTATCAATTAAGTATAGATATTAATTTCTAAGTATATCAGTAATTTATTAATAACAGTTGTTGAGGGATTTAAAGTCCCGCGGTTTAGGGGAGGCGTGATTTGTGGGTTTTTCAAAATTTTCAGATTTTATAGTATATTTAGGTTGATTTTCTAATAATATATATTTTTTTATTTCTTAATTATAGGGTATATCAACTAGGTATATCAATTATAATCAGTTGATTTACTGAAGTAATAGCCTTGCTACTTTATATGGACGAAGGGTATTTTTGTCTAAAGTGATTGACTATTTAGGAAACTTGCTATTTACCTATAGATCTAGAAAACCTGCTATTGCTTAAAACACCCCTCCTAATCTTGTCTATAATGCAAAATTTTCCTTCTTTTAATTAAAGCATTTTCTAGTTTTAGGTAAAATATTTCATGAGATTCTAGGGTAGTTTAAATTATTTTCATTTTAAGGAAAGTTTGGAAATTGTTTCAGGGACCAGCGTAGGAGTAGGGCCCACAGCACGTCTAGTTGGTAAAAAGGAGAGCCACAATTGGTTTGACACGCCACCACAACAAAAAGAAGAAAGCAACAACGCTGAGTGAGCAGCGCCAACGTGTAAAGAGGGATTGTGTCATTTGAAGGGATTTGAGATATCCCTAAAATTTTGAAACGTCCACTTAAAATATCCCTAAAGAATCTGAATAGCTTCTTTTCTATTGAAGATCAATGGTGGAGATCAAAACTTCGTGGTGGGTGGAGAGCTAGTGGCAGATCTTTATTAAGTAAAAGAAGGGTTTGCGCCGTACCTCATGTAAACATTGTCTACCCCAAATGAGCAGTCCCTTTCTCTCCCAAAAATGATTCAGTAGCCCCAACCCTTTTTCATCTCAGAACCCCATAAGCGTTAACAATCGTCACTCAAATGTCTTATTTAAAGTCTTTCCAGCCCAAAAGCAAGCCTTCCCTCAAATTGTCTTAAGAAGCACAGAGATTTGTGAGTGCTGAAGCCGAGAATAAATTTGATAAGGAAATTAGGAACAAGAAGTTCCTTGAAGAAAAAGGCTTTGTTATAGAGCATGTTCCAAATTTGGGTCTTCCCAAAGGAATCAGTGAGATTGTTCAGCAGCGCAAATGGGAGAAGCTATGCATGCACAATGAGTTCATCTACAGACCTCTAGTAAGGGAATTCTATGCAAATTTTAGCCTAAAGAACACTAAGGTACGTATGAGAGGTAGAGAAAATTCTGTTACTCTTATGCAAATTAATGGTCTCTTAGGTCTAGAAGATTTTTATGATTATTATTCGTACATAGCTTCTAATATCACTGATCATGTGTTGGCAAAGATGAGTTTCAAGTCCTCCACGCCTTTCCTCGCATTTTCAGAGACCTTGTTCCGGCACTGGAAAGCTACACAAGATGATGATGAAGAGGAAAACTTGAACCAACAAGAAGGAGAAAATTTGAGTGAGGAAGTAAAGGAAGGAGAAATTAAGAAAGATGTTAAGGTCGCACATAACCTAGAATCTGTATTGGAAGAAGCAGTGAGAGAGTTAAGAGAAGAACTCCAAGAAGAAAAAGTTGCAGCAGAGAGTGAAAAGGGAGAGGAACTCCTGGAAGAAGTAGAGAGTGAAGAGGAAGAGATTGAAGAAACTCCTCCCCCAAAGTAAAAATCAACACCTAAAAAGTACAAGACAAGGGAAAGAGGAAATAACCCCACGTCCTGAGACAAGATCTAAGAAAAATGAAGCACCAAAGCTCAAGGGAAAGAGCAAAGAGGTTGATAAGAAAGCTGAAGCAACTGCCCTTGCCAAAAGCACTAAGAAAAAGTAAAAGGTAGTTGAGGAGGAAGAGGAAATGGATGACCAGTTTCATGAGCAAATTAAATCCGTGGAGAAATTACTTTTAGAGCTTATGTGGGAGCACGAAATGGATGACAAGCATGCCTCAGCCTGACTGTATGAGCACGAAATGGTCTGACTATAGGAGCAAGCATAGTTTGACCATGTGAGCACACCATAGTTTGACCATTTGGGCACCCCTTAGTCTAACCGTGTGAGTAACTATGGTATGACCTTGAAGGAAATGTGTAACGATGATTTTCCAAATAGTTTGAGGGTTAATTGTGTATTGCAGCCATAGTTTGACCATGTGGAGGTCACAATGTTGCTTAAATCCTAACGGCCAACTTTTCAGAACCCGAAGTCTTCACTCAGACTCAAGAAGTGGGGGCAAACTCTGGAGACACATAAACACATATGGACATTTCCTTTATTAGGACCCATACGATCTAACTCTCATTCAAATGTTGGCAAAATGACCATATGACCGAGCCGCATATGGGCGAGCCTCGTATGGCCGAGTCTCATATGACTGAGTCGATATGGCTGAGACTCTTGAGGCTAAGTCCCATATATGCTTAGACCTATACGGTGAAGTTTGTTATGGTTGATTTAAATATGGTCAAGTCCCATATGGCTGACTTAAATTTGCCAACTCCCGTATGGCTGAGTCCCATAGGGTCAAGTCTCATATAGTCAAGTCCCATATGACCGAGTCCAATATGGTCCACTCTCATATGGATGACTAATATATGCTCGACTCTCATATGATCGAGTTTTATATAGATGAGTCTCATATGGGGGAGTCACATATAGATCACTCTTATAAGGTCGATTCCTATATGGTCGAGTCCCATATGGCCGACTCCCACTTGCCAAGTCCCATATGCTCGACTCTCACATGGTCGAGTCTCATATGACTGAGTCACATATGGACAACTCCTATACGGTCGTCTCACATCTGAAAAACTCTGATATGGCTTACTTTGATATGGCGATGTCCAATTGACAGTGTCCCATATTATAGATAGAATGATGCAACGATCACATATAATAATAATATGTCGAATGATATAGGACACTGTGTCAAAGCTTGTCATAGAGAAACTTAACATCATCATATTCACTTGATGACAAACCTTGAGTTCTTCAAGAAGAAAAGAAGCCTTCTCATATATCTTAATATGAATCCCCTTCATATTGCTCAATAAATATAAAGTTTTTTCATACATCTTAATTAATTATGAGCCATTTCATATTCCTTAATAAATATGAAGTCTGCTGATATACATAACATTAATATGGAGCAATTTATTAATAGAGGTTAATCTATTGAACATGTATTACATTCTACACTCTCACTTTATTAGAATTCTTCCCTATTCACTTCATTGGCTTGAGTGATGAAATGTATTAGATTAGGCAATATATTGGTGCCTAGCTAATCTATTCACGTTCTTTTTTTCCTCTTTGTGTTCCTAAGGCAGCCAACTATATATGTATAATTATTGACAAACTATATATGTATCATTGTTGCCAGATCAATCATCATAAATAATCAATAACTTTGCATACATTGTTGTCCGACCAATCGTCATATAGGAAAATTGTAATAGGTGTCCGTCTTTATTAAATGATATGCAACAATGACCCTTAATTTATATATATACAAAAATGACCGTTTTAAGTTTAATTTTTTTTTATTTTTTTGAACTTACTATTACCCTTTTTAACTAATTTTCTATTGAAAAAAATAAAAACCACTTTTCTAATTTGTCCATCTTCTCCAACTTCCATAACTGTAATTTGTCCATCCTCTATTTCAAGATTTCTCACAATCTTATTAGCTCTACCAAATCTTTCACCTTCCATCGATTCAGAGATAGCTAAAATAAATTCATTTTCATTTTTCCCACTTGTTGCGGTTCGATCTTTCTACTCACATCACGATGTGTTTGCCTTCATCAGACCTCACGAACAACATTTGATGGTCCCTAGGCAATCATGGACCCTAAAACCCAACGAGTACTTCACATCACCTTCTGAAGTCACATCTAATGGTGGTAGGTTGCTTACTGGAGGGTTCGCGTGTTTGCTTTATGGTGGAGGGTGATGTTATTTAGACGAGGTGAAGGTCAAATGGGTCAACTGTCACATATTAGAAGTCTTCTTTGTCTATTAAAAAAACAAAAATTTGAATGGAATTCACAATGGCTAATTTGAATGGAATTTCCTTGTTCTGACAATTTTATTTTAATATATCTCCCTGCTTTGATCACGATTTTTAATTTGCGAATGATCTAGCCTTGTCTGCGGTCAACAACTAAAAGTTTTTTGCCTATATTGGCATTCACTTCAAACGATCGGTTGAAGTCTGCTTCTGCAATTCGCAATTAATTAGATAAGTTGTGGTTGTGTTCGTAGGCTCACTCACCTCTAACTCTTCTTCTTTGAGATGAAACCCCCATCATTACTGAATTTGTATCAAATTCTTCATCTGAATTAAATAGTTCATCATCCTCGATTGGTGTGGAGCTCTTTTTGGGGTGGACTACACGAGTTTTATGAAAGAGAGCCGAGGACTATATAATTGCAAAGATGTTCTAGTCGATAAGTCAATGGATGTTCCCTTAGGGCAGACAGAAGAAATTCTATTTCCTTTTACTAGCATCACTTCCTGACTCACAAGACGAGGAAATAGACCCCTTTTTTCCTTCCCTCTGTACAGTTCTGAAAATACAAAAACTATCTGCAGCATACTCTTACTGTTGCTTTTATTTTGAATAAAAATGTCTGGTTAAATATATGTTTACAAGTCTTAAACATATTTTTAACATATTGAGTTGGGAAATGCAGTGAACTTTGCTGCATATTTGTTACTGCATTTTGTATTTTTTTCCTTGAAATACATATAGATTTTACTAAGTTGTAATTAATTTTGATATTGCCTTTGTGATATTTCAATAGTAAATATTTCATTAATTATATGTTAAAATTAAAAATATATTTTTGACATATAGATTATGGAGATTGAACTTTAATGATACATATAAAGCATGTTGTTAAAACTTAGGAGGAAATAAAGTTATTCTTTTCTAAAATAAGAAAGACTTTCAAACACAAGCATCTCAAAATCGAAGCTTCAACTAAACATCAACGAAGTACTAGTCATCTACCTTAATTAATTCATATTTAGCATCCAAATATCCTTCTAAACATTCAAACATCCATACATCTAAATATCCAAAAAGTTATGTAAGTTTCTTAAACTTGTCAAATATATTTTATATCTTTCCTACCGGATCAAATTTTCAAATTTAATTTAGAATGCGAAAACTCAAAAACTCTATTGATTACAATAAAACTAAGCTCTAAACAAGTGCATATCACAAAAATCTAAAAGTACCCTAAACAAATGCATAATCAGAGGGAAATGAAGTCACACTAGATTCGTCTTGTTATCAAATATACCACATTTGAGCTCATACTTTTTCACAAAAGTGAAATATCACTTCTCCCTTCATACATAAACAAGATACAGCTCAAGGTCAAAAGACTCTAAGCTAGAGAAAAGAAAATACTTTAAGAGATCTCTACTAAAATGATGAGTCAATTACATTAAAACAAACAAAATAAAATTTTAACAGAGTCAACATCCACAACCGTACGAACTTCTTAACATATTTCGGTAAAATAGCATTTGGTTTATCAAATGTTTCTTCTTATACGAGAGGAATGAAACTTAACAGAGAAAATATTGAAAAGAACACCAAAAAGATATATATGAAAATGTACTTTAAAGCAGCTTCTGCACTTCCAATTGTAACTTAAAAAGAACATCAGTGTTGAATGTAATACGAATGATGTATCTGAGCTGCATCTTCTCTCTGCCAAGATATAAATGAAGCATCAAGCACTAATTTAAAATAATGGCCTTCATATTATTGATCATAAATCCTTGAACAAATATATCAACACCTTTCTATTCATATACATTCTCTAGCCGATTAAGATTGTTGCTACATAATATCATTTTCCACTTGTTATAACCATTTACCGTCTTCTAAAACATCATTAGCCACATTATCTCATTCAAAAGTAGTGGGCCATAAAGAACCATGTATAGACTTAAGACCATAAAGGAAAACAACCATAAACAACACATAACATAAATACTTTAGACAGAATCTGATAATATGAAATAAATATAGAAAAAGGTTGAAGACTCTTACCTTATGTCGTTGCTCAAGCTTCTCTAACAAATCTAATTTCTGGAGCTCTATAACATAAACATTTTTATCACTTTGGCCATGATAATTATCAACAAGAACTAGGAAGAGTAATAATTAAAAAATGAAGCTTATTATTATTGAACGTCATTCAGTCGTGACAAGACCAGGCCAAACCAGCAACCATCTAGCTCTAACGAAAACCCTCCTCACACAAACGAATTAAAATCAACAACCATCACTACTACAAAATAATTTTTGACAATGGGTAATACCCGTTGTTAAAACCATTGATGACGGGTCCATGCCTATCGTAAAAAGTTGTCGTAACAAAATATCCATTTTTACGACGGGGATTTGACGACGGTTAACGTATCCGTCGTTAAATTTCAAATGACCGTCATCAAAGATTTGTTTTTAGCGACAATTCTTTGACCCACCGTCGTCAAAATCTTCATTTTTACGAAAGTTCATCAACAAATCGTCAAGTCAAATTACTGATAACTATTGTCAAAACTTGATTTTTGACAATGCTGTATCAATTAACCGTCGTCACAATTTGGCTTAATTTCATTTTCAAAAATCTATCCATCCAAATAAAATCATTGTTCTTCCACATGCTTCAAAAATCCATATACATATTTAAAAAATGTTACACAAAAAAATTCTATATATACACATTTCAAAAATGTAACACAAGTAAATTCTACATATATACATTTCAAAAATCAATCACAAATAAATTCTAATAATGTACATGTATTTTACATAATCCTTGAAGTAATGAAATGAGCAATTCTTTTAACGAGCTTGTTAGCCTTCGGGTTGTTCTGTACATATACATCAATGGTACCAAAGCAAAGACCTGAGAGATAGAAAAAAGATAATTAAATTACCAACAAGCAAAACAAAAAAACTATCACTGACCTCTAAGCAAGAAACCAAACCATAAATCAAACTACAACAATATGAATGGTAGTTCATTATATATTCATCCATTCAACACTCCCAATGTTAAGCAATTGACATTCAATTATAAAAACATTATGCTATGTATATCTATGTCATACCACGTGCATTTAAACAAATAGCAACATAGAATAACCCCACAAATAGCAGGACTGTTATAAGCGGAAATGCTAAGGTATGTAGACGAATCTCTTTGGAAAAAGGACTTCCATGACAAACTATCATTGTACTTTACATAATAAAAAACCAATATCAAATGGCCAATCATAGAACTCAACTCACATTGGCAGAAATTAGAAGTAAGCATGATTGATGCTCAATGTTTTAGGCAAGTATAATGTACAAAAGCACTGACAGATGGTAAATACATCCTAGAGATCAGAATCAAAGCAGAGTTGGCATCGGTTACTAACCCAGTTGTACTCAAACTAAAATGGGAAATAAAAAATCAAGCCATTCTCTTGATGAGGAACAAAAAGAAACTTTACAAAAAGTGTTTTCTATGCCGTCAAAAGTTCTAATGTTTCTTTCCCTCCAAATAACCAAAAAATGATTATTGATCCTCAATGAAAGAGAGTTCACTTAATAATCAAGAATATACAAGTAAATGAAGTTAGAGGAACAGACAAAAAAAGAAAAAGAAATTCATTCATGCACATAACCAGCTAATGCATTCCGCCGTTGAGCTGGACAATGAGATATTAGCTGAAGTTCGCCACATACTCCTAATTTGATCTTTTTACAGTATACAAGTGAATCCCATTATGCACAATACTAAAAAACATAGATAAGGGTTCAGTTGTTTCAGTGATATATGAACGGGCATAAATTTCCTTCTGCCACGTCCAGAAAAGGAAATGAAGGTGAATCAAGAAGAAGCACACAACTTGATGACATGGCAATCAGAAAAGATCAATCATAACTGGTAGATTAAACGGATAACCAAGATTGCATTTAATTGTTAGTATTGATAACCAAATCACCACAGAATATTCTGATGATTAATTTATTTTCAGTTAGAAATAAATAAGCGTATCAGATTCTATGTAACTGATTGAAAAACTTATAAATAAAGGCCAATGTGACCTCAAAAGGAATTCAACAACAACTGAGTTTTTACAATCGTATTTGGTTGATTCTCTCTCTCTCACTCGCTACATGAGAAATAGAGAATGAAGCCAATTCCATCAACAACATCGTTAACCAACCCGCGTAGCCAGAAGGAGTATAGGAGATGATCCAAATTATTCTAACAGGGATACAAAATATGGAGAAGTGCAACATTGAAGCGTTACGCACCATGTGACATAGAACAAATTACGGCTTTACAATGGGATGTTGTGGAAGTGAGAGCTAAAGAAAGCTAGAGAACTGTGGCAGGGGAATGGGAAAATGTGAACCAACAAGATGGAGAACAGGGAGCCTGACCTTCTAGACAACTTAATCTGGGTGCCACCCAAAACTTACGTCATGATGAAGTAAGTAGAAGTCCAGCCACGCGATAACGGAAAAGAGGCTGGAGGCGAGAATGGCCCAATGGAGCTGAAGGAGCTGGCAGTAGAAAGAATGTTGGAAAAAAATATGACATAAATGGAGAAGTTGGGCACCACCGGAGTGGTAAACCTAGGAATCTGACTTGATCCCCATTATGTCCAGAAGTATAGGCAGCTCTTGTCCCTATGAAGTTTTCTCACCAAAGTTCAAATATTATGAAGGAAAACGGACCTCGTTGATCACCTACATCATTTAAGGCAAGTGATAGCACTTTATCAACACAAGGATGAGTTGAAGTGCAGGATGTTATCACTCCATCCCTCTGTATTTAATTGATAATTTTGCTAGAATGTCCTCTGTATTTTTGGAACACTATTCCACCTACCAAAGGGTCATGGAGGACTCAGAACACTTGCTCATAATTGCAATAAGGAAAGGTGAGTCATTGCGAGATTACACTCATCGTTTCAAGGATGAGATGACCAAGGATGAAAAATTGTGATGACCAGGTAGGAAGGTTGGCATTCAGATTAGGGTTGGACCCAAACTCACCCCTTTTTGAGGATTTGTCCAAAAGTAAGTCGCTCATGATGACAAAAACCTTTCTGAGAGCACAAATGTACATAATATCTGATGGAAGAAAAAATATCGTGCAAAAGCACTCAAGTTAGAAGAATTCATATCAGTATCATAACAGGTACAGTTAAAAACCAGCAAGTGCAAACGCACAGAACAGAGAAGATGAGAGAAACGAGGGAAAATGTAGAGAAACCTAGACCAGATGAACGGATCCACTAGAGGGAGCATGTATACACGTTGTTGACTCTCCTAATAAATCAGATCCTCGAGTTGATAAAAGACAAGCCATGGTTGAAGAGGCTAGCACCGCTTACTAGAGAACTGTATGAAAGAGACAAGCACAAATGCTGCTCTTACCATTAAAGTGGAGGCCATTTCTCTAAGGACTACAATCAGTTGAAGGATTACATAGAAAAGCTAATGAAAGAAGGGTATTTAAAGGATTTCGTAGCAAAAAAGACCAGCCAAGAAGGGACAGAAATGATGAATGCCCCAATGATAAAGAGCCGTTGAAGATCATGGACACAATTATTGCCCTCATAGAGTCTGAATGTACCTCGAAGAAGGAAAGAAAAATTTATTGCAAAACTCCAACCCTTGAAGGAAATGGTGGATTCAAGGGAGTAAATGATGTCATTCCGATTGTTTTTTATAAGTGATAATGGGAAACACGATGAGAATAATGATGCAATAGTGATCAACATTCATATAGGAAATTGCCTGCTGAGAAGAGTCTTGGTTGATGACGTGAGTGCGGTCAATATACTTCATCGATCAACATTAGAAAAAATGTCCACGGGTGCACCAAAACTATGTAATACAGAGCAACCAATAATCTGTTTCAATTGAGGCGTTCAATCACATCACGTATTTCATGATAATAGATGAGCCATCATCTTACAATGCCATTCTTGGAAGGACCTGGATCCAATAAATGAATGCTCTCCCGTCTACATATTATCAAACATTGAAATATCCATCATTATAGGGCATTAAAACTATTAAGGGTGATCAAGTAGTTGCTCGATGTTGCGTTCTAACAACGCTCGATTCAATTAGAAGAAAAAAGTTTTCATTTCGGGAATAGGAAAAGAAATGGCTGAGCAATAGCAATCAGTCGAAGATGAACTTGGTGTTAGTAATCCCAGATATGAAGCTGCCAGAAGAATGAAGTACGATGATACTGGAAATAGAAAGGTTATGAAAATAAGGGCAGAACTCAATGAAACGGAAAAGGCTGAGCTAAGGACTTTCTCAAAAGGAATTTCGACATCTTTGAAACTACGATGGAAGAAATGCAAGGTATCAATGAAAAGTTAATTTGTCATAATCTGAATGTTGACACTTTTATGAAACTTGTAAAATAGAAGAAGCAGACTTTAGCACCCGAAAGAAAAGAAATAGAAAAAGAAGAAGTACACAAATTGCTCGACGTCGAGTTCATTAGAGAAGCTAGCTACCCTAAATGGCTGGCGAACGTTGTAATGGTCAAGAAGAAGAATGGAAAGTGGAGAATTTGTGTAGACTTTCACAGATCTAAATAAAGTTTTCCTAAAAGATGATTAACCGCTGCCAAGAATTGATTAGATGGTTGATGCAATCTCGTGCCATGAACTTCTCAGTTTCATAGATGCGTACATAGGGTACAATCAGGTAAAAATGTTCCAATCCAATCATGAAAAACCCTCTTTTGTAACAAACTTTGGTGTGTTTTGCTACACCGTGATGACTTTTTGTTTGAAAATATAGGGGCAACGTATGAAATATTGGTCAATAAAATCTTTGAAAAATAGATTAGACGAACAATGGAAGTAAATGTGGATGATATTCTAGTTAAAGTAGAGTGGAGAGTGAATCATATCTGTAATCGATGACAAACATTTCAAGCCTTAAGTGAAAACAACATTAAGCTCAACCCTGAAAAATGCACCTTTATAATAGCAACCAGAAAGTTCTTGGGGCCCCTCGTCAACTATAGAGGAATTGAAGTCAACCCCAATCAAATTAAGTCACCCACAATAAAGAAGGAAATTCAAAGTTTAACAGGAAAACATACACACTAAACATATTTTTAGTGAGGTCAATGGACAGATGTAGGCCATTTTCACAAACTGAGAAAAAATTTCGGACAACGAGTGTTGACGAGGTACAACTACCCTACAAAAAATGTTTCTGTAGAGTTCATCAGCGAACATAACACTAAACAGTCCTTACAAGTTGAGGATGAGATAATAACAAAAATTCACGGTCGAGACTTGCAGGAAACTATCATCCTAATCTTCTCTGTGGTGATCGCCAACTGACAAGATGGAAGCTCGAAAACTTCAACAACAGAGTGTGAGGTATACTTTGTTAGATGGAAGACTATATCAGAGGTCCTTTTTTGGGCCATATCTCATATTTGTCACACCAACAAAAGTAGAATACACGCTATCTGAGATACACGAAGGAATATGTGGAAATCATGCAAGCAGGAGATCCGTAGCAAGCAAAGTGTTGAATGAAGGATACAACTGGAAAAAATGCACAAAGAAGTAATAATATTTGTTAAGAAGTGTGATAAGTTTCAGTGATATGCACTCATTCCCAAAATGACTTGCAGATATGGGATTCCTAAAGCATTTGTCTCTAACAACGACTTGTAGTTTACAGGAAGTCAAATCAAAACTTTTTTTGAAGATCTCCAAATAAAAAGCAAGCTCTCAACACTCTATTATCCCCAAGATAACGGACAAGCAAAAAGGTCGAATGGGATAGTACTTGAAAGCTTGAAGAAGTGGCTAGAATTCGCCAGGCGGCTAGAATTGCCTTCAGTTGAAATGCCAAATGCAAAATGGATGGTAGAGAGCCTTGATCTTTTGGAAGAGAAACGGGAAACTACGTTAATTTGGTTGGCAACTTACAATCATAAAAGTAGATTATATTTTAAGAAAAGGGTAAGGAAATGTGAATATCAGGTCAGAGATCTTTTGTTCAAAAGAATATTCTAGGGAATGAAGGAAAGTTGGTTTGGAACTTGTAAGGGCCGTTCATCATTAAGATAATTAGAGGAAACAGTTATTAACACTTGTTGACCAATGAGGGTAATGAATTACCCATGCCATGGAATGTTATTCATCTGAGTAAATATTATGTATAGCCCTTCCCTTGTTTATAATGAAAATGACTATATTTCATTATTTTTTCCGTTAAGGGGTTTCCACGTAAAAGATAGTGTCAATCTACTTCCTTTGTAAACTTGGAATAACCAGAAGGCCCTTGAGCTTTGGAAAAAAGTTTAAGTCCTTTGGAACAGATGTCTTACAGTTGGTGTCAATTCACAGAAGGAAACTATATGTCCCTTAAGCTTTGAAATAAAAAGATTAAGTCCTTGGGAACGGATATCCTACAATGAGTATCAGTTTTTTAAAAGGAACCCTAAATGGCCCCTGAGCTTTGAAAAAAACTTAAGTCCTTGGGAACAAATATTTGTCAATGGGTATCACTTCTTAGAAAGAAACCAAAAGATCTTTGAGCTTTGAAAAAAACTTAAGTCTTTAGGAACAAATATCCTACAATGGGTACAGTTCTTCCAAGGAAACCAAAACTCTGAAAGCAGACATGAAAGGAAACAGTCTTGACTAACGAGTCAAAAAAGCTCAAGTGATTTATATCATACACGACTGAAGGAAGAAAAGCTAAAAATTCTTTTTGAAGACAACTATGTGGGTAATCCTAAAAATTACTTGAGCAGAACGGAACTATGAAAAAGGCATTTTTCAACAATTTTTCCTAAAGTATCCCAAAGCGGATTTCGTTGATGATACTGAAGTCCTTTTTAACTCTGAAGATCTTTACGAATGATTCAATGGTGATTTTTACTTTAAGATTCTCAAGAGAAAGTTGCAGGTACAGGGGAACGAATTTCAAATTAAACTCGTTCAAAAGAGAAGAAACTGTCAATTATGAGAAAAAAAATTACTTTCATTGATTGAGAAAGAAAATTACAATGTAAACAAAAATGCAAGGGAAAAAGAAAAAGTGGCAAAAAGCAGTAAAAGGAAAGGAAATAACATTGAAAGCAAAAAGGAAATCATTCATCTATGGTAATGTGTTCTTTTGTAAGAGCCCATCGAGGAGGAGTCTGGTGCATATCATCGTGATAACCCAAGCCTTAGAATTCATCGTCCTCTAAATCAAACTAAGTTGGGTAAACTTTTCAGCCTCGAGCTCCTTCTCTCTTAAAGCGAGCTCCTTATCCACTGCAGCATTCTTCAAGTCCTCAGCAACCTTAAGTACTTCAGCCTTGAGAGACATAATCTATCCCGCTTGCCTCCCAGAAATTGTCGTAGCTCCATCTCGGCCCTGCTCAGTGCTTCAATCTCCACTTGCATGCTTCAGCTTCTGTTTATAGCACCGTTATGTAAGCCCAAGTATCTTCCCACTCTTGGTAGTACACCCCCAGGGTAGCCTCAACGTGAGAAATGTACTCCAAGAGTGCATTTTAGTGAATGACAACGTATATGAACGAAGAGAAGTAAAACACGAAGTAATTTGAATGATAAACATGAAGTACAAGACGAAGGAAAAAAGACTTTGTCGTCTTGGCTCATTGCGTCTGGATGGCTCTGATCTCAGCTTGTTTGAGAATGGGCAAGTCACGTTCAGGGGCGATCCCATGAATTAGGGTATGGGATGAGTAGGAGGACTCGCAGGAGCTGCATCCAATAGGATAACTACCGGGGAATGGGGACGAGGAGAAAAAAGGGAAGTTGGCAGAGATATTGTTGGACGGGGTTTTAGATTTTATAGAAAATCAATCAACCATAACTAATTTATGTGCGGAGTATAACAAAATTTCATGATAACTTTTAATCCAATTAAACACAAAATAAATCAATGAACATGCATAATTATATAAATATATCGAGAAAAGATAAAAACTATTTATACATATTCTTGTAATGGAAAAATTTTGAGTTGGCGGGATCTAATTCTCTATGTCACGTTTCTCGTTCCTGAAATTTGCTGAGCTTGTAATCGATCTTCACACTGACATCCATTCGTTAGAATCAGAAGTATATCTCTCAAAAATATTAGTAGGAATTGAGAAAACCAAATTTTTATCTTCCCCTATAGATTTCGACAGCAACAGTAGGGAAAGGGAGAGAGAATCTTTTTCTGCTCTAATTAACACACTTAAGTTAGATTAGAGATACAATCCTAATACAATCCCTTACATATTAATTACAGAATTTAGCCATATATCCATATATGTTAAAAAGCAAAAATCCCCTCTCCTTTGACCTGCATATGCGATTTTAACATCTTTCCTAGAGCTAAAATTGTGTCCAAGTTCATCCGTCTAAACAGATCAATTAAATTGATCCGTATCAATTAATTAATTTATTTCTTTTATTTACTAACTATTAGTATCATGGCTTGGTACTTTATACAATAAGACTTAATCATCTTGAGTTATGGCATCCATGAGTAACTCTTTTATTTAAGGTCAATTTACTACTAGACCTCCATTTTTCAATGGTAATAATTAAACTTATTAAAAAATGAGAATGATGATTATAAAAATTGATTGATTGTGATTTACGGGATGTTGTTGAAAATGGTGCTTATGTTCCATTCAAAACTTTGGATCGTAATCATATTGTCAAATCAAGTAGTGAATGGAATGATGATGATTAAAAGAAAATTTCTTTAAATGCTAAGGGTATGAATGTTTTATTTTGTAATCCTGATAAAAATGAATTGAATAGAATTTCTACATGTGAATCCGCTAAATCTATATGACACATGTTAGAGGTCAAACACAAAGTCACAAATCAAGTTAAAGAATCTAAAATTAGCATGCTTATTCATAGTTATGAATTATTTAAAATAAAGCATGAAAAATCTGTACATGATTTTTTACTCGTTTCATTGACATTATAAATGGTTTCGAATTTTTTGGTAAGACTCATTATAATGTTGAAATTGTGAGGAATATTTTTAGGTGTTTATCAAAGAATTAGGAGGTCGAGGTGACCGCCATCCAAGAAGCCAATGATCTTGACATACTTCCACTTGAAGAACTTATTAGCTCATTGATGACACATGAAATTAGGCCAAATGAAAATGAGGAAGAATATAGACCAAAGAAGTAGAGCATTGCACTAACTTAAAAAATTGAACAATCCGATAAATGAGAATGATATAGCCCTAATCACTAGATGATTCAATAAATTTTTAAATAGAAGATGTTCCAAGAAAAGATGAGACCAAGGATAGTGACTCCGACAGTGAAGAGGAAGAAGTTGCATACATGTGTTTCATGGTACTAGAATTTAAGGTAAGTTCTTCTAAGTTAACGTTAAATTATAAACCTAGTTACAAAGAATTCGAAAGTGCCTTTGAAGAGTGTTATAGCATATTTGAACTTCACTTAAAGAATTTTTTTTTTGAAAAATGGTTTTTTCAAATTTCAAGAAGAAAATTATTCTTAGAAAGCTGAGAATTTGAAAAAAATAATTACATGTTTTGCATCGAAACCTTATTCAAAGCCAAAAAAATAAAAAGGATTTAAATTCAATCCTTTTAAAATTTAAAAATGGAAGAAATAATGGTGACAAACTTCTTGGTAGTCAAAGGAATGCTTCCAATAAAATGGGATTGGGATATCAACCTTTTGAAAAACAAAAAAAATCACAAAAATATTCTTGTAAAATTAACACAATTGGGCTAAAGGTCACAAAAGTTATTCATGCATTCGTAAAAAGAAAGCTATGTTCCATGAATGAAATGAATGGACTCTCTGCAAAACTAACTCCCAAGCATCCAAAAAGTGTTGGGTACCAAATGTCAACTTTTGAATTTTTGTGTTACAAGTAATATTGAAGAAGAAAGATAAATAATATCTTGATAGTTGATACTCGAGACATATGACCAGTGATGAATCAAAACCCACTCAAATTATCGAAAGAAAGAACATGTCACCTTTGGAGACGACAAGAAAGGAAAAATAATTGGTAATGCCTCAATAAGTAATTACTCCTTCCATGCTACAGATAACATTCTATTTGTTGATAGTCTAAACCATCATCAACTTAGCATAAGTAAACTTTGTGATAAAAAAATATAGAGTAATTTTTTAAATAGATTTTTGTCTAATTATAGATAAGGCGTTAAAAAAATTTATTTGATTGACAAAGGCACCAAAATATTTACACTATTAATCTAAGTGATTTCTAAAATTATAATAAAAATTGTTTTTTTTGTTATTCATAATGATAGTTGGCTATAACATATAATACTTGAGCATGATAGCATGGATTTATGTTAAAAACTACCAAAAAATGATTTAGTAAAAGGTCTTCTAAAAATAAATTTAATGAAATATAAAATTTGTGATGCATACCAAATTGGTAAACAAGTTAAGAGTTTTTTCAAATCAAGTCTTTGGGGGTAAATACATGCATTTGTCATAACTGATGAGTTTTCAAAACATACTCGGGTTTTATTTCTAAAAAATAAGGATGAAACTTTTAAAGCATTTTTTCAAAGTTTTACAAACTAGTTCAAAATGAAAAAGGTTTTACAATTTTAAAAATTAGAAGTAGTCATGGTGGAGAATTTAAAAATAGAAATTTCTGAACTTTTTAGAATCAAATTAGTTTTCACATGCGGTTTTTACTCCTAGAACCTCACAACAAAATGGTGTTGTTGAGAGGAAAATTATATCCCTACAAGAAATGGCAAGAACGATATTAAATGAGAATGGCTTCACTAAATATTTTTGGGCTGAGCCATAATACAACTTGCTATATTATGAATAGTGTTTTATTTAGACTTTTTTTAAACAAAATCCCTTATGAACTTTGGAATAACTAAATTCCTAATATAAGCTATTTCAAAGTTTTTTTATACAAATATTTTATTTTAAAAAATAAAGACAGCCTTAATAAGTTCAATTCTAATAATAAAAGAAGAATATTTGTAGAAGAATCCATGCATATTATCTTTGATGAATATAGTCCCTCTAACATCTTTTATGATCAAGATGATGAAATTATTAGAACGGTAGAAGAAGTTCATATCAATACTAATGAAGGATCAAGTAACTCTTCCTAAGAAACTATCAAAGTATAAGATCGCAGCCAGCTTCTAAAAGAATGGAAGTTTGTAAAAGATCATCCAAATGAGCTCTTAGTAGAAGATATATCAAAAGGGATAGAGATTTACTCTACACTTCATAGTATTGGTAACGTTACTTTTATTTTTCAACCATCAAAGCTGAATATATATCTGTCAGTAGTTGTTGAACTCAAATTTTATGGATTAAGCGAACTCTAAAAGATTTTGGTTTGGTTTTTATGAAAAAATATACGGGTTTTGGATCAACGATTTAAATGTGCCAATATTGGAGAATTACACCGGCTGTCACATAGACCCGCCGCCGTAAAAGGGTTGAAGAACAACATGTACACGGTTCTCGTGCGTGAACCGGTGATGCTGAGTAAGCATAAAATGGCTATTCCTATTGACAAACTGTCTTCTCCTTTCTTCCAGATTTGGTACAAATGCCAGTTCAAAACGGTCGGTATAATCCTATTTTCTTGTAGTGCTACCTTGGCCAATGTCTTGCCAGTGTCTCAATAGGAATATAACAAATATTAATCACCTACCACTATTAATTTCTTAAAAGAGAGTTTTGTATGCATTTTGAGAACAACTTGTATGAATTTATGTGTAGTTACTTAAATAAAACTTAAAGTGTGCTTGTATAGGTTTTGAAATAAGAAGGGGTATGTGATAAATTTAAGGAAAATTTGTTCTTTAGTCTTTCAACTTTCATAAGTGTATCAAAATGATGAATTAACTTTTATTTTAGCATATTCATCCATTAAATTTAATTTTTTCCTATTTAGCTTTGGTGTTTTCTGTTGGACTTCGACAATTTTTCTATAGACATTGTTGACCTGGACACTTTGTAAGTGACAGTGTATAAACGAAACTTTGATGAATAATTAATTGATTTCCTATCTTTCAGTTATTACTTTCCTCTTTCCTAGTCTACTAACAACAAAACGGATTTTTCCAATGTATAAATTAAAAATTCCATTGGCTTTTGCTACTATAACCTTCTCGACCATGATTTTTTTTCTTTTTTTTTTCTAGGCATTTCACCTCAAAATAAGAAATTGTATTGATACGACGTAGTGAAACCGTAAAACATTTACACAATATTAACAACTAAGATGATAATCAAACACTAAAAAAATGAAAACTCACATAACAAATAATACCTCTAGCTCGTGGCAAATGGATCTGTTTGGCCTGCGAAACTGGCTGAACCGGCCTGTTTAAGCCCGGCCTGGGCTGGATACAAGGCCAGGCCCGGACTGAATAAAATATCTATTTGTATATATTGAAGATTGAAGCCCTGACCTCTTCTTTACTAATGAGACACTTTACCATTAGACCAAGACTATTTTTGTGTAAATTGTTTGTGTTATATTTTTTATTGTCATTCAGTACATTTTATCAAATACTTTATTAAATATATTTTTGAGATAAATATATTTAATTAAATGAATAGATAATATTTTTTATTTAAATAGATATTTTATTCAATCAACGAAAAGTACTATGTTTTTTGAACCTTTTTATGTTTCAACTAATATCTGCTCTGGTATTTACTATGCAACTTCACATCTTGTTCTTAGATAATTTTTAGAAATTACTAGCATTTTTGCACGTTATAAGACAAATGATTCTTTTTAATCTATTGTTGAGAAAATGGAAGAAAAAATAAAAAATATTGGTAGAGTATTTATAGGATTTTTTGTTTTGCTACTGATATGAATCCTAGGATAAAATTAGTTGGAGTTGAAGTTTTTATTGATTTAATTTATGAGAATTTAGGACTTTTCCTCGTTGTAGATATTAAAGAACTAACATCAGAATTAAATTCATTTTATTCAACATATGAATCAAAATATAAAAATGATGATTACTGTATTAATGATGGTAGTAGTTTATCTACACAAGTAGGTAGTTCTATGAATATGTTTCAACAAAGAATGAAATTTAAAATGAAGAACATTATTTCTACTCCTCATAGATTAGAACTTTATAAATTTTTTGAAACATAATATGGAATTAAAAAAATGATGAGTTAGATATTTTACAATGGTGGAAAGTAAATTAAACGAGTTATCCAATTCTTTCTATTATGACGCATGATCTACCAACCCCTCCTGTCTCTACACTAGCATCAGAGTCTACTTTTAAATGAGTTCTTAGAATCTGGTGTACCTTCTGAACCTACAGAACCTACAGTTGAATGTAAAATCAGTTATCAAAACTAAATCCTGACTACAAACCAATTACACCCTAGTTAAATATATAGTGTCTTACACTTGATAGCAGTTGTGGACTTATACCAATCATCAACTATTTTTTTCCACCTGCTGCAATACATAAGATCAAGAACACAAATAAGTTTTATTAAAATTTCAAAATTCAAGAGGATCCAATACATCCACATCTTCAAAAGAATAGTTCATTACCAACTCATAATCCTCATCATTGGAAGAATACTCCATTATCGACTCATAATCCTCAGGATCATGGACTGGCGAATCTGAAAATCTGCTCGCTGGGTGGGGAAGCGAAGCCATCAAATTTGCTCCAAACTGTCACTAAAGAACCCTAAAAGTTGCACTACTTATAGAGAGATGAATGCTGGAAGGGAATTTGTACAGTGAGAATAAATTATGGATTTTCAAAACTTCTCCCTCAATCATTTTCCTTATTCGGCTTTAGCTTCATTTTCCTCATTTTTATCCTTCGACTTCAGGATGAAACCTTGCTTGAGCTGTGGTGGAAGCTCGCCGTGGAAGATCACCATCGAAGCTCACTTGGAAGCCACCGTGAAGTCGCCTTGCGCGAGATCAAGAAGAGGGAGCTCCAAATCGCCAGTCGCCGCTCTGTAAAACGATAAGAAAAAATGACAAAGTAAAAGTAAAATTAGGTTTAGATTGATTATATAGTATGACATTTTCGTAAATAAAATGAACTTTGAGGTAAAGAGTCAATTTTTTACACCACAAAACAATGACAGGTTTTTTTCCACTGTCATAATAAAAAGTTATATTGACAGTCTAAAATTAACTGTCGTAGTAGAGAACACATTGATGACAGCTAATTTTTGAGCTGTTATCTTACTTGAATTACCCCACCCTACACTATTTTCCTTTGATAGAATTTAGAGAGTTGTCACTGTATCAAAGATGTGGTTGTCATATAAAGCCAAAATTGTAGTAGTGTCGATCCATGTCAGTGAACTGTAACTTGTATTATTTTATTCTTTTTATGTATTCGTTCATATTAGTGTAACCACTAAGTCAAGTGACAAAGACATAAGTGGATCCCTTGCCTGGGAACATATCTAGGGGTTGTGGTCTGGTATGATTTGGACGAGGTTCGCTATATTGGAAAGTATGTCCCTTCACCAGTATGGTCTCTTTGAGGGCTATGGATGTGCCGTCTTTCCATTGCAGGAAGGGACTTAGTTATTAGGATATCCCTCAGGAGGGGCCCCGGACGAATACCACATATCTCATCATTGTGGTGGGTCCACAATTTATAATTATGACAAATGATGACTGGACGTTGCCAACTCAACGAGCTTGTTGAGGTTTCATTACGTAGGGTCCACTACCTATTAGACACTAGATTAATTAGAGTGGATCTCACATGGAAGCTTCTCTATAAATAGAGATCTTCCTTTCATTGTAGGAGACTTTTTTTTGCCTTGGCTTCATATTTTCACTTATTAGATTTAGAGAATTCTTTCTGAATTTCTATTCTCAAGATCATTTTATCATCTTCCATACGTTGGCTCAAAATGATCGTCCTTCACCCTGGAAAATTTCAACATCCACGTTCCCAGGCTATATTTTTCATTTATTATTATTAGATCACACCTATAACTGCACTCACGTGATGTCATGGTCACACTCCTTAGCTGCTGAGCATTTGGGGACTCCATTGGGGAGTGATCTGTCACTACAACTACAACTATAGTTGGACGTGGATTATCTATCGATACTTGTTCTCAAATTGATAGCTGCATAAGCTTATGAGTAAACTTGGCGGTACATGAGATGAACGAGTGTACTTCCTAGGAGCAGTCTACTTACTGCACCTACATATGCACCTGTCAATGGTGTCTTGAGGCTTGTTACAACCATTGTAACTCATCCAACCCTCCTTCAGTCATCATCACACCAACTATCACGATCTAAGTACCACTAGTACTTATTAATATTCCACTCATGAGCACTTATAGAAGATGCTCACATATAGAGGTCATTCAAGTACAATAAGAAGGTTGGTTTGTGTAATTAACACTTGCATCGGTGCTTCGTGAACCAATTCCATGATGATCTTGGACCTTTAGTCGTCAAATTTGTTTTTTTACAAAATAAAAAAATAGTATTCTAAAAATAAAAAAATAATTGCTTTGTGCAAAAAAAGCTATTTAATAGCCTTTGCCAATTGCAAAGGCATGTCTTCACGCCTTTGCGAGCTACTTACAAAGGCATGGACCCCGTTGCACATCCCATGCAATGGCATCCGACGTTGTTTCGACACCGTTATACAGTCTGTGTAATCAGTATTCTATCATATTCTTACAATTCTATTTTTTATACTGTTATTAATCGCCTAGACACCATTACATACTGAGAATTATATTTTCCTATAAAATTGTGTTTTACGCGACACTACATCCAATGTCTATTAGTGCCTATCGTGCTAGCGTAATATCACAAATGTACGTTGCTAACGACTGGATAAGTTCTGATAAGTATTTACTTATTTACTACTTTGTCCAATTATTTTATTTAATCTTTAGATGTGCTCATTTTTGTTTATCTATCTTCACTATTTACTAATTTTCATAAAAAAAATGTGCTTGTGAGGTACGCGATGATGCAACTATGTTGCTGCAACTCTATTCATGAACAGTCTGACTTCTACAAATTAAGAAAAAGTCATGAACATATCATGGACTCTAGTAAAAAAAATTCTATTATTTAACAACTCATATTTTTTTATGTCTATTGTATGATGGTTGCGACAACGCTACAAAGTTCCTTACATGATGATTATCGTAAAAGCAGTGCTCCAATTGCATGATAATTTTGGTTATTAATATAAAAAAATATCTTGCTTTGTGCAAAAAATACGAAATAAAAAAATAGTATTAAAAAAAAAGAAAATACCTTTGTATACATGCAAAGGCATCCAACACGACATGCAAAGGCGGATATTGGCTTATTAGTTCCAAGAGAACATGATGGAGAAGAGACTGGATTTTTCGGTAGGTTAAAAGAAGTGATTGAGATGTAGTATGTACGAGAAAGAAAAGTTATATCATTTAGATGTGAATGGTTTGACACAAATGCAAAAATAAATAGAGTGAAAAGAGATCTTGGTTTTACCTGTTTCAATGTAATCAAAACTTGGTATGAAAATGAGCATTTTATTCTCGCATCTCAAGCACAAGAAGTCTTTTATGTTGATGATTGTAAATTTGGATTCAACTGGAAAGTGGTGCAAAAGGTTAAATATAGACATTTATGGGATGTTCCTGAGATAAAGTAAGAGATAGAACAAGATGAAGTCACAGGGCCTACTGAAATAACTTTGCCATATATCGATCTAGATGAGTCAGAAACAATGCAATTTCACAGGCATGACGTGGAGTCTTCTAAAATAGATGCAAATGTTATTGGAGTAGGAGATAGTAATATTGAATATATTGATTTTATTGATGATGATGACAATGAAGATGACACTTTGGTTAATTATGATGAAGATTAAGAGGATATTATACCAAGGGATGATGATATAGATTGAATTTTAAAGTAACGGCATGCCTGTTAGCGTAAAATGTTCATTCATTTCTTCTTAAATTTGCTTTAGTTTATTTTGTAAGGAATAACTATTTCACTTTTTGAATAAATCGAAGCTCGGTATCTCATGTTCTTTGAAGATCACGTCATGAAGCATCGTTTTGATATAATAATTATGTCGCAGATGATTTGCAAGAGGTTCCTTTATAAGTGTACTATAGGAGGCTCCATTGTGATTGTGGTTATGCTAAAAGAGCATAGTGATCGATATGCGATAGTAGTGCAATGGCAAGTGTGCTATGACAATATAGTGCTAGTTGTGCTATGGCAACACGGTGACTGATGTGCTATGACAATCCAATGCTAGTATACTATGACATCACAGTAACATGTGAACATTTAAGCCATGATTCTAAATCACATCATTGGCATCATCATGGCATTTATCGCATTCGTGCTACGGGAACAAAATTACAAGTATGTCATGGCAGCATAATTGTACGTGTGAGCAGTGAATACAATAAGTTTTTAAGGAGAATGAGTAAATTTTGTTAAATTGATAAAAACTCAAATACGCATATTTGAAGTTCATAAATAATAATTAGATGCCAAAAAAAATTATCAAAATGAATTTAGTCATTAGCATCATACATTTGTGAAACTTTAGCGGGATAGACGCCTAAATAATTAATCACAGCATAAAAAGAAATAGCATGATAAGGACATTGCGAAGTACTAACTTTACGGACTGTGTAGTGGTGTCGGAACACCCGAGGTGTCAAAACACCTCGCATTTGGCATGCAAAGGCATCATTGGACGCCTTTACAACATGCCTTTGCATGTCTTATGCAGTAGTTTTTCCAACCGGTAGTTTGAACCACCTCTATAGGCTACAAACCGAGTAAGATCTAGCGTCAACTATGATGTTATTAAATCTTTCAGCAATGTTATTACACATAACATTAAATCCACGTTTCTTAAAATAAGCACATGCCCATCTACAATAGTTAGCTTTCTTTAGATAAGCACGAATAGATGGGACTAAAGCTTCTAAATGGCACATATCTCTCAAAATCCTCAACCCAGAACGCCTTTGCACATGAGTAGAACGTGGAATTGATGTTATAATTTTTAAAATTCTTGTGCAAATTCATCAATAAATGCTGCATACATTTACCATGATCAGCATGTGGGAATGCTTTATGTACTACTTTAGCGATGCTACCATGCCTATCAGACACAACCACCAAATCCTCCCGAAAACCAATAACATTACTCAACTTCATTAGAAACCAGTCCCACGATAAACCATTCTCTGAATCAACCAATGCAACAGAAAAGAAAAAATTTGATCATTTGCATCCATCTTACGATCAGTTAGAAGAATAACATTATATTTACTTTTCAAGAAGGTTCCATCAACGGCGATGACTGGTCTATAATGTGCACTCCCACGAATGGATTCCCCCAAACAAATGAACATATACTTGAAACGAGATTCGATATCACTCTCAATAATAGAATATAGACAGTGCATAAATTATATACTGTCAATAGCATACAAACACTATCATAAAGTATTTACACAAATTGCATACCAGATTTTGCCTCTTTTAAAGCAAAGCGATATGACGTCAATATAGAATATGACTCTTCAGGTGAATCTCGAACATTTCTAGAGCTCCATGTTTGGCCCAAAAAGCTTTATTGTAACTAATTGAAACACCATGTTTTCAACTCATAAAATCAATGATATCCTTAGGTGTAGTATGATCACCAACATCATTCACATATCTATGCTTCACACAATTGCTAACCAAAGCAACAGTGGCTTGTCTGTGATCACTCTAAATGAAATCTGAAGAATGGGTATGATCCTTAACATACTGCCATACAATCTACACCTGACCACCTTTATAACAAGAAGAACGCATAAACCACTTACAGTTTGAACCAACACAAGACACGGCATACCTCATCCAATTAAACCTATCAGTCTTAAATTGGAAGTTAGACCGAACCGCGATAAGACGTAAAGCTTTCTTCAATTCATCATCGCTTGCAAACAATGCATTATCATGAATATCAAATGTTGAAGGTAAATTATCTATATCAATATCATCAACAAAAAATGGTTGAATTAGCTCAACACTTACAGCTGAAGAAGAAGCAACTTCACTCAACACAACTAATTCTTTGCCAAGAACAACATTTGACGAACTATCAAAGATTCTATCCGACAGAATAAGTGGACGCGATAAAATTCTATTCATATTCAGCAACGAAAAATACCACTCCACATTTGAATCAACTTTTATTTCTAGAATGCCTTTACATCCTCCACTTAAGTCCAACTTAACCATTAATTGAAAGTTTGAAACGTCAATAATCAACTCAGAAGATATTGGGTGACATAAAGAAACAAATGAAGAATCATCATGTACCATTATCGGTTTCATCTTATAATCAATATATTGTTTTAACTCATCCCATTTACCGTCTTACAATATTATAATTGGTAACATGGTCATCTGAAAATAAAGAAAATATAAACATGAGTTAACAAAAAAAGAACATGAAAATAGATACAGAATGAAAGGTATTCTCTAACATGAAGTAAATATAAAGTCAACTACAGCAAAACTTACGTATAAGCATGAATTAATATAAAGCAACTACATCAAAAAAATGATAACATAGAACAACATATTAACATAGAATATAAACAGAATATCGAACGAAAAAAAATAACAACTAAAATGTCGAACGAAAAATAGAATTAAAGATGCTAAAAAGACCGAAGATAAATAGATATAAAAATGGCAGAATGAGAATGCAATTAGTACATAAATAAAAACAATACAGAGAATGAAATTAACTGTAAAAGATGAAAGAAAAGAACAGAGGATGATCGATGAATAACAAGAATCGAATTGCAATGCATAATGAAAACAACACTAAAAATAAGAAATAAGAAACTTACAGTGAACATGCAACAAGAATCGATGATGATCGAAGTAAAATTGATGAGGATTATCGACGAACAGAAGCTCCAAATCAGAACCAAAAAACCAACGCCGAAAATTTAAAAACTCATAATAATCACAATGAAACAACCGAAATCTTTGATAACCAGAGCAGAAGCAAAATAGAAAAAAGAAATATGTGATAAAAAAAGAATCGGACAGAAAAAAGAAAGTTTCCAAAAGCAGCAAGAATTGTAACTGAAATCAGTTAAAATCTTCGTGAGCGAAATGAAGCTCAGCTGCGTACAAAGAAAGGGAGAAGTAAGGGTAGAACCGTAAAAGATTAGTCATTAAAACAGTGAGTCAGCGTCCAAATGACTATTTCTTACATTAGTTACAGACGGAACTGTTTTTTATGTTAGTTTGAGCCGATGGCCTATCTTTGTACATTACTTGTCTTGAAAGTCTAAGTATCGGGGCTCACTGAAAACAGGGTTTAGTGGGCTCGTGGTCGTGGTTAGGTATGGGGAAAAATTACAAAAAGACAAATAAAATCACGAGAAAAATATTTAAATGGCACATGCAAGTCTCGAACCTGCAACCATTATTAGTACAACACTCTAACCAACTGAGTTGATAGGCCAGTGTTATTCTGGCTGTTGATTTGATATTAAAATAAATATTCGAATCATTTCTTTTGTATAATCATCTTGATAATTTATATTCAAGAAAATATAATATCTATAGACATTAGACAGCGTTTAACTTGCAAAAAATATAATGGCTTAATTCAGTTTTGTAGATTCAAAAAAATATTATTTCTGAATGAATACTCGTGAGAAGCTGCATGTAAGCTATTGTTTGTCTTAACTGAAAATTGCATATAAAAAGCATCAAGTTTTTAAGGATATTTTTATGGTACCGAAAATACTGGGGTGAGCAATGGTTAACCCTTGGATCACCCCAGTACCGTACCTCCGGCTCCCCCGGATGGAAGCGTGGCCCATATACTTAAATGTTATCTTTTCATGCCCTAGAGGCATGTCTATCACACCCATAATCTTCTCAACTCATTTTCATTCTCTGAATTACTGAAGTACAAAATGAATGAGCTAAGCGACTGCGGGTATTTTGTAGGATCTGCGGACAACCTTCCATATGACAATGTTGCTACACGGTAGTGTTTACAATATTGCTGAATGTACATGACACAGGATTTTAATTTGAAATTTCAAATGGTTAGAATATGCAGGACCGGAAGGGTAAAACGATTGGTAGAAGCTTACGATCTCTATTTCAACAGTGCATCCACTTCGCTAAAATAATAAAAGGTGAAATTCATATACAAATATCATTCAGAAGGTCCAACTAGCAAATACTTTATTTCTTTTACTTCAGAAAGAAAACAATCAAAGTTTTTCTCTTACATTCATACAAATGTAACAGTGAAAACATGTTCATGTAACAAAAGAACATCAACGAACTTCACAGGTTGTACTGTTACAAAGAATTGATACAAACAAGGCGTTTTACAGCATTTCAAGCGTCAAAACAATTAACAGTCTATAGGAAGTCAAGTACCAAAGCCCAGACAGGGTAGACGAACAGAAGGATAATCCCAACCGTGTTTGATATGCCGCGTGGTCTTGTGAAGGAGTTTCTGAAGCCACCAGACACCCGGATGTGTTCTTGTAGCAAATAACATGCAATGACAAGACATATCAACACTCCAACCCAGCTGTCCCTTAAAGTGTCTGCAAATAAACTGGGAGCCACCACTAGAAGAAGAATCAAAGAACCAGGTAGTTCAAGCCATCCTGTAAAATCACAGGATCCCATTATTAACTTATTTAACAGCTGATATGACTGTTTTCATAAGCATATAGTAAAAGCGAACTGCTAGTGTTTATTGTATTGATCATCAATTGATAATATCAGTATCGTATCGCCATAGAACAAAGGAGATCTAGAAATTCTTCAGCTAAAATCCATAAGTATGCTGTTCTACCAGGGAAATGACGAGGAAGGAAAAGTCGCAATACGACAGCGACAAAAGCAATCCATTTTCCGACCTCGCCCCTGTAAAAGAAAACACAATAGAAGCAATTGAAAAACAGAAACGGAGAAAGAACTTGAGTGTAAGAGTATAAGCACTAGCAACAAAATGGATGCTCACCTGAAGATGCTGAAGAGCACGGAAGGAAGGGTGAGGAAGATGTAGGGGATCAACAATGACGTGAGAATGTTTGTTTTCCAATTCGTTCGATCCAATATCAACAAATAGCTACAAGTGAACATACATATAATGTTAAGTAATTATAATAGAATGATCACCAGTTCACCACATGAATAAGAGACAAATATTTTAGGTTCTAACATAATTAGAGGTAAAAAAAACAGAAACATGTAGCATGAGGCTTAAACATAAATGAGTCTAAGAAGCCCCGTCATTGGCTCATTGATGCATTTTAGAAATGAAAATAAGAAGCAAGATCAATTACATGCTCTTCAAGACCTCAATCTATAAACTATCACTCTCAACTTACAGCTTCTTCTTTAAAATTAAAATCACAATCGCATCAATTTCGTAATTTCTTAATATAAGTAGTATCATAGATTAAGATCATCAGAATATTAGTAGAAGTACATTAAGGCATTAACTAATCAAAAAGATCAGTGTAAACTCAAAAGAATTGCAGATATGGAAAAGTAGAGAATTGGAGGGGGGGGGGGGGTACATGGCAGCAAAAGAAGCGACCCATTGGAGGAAAGTGGTGCCGAAGCCTAAGCCACCGAGCTTAATGGCATGATTGGCGAGGTTCTTGGCGGCATTAGCAATATCCCTTAGGTCAGATTTCATAAGATCGGTAGCTTCTGGATCGGTCCTCATTCTCAAGAAGCTCCGCTTCTGGTCCATCTCTCTCTTCTCTTTGACTTCAGCACCCAACAAACTCTTAACCTAAAATTACCGGAGCGAAGTTTTTTATGAAGCAGGAGAGAGTGAGAGAGTTGACTGTCGGATTCCGGTGGTACCAACGAAATGAATCGGAGACGAGTGAGTTTGTCTGAGTCAGTACACGTAAATTAGTTATAGCTCACTTCATTAGGTGTCGCCTTCGAGTTTCTCTACATAGATCCAACCTGGCAAATTTTGATTTTTTTTTTCTTTTTTGAACTTGAGTTACCTTCTTGAACTTTAACATCCGTTCATAACAAAACAATTTAAAAAATGTTCATCCTTGTGAGTCAAGCCTCTTATAACTTAACTTTGAGAAAATGGCTTTGACACGCAAGGATTCTTTCATGTTCATAGAAATGAGAGAATATTGATTAATATAAACCGTCCATTATAAGAGTGAACTACTCAAATTAATCCTAGAAAAAAGATAAAAATAATAAAAATTTAAAATAGTCATGTCACCTTGATGTTTGAACCGAAGTGATCGTAACCATTCATGATTTCATGAATGGTTAGGATTCACAAGAGATAGATCTTGTCATATTGAGATCTCCAACATGAGATGATCTATTTTCTGACGCGTCATGTAGTTTGTTTAAATGTTACGGATATCTCTCTAATTTGAAAAATAATATATAAGTCTATTGTGCCAAACAAAATATTAGATTTATAATGAAAAGACCATAATAGCCTCGACCTCACCAAACTAACATAAAAAATAACCGAACTAAAGCGGCAGAAATAACCAAACTAAAGCGGTACAAAAAAGGTCCAAGCAAGCTCTGACACCAAATTGAAAAGTCAAGTTTGATCACTCCTTAAAATCTAGGTGATAAGAAGACAAGTATTGATGCCTTATAACTAGCGGGGACTAAGTATATCCATGCAATAAAGGTACAACATTCTAACAATGGCCAAAAGTTGAGATCACATATTCTTTAGTAATGGATACAAAAGTATATCCCTTTGCTAGAGCATGCATTGAAGCCCCGAAAACTACTAATTTATGGTATATACAAAATATATTATGGTATATAATAAAAATTTTGTATTACCTCTAAAGCTTGCTCATGCTGGTTTTCTTGGTCTCGAAGAAGAAGAAGCTCTTTAGGCTTCGGTCATCGGTCATGATATTCGAGTGGGCCACACTTTTTATTTTTAAGAAAATTATAGGAAAAATTAAGAGATATAACTATTTTTTTATTGATTTTGTTAAATGACCGAATATTTCTTTATTTGTACAAATAGTCAAATTTAAAAAATCATATTGTTTTCTTCTTTCTTCTCTCTCGTGATCTCTCCCTTCTTCTTCTCTGCCTCTTTCCTTTATATATGTCACGCGCCCCTCTCTAACTATTTCGTTTCTCTCGCACTCCCTCCATTCTTCTCCTGTTGTGTGCGGTGCGTGCAGTGGTGTGGAGAATCAATGTTTAAGTCTAAAGCCGTCATTAAAAATAATTTCATATCTCGTTGTTAAGGAAAAAAATGACAGAATCTATTTTTTGAAGGTCGTGGAGAGGAGTAAAGCTTCATATCTTTGAAAGTCGTGGTTCCAGGGTTGAAAATTTCAATAATTTCTTGATTTTATGGTTAGATTTATGAGTTTTTAGGTTTTGAGCGAAAGAGATGTGAAAAAGAAGAATGAGGAAACGGGTTTGGGTGTGGGAAGGAATATGATACTGGTATGATGTATGGTTATCACAGATGCTATATAAAAATATATAAAATATATACTCTGATACACTTATGGTATATTAAAATATATTATGGTATAAAAATATATCATATTATACCATGGATGGAATATAAAAATATACTACGGCATATGATGGTATATTAAAATATACTATGATATATAAATATATAACATGATATATTTATATATATTATAATACACTTGTACATAAAAAATTTTCAGTTTTATATATAATTACAAAAAATTAGTCATTCTTGCAAATACAACTTCTTTTGTCATTCTTTTGCTTTTTTTGAAAAATAGATTATTTTCCTCAATGAGCCAAAATTATATTTTCACCAGAAATCTAAACTTGTTTTCTAAACAAAAATAATACCAATATATACAATCTTTAGTAAAAGTTTGGAGAAAATGACAATCATTTTCAGATAATTTGTCCACTTATTATTTATGTATTACCTAAAATAACCTTATTATGTGACATTTAATCATTTGTTATTTTTAAAATCAGAATAAATTGATCAAGTAGGCATTAATTTCAAAACTAATTCACCTATATAATGAATTTGGAAAAAAATGATAAATAATTTTAAGTAATTTTAATTGATAATTTTGAATAAATTTTAACAAGTTATTTAAGAAGTTATATAGATTAGACTCAAATTTATACTAAATTATTTTTAATACAAAGAAAAAGTAAATTATCTCTATAAAACTTAAATAATATAATTTAAAATATAATTCAGTTATAATACACCTTTAGAAACTTTATTTATGCTTCATTTTATATGTTAGTATATTCAATGTGTTATACAAATATAGTTATCCGAAATTTACTGACAAAAAATTAAATTTGCCTAATAAATGAAAAATTAAAGTCATGTTACAAATAAAATACAAAATAGATTATTTAATTCTAATGATGTCACTTTTTCTTTTCAATTTTGAGAGCACATTTCTACTATATACTATCTCTTTTTCTAAAATATACATATGACATTCTACAATTTGGTTGAATAAATAATATATCAGTAAATAACAACAATATAATATTTTCTTAATCTTGCTCACATGAATTCAAAACACAATTTAGGTAATAGCAATAGAAGAAATTGGGTATCAGTTGTTGTTTCAATATGTTGGATTGAATAACCCGATTGAACAGATTAGATGATTTTCGATCTGGTCTGTAAGGAAAGTCTGTGAACACTCCTAGTAGATTCTTATTTGATAAGTATTATATGTTTTTCTTTAGTTATTTAAAATTTTCTTTTCTAATTATTCTAACCATATTTGTTCCCATCTACTTCTCTTTCAATTACCACCAAAGATAGGGTTTGCTGGTGTTAGGTCTACAAACATTAGAAGTTCTAATTGAAGAAGAATTTGTAGCAAATTTTTTTGTTCATCTCATGTAGTTCAATATTCATAATATGAAGTATTGCTTGCAATTTCTGATCATGAATCAGAAATTTAAAGGTTTCATAGAAGGTTTAAGAACTATAATTTTTCATGTTCTTTGTTAATTCCTTTAATGACGCGTTTACTTGATTCTTGTGAAATCGGATTCCGTAGAATTCAATTTTAAATTGTCATTCTAGTTGTTTATTACGACTTGAAAGTCATTTTAATAATGTCATATGTTTTATTACGATTCATTAATTTAATAAATATATACAATTATTCTTATTTTTAATAATCTGATTCATGATTCTGATTTTTAACAGTTAATAAACACATTAATTTGATTACAAATTTTTTATTCTCAACATTTCATTATCCTCCAACTCCTAAAGAACCTGTTATTAAATGCAAGTAAATGTGTCGTAATTAACTTTTGATTCTTTTCATGATTGTCAGTGAAGTGTTTTGTGAAGCTTTTGTGGGGTCAATAATTAGAATGATTTTATGATTTATGTTGTGTCAAACGCTTTATAATTTAGATTTACATAATGTGAAATTCTTAAAATTAAAATTGTATTGTGATTGGTTAGTCTCCGGTTGATACCCAGTCATGTTTTGTCTTCTTTCTAATTTTGAATGGTAAATCTTAAATTTAGACTTTGTCATCTGCAGTGTATAATTGAGATAATTAGGGAAATATTGATGACACTCGTACATAATCACTTATTGACTTGCAGTAAACCATTTATGTATTACATACGGAGATTTTGAAATTAATCTTAATCATTTTATATATATGTGTGAAAGGGAAAAAGAATAAACGGGAAAAGAAATAATAAAGAATATTGATGCGTGCACTTTTATGTCAAAAAAGTAGATATCATGCACCAGAGGGCCAATCTCACTAGATTGAAAATTAAGAGTCTTTAACCTCCTGAATCAAGTTCAACGAGTCTGATGAAATAATTAAATCACCCTGACAAAATCTGTTGCATTCCTCCATACCCCTGGAGTATCGCATTTGCTTCTGCTGAAATGACATTGGTATCTTCTCCATTTGCTTGAAGCCCACCGCAGCAATAGAACCCCCTGGATCCCAGAGAGCCCATCCCAGACTCGCAACCATCCCACATCAATAAACAATTTCCAACAAGCCTCATTCAGATTAGAACCATTTAAGATCATCACCTCACTAGAAGAACAAAAAACAAACGTACAAACGTACAAGTGCTAAGAAACGAAGATAAATGTCGAGTGGTATGATCTATAGCCTCCAAAGGAGAAATAGAAACATCCATGAAACACTTGTTATTTCTAGTTTTCCAGATCCTCCATAGGTCAAAAACCATCCAGAGTAAACAATAATTTCCTTCCTCTGACTAGCCAGCAAACACTTTACTAATGAAGATCCAAATATCCATAAGAGAATCACCCACCAGCCTCTCATAGTGGAGACTAACAGGACTGCCAAACTAGAAATTAACTGCAAACAGGCATCTAAAAACTCCAATTCTTTTATAATTCAAAAGTATCTCCAACAAACCGATCTCATCATACCTCTGAAAAATAAACATGTTGAGAATAAATTCAATTAAAATAACATAAATTCATAATAGCATTTCGACTGAAACGGGCCGAAATTCGGCCGAAACAAATCGAAATTCTAAGAAAAAAATTACAACCCTCTATTTCATTTCGGTTCCTCACTAGAACCAAAATATTTCGACCATTCTGACCGAAACAAAACGAAACAGAGCACTATGGTATTGAGAAGGATGTGAAAATGATCTGAGTCGAGTTTAACCAAGTGAAATAACCGGACATTTTGGAAGTAAGATGATGGGTGTACTTAATCGTCCAAGAATTGAAATAAGAAATAACATTTAATGTTGTTGATGTGTTTAACGATCAATAATCAAAATGATAGTATTCATTTACTAAAATACTGCATCATAATATAACTTACTATTCACATTTTCTATTTAATTTCTAATATATTATTACAATTTATGTTTTTAAAAACTTAATATAATTATAGTTAAATAATCAGTAATAACAAAACTACATTATTAGTTTACTAACTCAATAGTTTAATTTGTTACATAAAATAAATAATATATTTTACTAATTATAAAATATTATATAATTTACTAATTAAAATATATACAAGTAAAAATTAATAATATTCAATTTACTATTTAAATTAATAATTCAAATAAATTATTTAATAATAAGTACTACAAAATAGAGGTTATTTTCATAGTATGTAAAATATGGAAGGGTAATTTAGGGAGAGGGAAAAATTCTATCATTACCTTGGGAAATTGAGTTGAGTTCTCATGAGAGGATTTGTGAACTTAATTCTTGGAAAGAAAATATGCAAGTCCCACACTTTTTCATTTTACTTTATGTAAGTAAACAAGTGAAAAGTAAAAGGAAAATGGAATTCCCTTTCCTCCATTTTCTTTTCTCCGTAATTAAACATATCCTCGTAGTCTATTATACTAAATTAATACTTAATAGTTTAAGAATACGGAATTGCTAAAAGTTCAAACTTTAAGTGTATGATTTGGAGTTAACCCATAAAAAAAACATAGCCCCAATATGCTTTTTTTACCTAATTCTGAGCTCCAAATGATATCACACAAGGAAAAGAACATCAATAACTATGAATCTCAAGTAGAATGTTAGAGGTGTACCTAAACCTAAATAAATTACTGTTTTTTAAAGAACAAATGACTTGGGTTGAGCGATTACTCATTGCTAACAAATTATCATATATTTGGATTCACCCTGGTGCCTAAAAGCATATGTGGGATTTATTTTGCAAATCTTAAACGTAAATACATATCAAGAATAGCTAACTAATAATCATTTTAGAATTGTAAACATTAAATATGCCATCGAAAAAAGAGACAAGTATTTAAACTCAAACATCTATAGAAGAAGACATGGGACAACCAAACAAAGAAATCCGATTTGATAACCTTCATTAAGAAGTCATTTTGAATTATTCAAATGATACAATGATTTGAACAAATACAATATAAAAATTGAAATCATAATGGCTATAAAGATTAACCAACAAAAACAAAAGAAGAAATCAACATCATCACCTACCTGAACTTCACTATTATTTATGATATGTCTAAAATTTTATAATTTAGATTCACTATTAGTTATTCTAGCCATATTTATTCCCGTGTACTTCTCTTTCAGTTATTACCGAATATAGGGTTCGCGGAGTGTTAGGTCTATAAATATTAGAAGTTCTAACCGAAGAAGAATTCGCAGCAATTTTTTTTTCATATTCAAGATTGAAAATATAAAGCATTGCTTGCGATTTCTGATCATGAATCAGAATTTCGATGGTTCGATAGAAGGTTTAAGAACTGTACTTTTTATTTTATTTGTTTTTTACTTTAATTGGTTATTAATTCTTTTCATGATTGTCATTGAAGTGTTTTGTAAAGCTTTGTGGGGGTAATAATTAGCATAAATTTATTATTTAGGATAAGTCTAAAACTTTATAATTTAGATTCGTATAATGTGAAATTCTTAAAATTGCAATGTGATTGGTTAGTCTCCGGTTGATACCCGGTCGTCTTTTGTCATCTTTCTAATTTTGAATGAAACAAATCTTAAATAAGTTAAATTTAGACTTTATCATTTTTCTGCATGGTATATTGAGTAATTAGGGCAATATTGATGACACTCGTAAGTAATCACTTATTCTCATTTACTAATATGCACCATCACAATTTAACTTACTATTCACATTTTCTATTTGATTTTTATTATATTATTATAATTTATGTTTTTAATAACTTAATATAATTATAATTAAATAATCAGTAATAATGAAACTACATTATTAATTTAGTAGTTCAGTAATTTAATTTATTACATAAAAGAAATAATATATTATACTAAGGGCATGTTTACTAAACTAAACGGTAAAGGCAACGAAACATATTAAAATAGTAAATGGTAAGGTAAAATAAAGAAAGGGTACAAGAATTAAAGGAAAACAGTTTTTCATTTAGATGTGTTTATTAACTATTTGTAATCGAAAACAGAAATGAGTTTGGATTTTCTTTGACATGTATACTAACCATCAACAATCAGAATCAAACCTATATAATTATCAGTTTAAGCTTAGATAAACTTATTTAAATTTTACGGTTTGTTTTGTATATTCTATGGACCAATTACATTATTATAAACTTATTTTTAAGTTGTAGTTTAATTGTCTAAAGTAAATTCTATAATTATTATTTTTGAACTATGAAGAAAATAATTTTTAATTATATTTTAAATAAATAATAGAAATATAATATTGTATCTTCATGAAAATTTATGTATTACATTTATTGTATCAAATATAATATGATATATAATATATTGTCTAAATTATTACTAGAAAGCATAACTAATAGATTAGAGAAAATTAAATGAGAAGCTCTATGATGGTTGTCTAGACAAGAACATGATAAGCTAATTTATGAAGAAAAAAATTGGTTTGTGAAGGGTAGGATCGGGACAAGAAGTAAAGATGTTAAAACTTTATTGGGTCCACCTTGAAAGTAATAAAGTAAAAAGAGTTCTACTACTTCAAGTTGGCTAAAGTCATGACCCATTTTTCAGTAAAGTCATTGCTGATTTTGAATGGACTCACGTGCTAGTTACCTTTACTGATTTTAATAAACACATGTAATCAATGAAATCAATAACCAATACATTTATCTTCTTTCCCTTTACTGATTGGTAAACATGTCCTAATTATAAAATATTATTTAATTTACTAATTAAAATTAATATGTATTTACAAATAATTAAATATTCAATATACTATTTAAATTAATAATTCAAAAAAATTACTTAATAATAAGTACTACAAGTTAGAGTACTCATGAGAGGATTTGAGAACTAAGTTAAGAGGATTTGTGATATGATTTAGATTAAATGAACAATATAAGAGGATTTGAGAACTTAATTCTCTTTCATTTGGAAAGAAAATATGTGAGTACCAAGGAAATGAAAAGTAAAAGGAGAACATAATTCCCTTTCCTCCATTTTCCTTTCTCCCTAATTAAACATAGTCTAATAATAATTTTGTTAAATTAATAGTTTAAGAATATGAATTACGAAACGTTCAAACTTTAAGAGTATGATTTAGAGTTAAGCCATAGAAAAAACATAATCCTAAAATATTTTTTACCTAATTCTGAGCTCCAAATGATATCATACAAGAAAAGAACGTCAACAAGTATGAACCTCAACTAGAATGTTAGTGATGAACCTAAACTCTTGGGTTTTTTTTAAAGAACAAATGAATTGGGTTAAACGATTACTCCATGCTAATAAATTATCATCAGTTTGTACTCACCCTGGTGCCTAATCAAAAGCATATGTGGGATTTATTTACTCTGCCAATTGCAAATATGCCATCGAAAATTGTAAGCACATATTGAGAGTAACTAACAATCTATCCAAAATTATAATATGTAAATATGCCATCGAAAAAAGAGACAAGTATTTAAATTCAAACGCCTGTAAGACAAGTGACAACCAAACAAAGAAATCCAATTTCATTAGCTTCATTAAGAAATCATTTTGAATTTTTTAGACGATACAATGATATGGACTAAGACGATAAAAATTTGATATCATAATGACTATAATGATTAATCAACAGAAAAAAAGATGAAATCAACATCATCACCAAAAAAAACTTTCATCTTCCATTCCAATGCAAGAGCCATGTTTCTCCCATTGTTCATCCCAAAGTCAAAGTTTCTTTGCCCATTGTTAAGAGTTTTCTAGCTTTGCGCCTTAGCTTTGTAGATTTACTAGTCTCTCATATGTTAAAAAAATAAAATTTTGATAAATTACTAACCAAGTTACTTTAGCTAAAAAAAATATTATTAAACAGAGTTTACTAAAAAATGCTACCCATTATTAAGAATTGTTATTATAAATTCTCGTCCAAGCTCTAAGTACTTTCGAACAATGTTGGATTCAAATTTTCTGACCACACTCCATACAAATGTTGAATGTTTTTACTTGGCCAAACTTTAATAGAAATTTTATCTAAAAAAGCTTACTATGAAAAAAATAATTATTTTATTATTTAAAATTATAGTGACAAGTACTATCAAAAGCTATGTGCTATGTGATTGAGATTTTCTAATCACAATTTATGTAGTGTAAATATGTTTGAATGGAGATATAGAAAAAAAACATACATAGTGTTACAATGCAAAACTGGTCAATAAAAACAAAAGCAAAAGATATATCTCATCAGTGGTTAGGATAAATTTGTCTGCAAGTTGATGACCGTATAGGTCCAGAGAGTACAAAGAAAATGAACTAAAACCTTAAATCACATTTTCTTTCATCAATAAACTAATCCTCCCCGGAATCAGAATTCATACTTAACAACACAACTCTAGCTTTCCCTTTCATCAATAAACTAATTCTCAACATTTTTTTAAAAACCCAGGTCCATACATATTCGTATACGGATTTATTTATTTGTTGGTCGACTGATGCTGGTCCTTGTGTGTTAATTTTTTCATAATATACAAAACTCATGAAAAACAGAAACTTCGTATGTCAATATACAAAGACATTGTTTCTTGTCATTTGTTTCCTATGAAAATACAATGTCTTAAAGAAAATGAAAAATGACCTATATACGAATATGTATCAATATCCAACATGTTCAACCTTGATAAAATGAATTGTTACGCCCATTGAATAAAAATCAATTAGAGCCAATATAAAAAGACTCTCTGTAAAATAGAGATAAAAAATATTATTTTACTAAATGATCTCCGCATAACAACATCAATACCAGTCTCTTGATCTGTGGTTCAAATCCTAAGTTATGTATTCCTCCATTTTCATTGACAAAAAAAGTAGAATGTAAAAAAAAAACAAGCCTAGGCCAAGAAGTTGAAACAATTGATGTATTTATAGTGTTACATAACTTCTTCAAATATTAAAGAACAATATAATTGGGGATATGAAAAGTCAGAAACATATATGTATTATGTTTGTGGAAGTTTGTGAGTCTAATTTATAATGAAACATCCAAAAATTTGAGAGTGTGATTTAATATATTTTAGGTGCTTGAACTACCACCATACTTTCACTATAAAGTAGAAATTTGAAGAGAGAATCTAATTGAAACTGCAAGGAAATGAAAATACTCTAGCTTATAGTAATAACTCAATTAATTGACCTATTTATGGATACCCAGATAATTAAGTTACCACCAAATTTATTAGAAATAGTAGTAGTTAACCTATAATTTTACTGGACTATAATAACATTTCACGACATTATCCAATATATTATTTATTACCTTTAAAATTTTTAATTTGATTTATATTAAAGGGATAAATTTAATTTATACCTCTCAAGTTGACCTGTTATATTCATACCTCTTAACTTTTTTATTTGACATCAAATATCCTTAATGTATGTACATTAGTCATTTATATCTCTAATAACTAGCAGACATTAAATACTAATGGAAAGTTATTTTTTCTATTTTATTTAATTCAAAATAATAAAACTCAAAATAGAAAAAATATTTCTCCTTATTATGCGAACGCAGTTGAACATAGTACTCTCTTCTTCAGTGGATAAGGAGAGAAACTATTACTTAATGAATATGGTGGTGTTTAATTGAAGGACTATGAACAATCGATGTTTATTTGAAGCACGCCCTACCCAATCTAACCCACAGGAGATGTGGAGGAGTTTGTCTGTAATCCTCCAGTGATGGACTTAGAAGAGGAGGATAAAGTTGTCTTAAGTAAGTTAGGAGCAGAACCTTGTTGTCATCGCAGATTGTAGGCATGTTCAAAATCAAACCGAATCAAACCAAATTGAAAATAGTCGGTTCAGTGGATTTTTTATAGCCATGCGGTACGGTTCGGTTCGACAGAGCTGTCGAACCGAATTTTCGGTTCGGTTTAGAAAATGTTCAATTTTTTAACCGAACTGAAACATTAAATTCATATTATTATTTTTTTATACATAATTTCAAATTGAACCGATACAAAATTTTAATTTTATATATTTTTTAATAATATCATTTAAAAATTATTTTTTAATTAATAATACCAAATCGAAGAACCGAACATAACCAAAACTCACGGTTCGACTTGATTCGGTTATTTTGACCTTCACGGTTTGGTTCGATTCGGTATATAATCGAACTGAATATTTCATTTCAGTTCAGTTCGATTTTAACCCACTAAAAACTGAATTGTGCTCACCCCTAACAGATTGATTTCAGTATGCTTCTTTTCGCCTTGAGAAAAGGCAAAATGCGAAAAGGAGCCTAATGAAATCAATATGGGAAGACAACAAGTTCATGTTCCTAACTCACTTGAGACAACCCTTACCCTCCTCTTCCAAGTCCATTGATTGGAGGACTACAACCGAACTCCTCCACATCTCATGTAGGCTGGTTTCGTTATAATCTCATTTCGATTGTTATTGATTGATACTAACTTGTGATATTTAACTTCAAGAAGATGTGTGTAAATGTCTTAGTTCTGGTTATTTCGGTAAGATGAATGAAAACAACATCGATCAAAGAGGCCTCTGTTATTGAACTAGGTTGAAAAATAGGGAGAATATTGGAGAGAATATTTTTGGATCGAAGAGGTCTTTGTTATTGAACTCAACTTGTTCTTTTGCCTTGATACAAAACGATGGGAGAACATCTCTATTTATAAGACTCCATAGACGAATCTAGATAATTACATGACTAGAAGATTATTTTAGATAACTCTCATTTACCAACTAATAAATGAGAGTTCTAAAAAATACAAGAGTATTCAAGAGATTCTAGTAAATACATGAAGTTTCTTGAATCTCTAGCAACTACAAGAAAATTCTAAAGACAAGCTATAATAATCAAGATTACCATTTCAACATAAATAAACACAAATGTAGCTTCAACAGGTTAAGATCAGGAAAGGCTATTGCAGAATAAAAAGAGATATAAAGTTTTGGCTTATTGCAATAAAAAATAATGAAACAGCAATCGAAGATATTTATAAGATGAAAAAATACAATTTAGACAAACTTGTAACGAATCACATGCAAGTATATGTGGTAAAAGTGGATTAGGGCATTTTGATAGGGTAAAAAATTACAACCAATCTATTTTTGTTTTGAAAGAGAAAAATATCTTTGTTTACATAGAAGTTCAAAGAGGGTAAGCTTTCATAAAATAATAATTTTGTATATTAATTTTCATTACAGAGAATTAAATTCTCAAAATAAATTTGTTTTTTGCAACTCCTAATTAATTAAAGTCAATAACTAAAATCAGTAACTCTCGAAAATAAATTATCCTTTAAATTTATAACACAACTAAATTACCAACATAAGTTTCTAACAACTTGAAAGAAATTTTAAACTAATATAAAAGACAAGTTGATATTATTTTTTAATAATATTTATTTGAAGAGCAAAAAAGAAAAGGAATACCTATAATAAAAAAAACTAGGTTAAGGAAAGAAATTAGAAAATGTTGGATCCTTAATCAACCGTTGGACTTATATGTAAATAATTATATGTTGTAAACTGTCAAATAAAGTTAAACCCAATTAAAAGTGAGCAACTAATGTTTGTCATTTCGGGTTTTAATGTATCTGATAATATGTGGATCTTTTGATTTGAAGAGACTTTAGGGTAATTTCTATTTTTAGGATGAGCTAAAATAAAAATACCAAAAGATAACAGATATGTTATATGTATATAAGTGGTTATGGATCACATGTCACACGATAAAGGAAAACCATTTTATTCTCACAAATATTCCATCGTTTGAGAAAAAACAGAGAGACTTAATTAAAATGGACTCTCTAATGGAGAATACTGTAGATCTGAAAGGCCAACCACTCGACTCTAAATAGCGATCTATCGTCATGGATTCAGGTATGCTTCCGCTCAATTAGTTATTTGATTTTTAGTGTGTTCAACATAAGTTCTTGGGGTTTTGAGATACGATATGCCGAAAATAATTTATTTTATCTAACAAGTGGTATCAGAACTATCTATATTAAATCATTGAGACTCAGATTTATTTTAGATCCATGATTATTCATGCTATTTATTTGTTTTTGGAGTTCTTGAATTTGATATAATATTAGATTTGAGAACATTATTTTTCGGTATATATATATTTTTAAAGTATATTTTCAGACCGACCATCATTGTTGATGGTCGATGGTGAAACCTTATCGACGTGCAAATCAGGATGCGCTGGGAAAGAAATTCGTGGCCTAGCCGCGACTGTCATGGACATCGACTTTGCGTTAAGGGTCGATTCCCCTTCAACTCTTATGGATAAGAGTACCTCTGACGAAAAGAGGGATATAGAGAGGTGGGAGAGATCAAATCGCATGTGTATGCTAATCATGAAGAATGTCATTCCAGAAGCATTCAGGGTCACTAGATTTGAAAAGATTATTATGGAAGGATTTCCTTGCAGATATTGAAAAACTGTTTGTTAAGAACAAAAAGGCAGAAATCAGTATGCCCTTGACAGATCTAATTTCAATGAATTATAAGGGCAAAGGCAACAACATGGATTACATCATGAAAATGTCTCATCTTTCTTCAAGGTTCAAAGTACTTAGGCTCAAACTCTCTGAGGACATCCATGTGCATCTTGTTTTCATATCCATTCTGACGCAGTTCGACCAATTTAAGGTGAGCTACAACTATCAGAAAGCAACTTGTTCCCTGAAGGAGATCATCTCACATTGAGTTCAAGAAGAGGAAATGATAAATCAAGATAAGATAGAGGTGCTTACCTGGCCTAAACTTCTAAGGTTAAGTGAAAGGGAAAGAAAATGAACAAGGATAAGGAAGTTGCAGACACCACACCACACAAGAAGCAACAAAAGAAATTAGTTGTCTCCGAAGGTACTAGTTGTTGCTTCTGTGGAATTGAAGGCACCAATTATCATGCTTGGCGTGCTAAGAATGATGTGCTTCTTAATTTGGTTTGTTCTAAGATTAATTTAATTTCGGTTGCTAGACACATGTGGTGGATAGATTCTTGTGTAACAACTCACATAGGTGTGTCTATACAGGATTGCTTGACTTGCCAAAGGCCAAGTGATGTTGAAAGATACATATTTCTCTTTCATTTTTATATTACTGAATTTAATGAATAAATGAAAGTTTTCCTCTAATTAAAGTGTGTTTATAATTTACTGAAGTCCTGAGACTATTATTAACGTATGAAGAGTAAAGACAGAGGAGTCTTCCAGACAAACTCTTTCAAAATAGTTCAGAATCTTATTAAAAATCTTAGGATCGACTGAAAAATTGAGCCTGATTACGACTATTAGGTTGAAACAAAGGATGTCGGTCTTGGTGCATAGGAGTGAGACTCTAGCGGTTGACCTACACATGTTATGAAATATGTTGAATAGACCAGTGACAAACTAGTTTAGAGCAAAGTCGTTTTTAGCTTTAAATCTAATTGTTACATCTTAAGAGTATTTTCACGATTACTTTAATCATGAGGTGAATAAGAAACTTGACCTAGTTACTTGCGATCTTTGATACGTCAAAGAAGTGAGTTTGAATTGCCAGATAATATATCAGATGTTGGGACTGTGATTCAATTATGTTGGAGCTACGTGATACACAGATACGAAATTCGTGATAAGATTGCAAAAATAACAATATCACTATATGCTTTATTGATGGGTATGTGAATAAATAAATCGGGTCCGATACTTGATGACATTTGTCATTGAACAAGACATTGTGAACTGTACGAGACATTTCACTGAGATGTCTTTCTTATTCACAGTCAATAAAGGAGTTAAGGAAATAATAACTAGAGGGATAAAATGGTAATTTTATATCCTACTCTTGTTACTGATATTCGCGAAGGGTAATATGTTAAAATATTTTGTGGACCATGAAATACATATGTTTATTTGCACCAACAGAAAATGTAGCGCGCATGAATCGATAGTTGATTCGGCATCAGATCCATAGTGGAGTTGTTGATATCATGAATAAATAGGTCAGAAATTTATATAGAAAAATTAATCGGGTATTTGAATCTCATAGCTTTATTCATGTAGATCCATTTCGGTCTCAAGAGTAGCTCGTAAGGCCATGAATGAGAAAGAACATCAGTTGGACCAAAAACGTATTTTGGACCAAGATACACTTTCTGAACTCATATGTGATGGGTGTCATCACTAAATTAGTGAAGTGTAAAGTTAATTTTCAAATTAACTAATTGGTTATTTACTAATTATTAGATAATTAGTAAATAAAATTAATTAATTAATTTATAGAGATCAATTTAATTTCACAATTTGGATTGATGAATTTGAACACAGTATTGACTCTAGAAAAGATGTAAAAATCAAATAGAGCAGTGTAGGGAGGAGATTTTTGGCAATTTATAATATAAGGATACATGTGTAAATTTCATAATCATTATATAAGGGATGATATTAGGGTTGTCTCCTAAGTGGTGTTGACATAAACCTAATTACAGTGTGTGATTACACAGAGCAAGAAAAATGGTTCCCCTCAGAAGTTACCACCGATTTCTATAGAGGAAGAAGAAAAAAAAATCTTTGTTGTTTTGAGAGCCGACACTCAGTTCGTGACAACATCATTATGAAATATACTTCTAAATGTTACTTGTGGTTGTTGGTGTGAAGATTAATTCAAGTTCTACGAATCTCAAAGAACGAAGAATAAAAGACAATTAATTGGATTCCACCAAGCCATTATTTGTTCGATACAAGAAATGTATAAAATTGTTTCTACATCTTCTAAATACGCATGATCATAGAAAATATTTTATATTTTAAATGATTAAATGTTTGTTGTGAAAAAATTTTGATTTTTCGCCCACAAACCGATTGTGGTTCATTAATTTTTCATCAAATTTTAAAACCCGATCCAACAATAAAAATTTAGATTATTGTTAAATAGTAGATTCTATTTGAATCATAATGAAACATTTATTGTGCCATCTTTAGATGGAATTTGATTTCTTTCTTTGTTTGGGCAAAGTTCGTTATGTTTGTTCATTTAGAGATGGGAAATTTGGTTTGTTTCGTGATTCAAATTCAGTTGGTTCCAGTTATTTATCAGGTTACGATAATATTTATTTACTTGATACAATTGCTTCAATTAAGAAATTCCTGCAAGTAATTACTCGAGGTACTAAAAGAAAATTAACTAGTGAGAATTTGACTGTGTTATGACACAAAAGATTAGGTTATATCTCCAGCCAAAAAATAGAGAGACTTGTATCAGACGAAATTCTCGGTCCTTTAGATTTCACAGACTTTGATGTTTGTTTAATTGTATAAAGGGTAAAAAACCAATAAAATGAGATTTAAAGCCAACGGGACTCAAGACATCTTAGAACTTATACATACACATATTTATGGACCTGGCTACATATATCTCATTCATGAAAAATCACAGTCATTGGACGTGTTCAAAAGTTTTAAGGCTGAAGTTGAGAACCAACTCAACAAAAGGATAAAAAGTGTCAGATTTGGCCGTGGTTGTGAGTACTATGGTATATATGACGGTTCAGGTGAACAACGTCCAAGACCGTTTGTTCAATTTTTAGAGAAATGTGGTATCATTCCACAGTACACTATATTAGGTTCGCCTACTATGAATGGTATTGCTGAGAGACGAAACAGAAAGCTTAAGGACATTGTGAGAAGTATGATTAGTCATTCAACCTTACCAGAATCACTCTAGGGTGAAACAGTCAATGCTGCAGCATATATCCTTAATATAGTTCCAACTGAAGCAACTGCCAAGATCCCATATTAACTTTGGACCGACAAGAAACCTAGTCTAAAGCATTTGCACGTTTGGGGATGTCCACCTGCGGCAAGGCCTTATAGGCCTAATGAAAAGAAATTAGACTTAAGGACGGTGAGTTGTTATTTTGTTAGATATTCTGAAAGATTCAGGAGGTACAAGTTTTATGATTCCACGACTAGGATCAATTTTTGAAACTGGAAATGCTTTGTTCTTTAAGGGTGTCGAGTTTGCGGGGGGAGATACGGTTAAGGATTTTGTCTTTCAGGAGGAATATGTTGATATTTCCACAAATGTTATTAGTATTGATCAGGACTGCGTCCCTGACATTACTCATGACACAACATATCAAGACGATATAGGAGAACCTCTCATTCAAGAGATTTTTCCAGAAGAACAAACTCTAGCATCTCAAGAAATTATGTCATTAAGAAGATTGACTAGAGAGAGGAGAAGTGAAGTGCTAGACGATGACATTGTATTTCTTCAAACGTGAGGTAGACATCGAAGTGATGGAAGATGACCTAATCAACTTCCGACAAGCCATGAAAAGTTCCAACTCTTAGAAGTGAATTGATGACATGAATGAGGAGATAAAGTCAATGGAGGACAATCACGTGTGAGATCTTGTCCCAATATAAGAAGGTGTGAAACACTTTGGTTGAAAATGGATTTTTTAAACCAATTGGGATTCAAAAGGTAATGTGAAAAGATACAAGGCTCGTCTTGTCGGAAAATGGCTTTACACATAAGGAAGGCATTGACTATAAATTTACTTTCTCTTTGGTTTCTACAAAAGACTCTTTCAAGATTATAATGGCATCGGTGGCACATTTCAATCTTGAGCTGCATCAGATGGATGTAAAGACAACGTTTCTCAATGGTAACACTGAAGAGATCGTTTATATGGTGAAACCAGAAAATTTGTGTCGGGAGACCCAAAGAATATGGTTTGCAAACTTAAGAAAATCATTTATGGACTTAAGTAGGTATCTCAAGAATGGTATTTTAAGTTTCATCAGGTGATAATCTCAGATGAATTTGGTCGATGTGGATGACATTTTCCTTGTCAGTAATGATATATGCTTATTACATGATACCAATAGATTTCTAGCTAAGAATTTTGAGATGAAAGATCTTGGTAACACCTCTTTTGTATTAGGGATCCAAATACACTGAGATCGTTCTCGGAGTATTCTCAGATTATCGCAAAGAGTTATACTGAAAAGGTTCTCAAAAGATATGGCATGCAAGAATGCAAACCAGGTGATACCCATGTGGCTAAGGGAGTCATGTTTAGTCTCAATCAGTGCCCTAGAAAAAGGAAATGCAGAAGATTCTCTATGCCTCGGTAGTAGGGAATGTTTGCTTCCTAAGATGGCTGCGTAAATTCACGTGTTGCAATCAAGTAATAAAGTGATAAGAAGAGTGTCGAGCCCACAGGGAGGACTAAACTTACGATGTAAAAGTGCAACAAGATTTAAGATATGAAGCAGTGCTGTAGTAAAATACTGTTGAATGTGGTGATTTTAAATCTAAATACTAAGAAATAACTATTAAAATTAAATTCCTACTGACAGAAAATTGCAACAAGACTACCAAGATGTATAAGAATCAGAAGAAGATAAATGGGCTAGCATGGATCAATTCCTTCTTCAGTTACCTTATCTTTGTTAAACTAAGTTTTCTGCTATAGCTTTTCTAGAACATTAGCTAAGCTCTACCGCACTACAACTTTTTGTTGCATGGTTAACAAGCATCCTTTAGCCAACTTCGTATCTAAGTCTTTAGCCAGTTAGGCAAGATCAATTTGAGTGGTCGCTTAACAGGTTACAAGGCTTGTCCATAATTCTATGTAACGAATCAATTGCTCATGTATTTTCCACTTTTGTATTCATGTATTGGTTATGATTTTCCACTAGATTAGCCTTGGTCAAGCATTAATATAATTTGTTTTCAAGTAGAATTGGTCAGATACTAAAAGAAATAAGCAATAAAACACGATAATAAAAATGCCAAGATACGCAAGCAGCAAACAATTTAGCTCATAGTGAGTTTGGTAGCAAACTCACAAATCATCAAATATTTTGGTATCGAAATCGAAGATTTATAAGAAGAAAGATTACATAGATAATGAAAATGGGAATAAAGGAGGAGATAATTAAAGATAACTAATATTTTAACTCACATATCTTCTTCCTTCTTTTCTTTCTTTCTCTATTGTCGCCTTCTTCATTCTTCTTTTACGCAGGTCTGCCTCTTACGAGTTGTTGTCATCTACCTCGAATGAATCCTCTTGTCTCTCTTCCTCCTCTAAAAATGGAAGGAATGCTTTAAATACCATCGATTAAACTTTAGGGTTTCTCTTAGCTCACAGGGCACGTGCTGAGCGCTAAGCGGGGAAGGGGACCACGAATGTCAGACGCCGCGACACTTGGATAACTAACTCTAATACATTGATTACTACCCGTAACAAATTTTTGCACGCGCGCAACACACACAAGAATACCTTCTTAGCTGGCAATGAACGGTTAGGGACTCAACTGAACAAGCTGCATCCTCAAAAGCTCCAGCTAACAAGAAGTCCTACAACAAGAAATCCTAAGGCATCAGTTTAACTCTAAAAACCTTAAAATTACTAGCAGGTAATTAAAATTAGGCCTAAACTACTAACTAAGTAAACTAGCCAAAATATAATCCTAATAAACTCTAACATCTCCCATCTAAGTAATGAAATAGGTATAAAAGTGCTGATATAACTCTACTTTCATAGAGTTATCAGGGAGTCTAATGTATGCTCAGGTTTGTACATGTTCGGATATTGCATATGTGACTAGGATGTTGGGTAGATACTTAAGCAATCCAGGCATAAACCATTGGAAAGTAGCTAAACGGATCTTGCGGTACTTACAAAGAACAAAAGACTACATGCTCACATTTTGGAGGTTGGATCAGATTGAGATCGTTGGATATACTGACTCTAATTTTGCTGGATGCCAAGATAGTATGAAATCTACGTTGGGTTATCTTTTTTTGCTTGCTGGAGTAGTTGTCTCTTGGAAGAGTGCTAATCAGTCTCTTATAGCCGCTTCTACTATGACAATAGAGTTCATAGCATGTTTGAGGTGTCTAATCACAAAATATGGTTATCAATTTTTGTCACGGGGTTGCGCATAGTGGACAGTATTGAGAGACCACTAAAATTATTTGTGACAATAAATCAGCAGTACTTTATTCTAATAACAACAAGAGCTCGATAAAATCAAAGTACATAGACATCATCAAGCTCCTGATTTTTAAGGAAATGGTTCAGAGTGGATAGTTGTCTATAGAGCACATCATAATAAACTTGATGATTGCAGATATGTTTACTAAGGGATTTCCACCCAAGGTGTTTCATGAGAACACTACTCGCATGAGTGTCATATTAGTTGAGAATATCCAGTTCTAGTGGAAGTTTATATTTTATTTTAGATGCCCTTTTGATATAGTCATAATTTTCAGCTATTTTAGTTTATGGATATTTTAAGATTATTTAATGTAGAAATAAAGTGTTATAGTTTATTCATACTATGGTTCAAATATGGATTGATCTCACTAAGATTTAAGGAAGACCAGTTTGAAATAGACATGTTAAGATCATACTGCATGAAATTCTCATACTACACATCCACATCATAATCCATGTCATTTAGTAGTATTGATATACATGACCATTGATGAGCTGCGTTACGATTAATGTAACGAATGCCGTTTGATCCTATGTCGATATAATTGATGGACCGGATTGGTTAAACATACATTACGGTAATGAAAACAAAGTTGAACGCGTTCAGTTATTTTGAAAAATATAATTATAAAGTTTCACTTATAATCCGAGTGGGAGATTGTTGGATCATTAATCCAACATTGAACTTATATGTAAAAAATTATGTGTTACTGATGGTCAAATAAAGTTAAACTCAATTAAAAATGATCAACTAAGGTTCTGGTATTTCAGGTTTTAATATATCTGATATGAACATTTTGATATGTAGAGATTTTAGGGTAATTTTTATTTTTATGATGGGTTAAAATAAAAATACCAGAAGATAACAAATATATTATTTGTATATAAGTGGTTATGATCCACAGTTCACACGATAAAAGAAAATCATTATATTCTCACAAATATTCCATCATTTGAGAGAAAACGGAGAGACTTACTCAAAATGGATTCTTTGATAGAGAATTGTGTAGATCTGGAAGGACAATTACTCGACTCTAAACAACGATCTATCTTCAGAGATTCAGATATGCTTCCGCTCAATTAGTTATTTAATTCTTGGTGTGTTTCACACTTGCTAGTACATGACGTGCTTTGCCTTTTCATCCCGTGGGTGGGTCACTTGTAAGGACTGTGGGTCTCCTTGGACTGGGGGTCTCTTCTTTTCTTTTTCTGAGTAGAAACACCGTGTAATCTCATATGTTTTTGTTTTTATATTGACGAATCAGATTCAATATAAAATAATAAAATATAAATTACATTAGACTTACTTTTTCTTAATTTTATTTAAGTTTGATATGACTCTTTGCTAAATTGCTATTTCTAAAAGATTGATATCCTCCACCATCGCTAAAGTTACATTTAAGGCGTTTAGATAGATTTCGATGATTTGGATGCGCGTCTAAAACAGCAAAGGAATGCAATTGTTTTCTTTTTTAAGAGCTGTATTTTATAATTGGAATCAAATCTAGTCCATTAAACTATAATCAGATGGTCAGATCAACCCCTTACCGTTTACCATTACCTTTGCTATTGACATAGAAAGCATTTTCATTTCTAAGAAGCTCTACTAGCAGCAAACAATTACCCTGAAAAGAAAACAAAATAATTCTTGGTTGTTTGATATTTCAAATTGTGTTTCCTTTGATTCAGAGAAGCAATTTGTTTGTATCTTAACTTTGAGGAGAATTGGGTAAAAGAGGCATGTTGTGGTAGTAAGAACAGTAATGTAGAAGTCATTATGGGTTTCGTGTCCAGCTATGGATCTGAACTTGGGAACCCGGAGTATCACAATTTTTTTTTGTGCCGTTAAGGACTATGTTGGCAAATGTCAAATTAAAGTAACATTATCCATCTAAAAAGACTTCAAGTGGGAAAATTCAATGCAACCAAGTCGTGCAACCCACATTGTGTAAACCAGTGCTAAAAATTACAATCAAGTCAGTGTCGTTACACAAACAGCTGAACTAGACTAAACATGGTTAACTTTTTCCTCTTTTTACAAGCGTTGTGAGGCCGGAAAATGGATTCCCTTCTGTTGGGATCCTAACATAATGAAATCTGTTTTCTAAATGTCCATGTTGAGAATGGTTAAACGGGATTTGTACCGAGTTAAAATATTTCTGACACCTTTTTTTTCTTTTTTATATTCTTATTGTTTTCTTAAGATAAATATGAATCATCCATTTCAATAATTGACTGCTCATTAGTAATTATTTCTTATAAATAGATTGGTATCTTTACATGACTTTCTTTTGTTTACTAAAACTTCTATAAAAAATCATTGTTATGTATAATTGTCCTACAAATATATGATTTTTTCTCTACTCTTTTTTTAAATTTATTTTTTTTCTACTCTTGAGCTTCAATGGAATTGCAATTCATTTAGTCTGCTTATCATTGATTATATGAAGTAGTGAATAAAGTTTACGTAACAATTGTTTCCAAATATTTTATTTTACGTATTTTCCGATCAAAATCAGTCCATTTAAGGCTATCATCTCTGTTACCATCAATAAAACTGATCCTACTTACATTTAGGTATGCACTGTTACTAGAACTAACAATGTTTTTGACACAATATTCTATTTTTTGTTACTTTTTCAGCCTTATCTCTCCTCATTTTAGTTTCAATTAAAAAATAATTTGGGGATTATAAGGACATATCCATATTCACTTTGGAATATATAAAACAAAAGTTTCATAAGACAGAAGCAATATAAAAATGATTATTGCTTCAAACCTAAAACAGAAGCAATATAAAGCATTTTTAAGATTTATATTTACAATAATACCCATAACTTTCATAAATAAAAATGATTTAAAAAATTAATTAAAAAAGATGAATATTATTGCTTCAAACCTAAAAAACTACCGAAATTCAGGGAGTTGAAAACAGAAATAGAGAAAAAGAGGTTATGCATTGTGCATTTAATTAAGACAGAAGAAAGACATTTTTAGAGATGCTTACTGCTTAGATCGTCTGAAATTATAGAGGTTATGCATTGTGCATTTAATTAAGATAGAAGAAGAATATTATTATAAAAAATAAAGGCAGAGAAAAGGGCTGCTCAGTAACTGTGTTGCATATTAGAAAGCATTTTAAAAGAAAGGTAAATGTTAAAAACTAATTTCTTTGCCTTTTATGTAATGGTGTTAATGTCGGTTAACAGAAGTTTGATTTACTGTTAGTTTTGACATTAAGTCGTAATAGAAGGGGATATTTTATAATTGTGCCGTGGCGTTTTCGAAATTTGAGCAACTCTAAAAGTTTCGCAATTCACCTGTTAGTAATCTAATTATATCAGAATTTTTTAGATTTGAGATTTTAATATTGCATTTAAGCATTTACACATTATCTCCCTTCAATATGACTAGGGGTGTTTAAAATTATCTCGAACCGAATTTTCGGTTCGATTTCATTGTCGAGCTGAAATTTTAGTTCGGTTCAATTTTTTGACTGAACCGAACCGTGAACACCTATATATTTGACCATTCCTTCATAGTTTCTATTTCCTTACATACCTCAAATTTTCTGCATATATTTCATCAGATTAATGCATTATAATATTTATATTCTCAAAATTTTGAGCTCTCAAACTCTCATTTTTTGATACACACTAAACTCTTAATCTATAAATTTTCAAGTCTAAGATCTCAAGTACTCAATTTTCCATCTTTACAAGCTATCAAGTCTCAAGCACTCTACTAAAGCGCTCGAAGTTTATAAGGTTTGAGTAAGAGTGAACACGGTTCGGCTCGGTTCGGTCAGTGGGGCTAAAATCGAACCGAACTGAAACATTCGACATTACGCCGAGTCAAACTGAACCGTGAAGGTCAAGATAACCGAGTCGAACCGAACCACGAGTTTCGGTTCAATATTATTAATTAAAAAATAATTTTTATTATTGAAAAAATAATACAAAATTAAAGTTTTGTATGGATTCGGTTCGGTTTGATATGAAATTATATACAAAAAATAAAAAAATAATATGAATTTAATGCTTTAGTTCAGTTCGGTTCGATTAAAAAACTGAACATTTTCTGAATACTATCAATTATGATGAGCATCATAGTTAAATAATTATAATGGCATCGAATACTATCAATTATGTTGATATTGATAAGGAAAATGATGTTTTTGATGAAGAATTAGAATTTTAAAGATCAACTAATAATATCACTACACCTTCAGTATGCACCACACCTGTCTGCTTATATTTAGGTAAGAGACAATCGTCCATAGTATGAAATTTTTTTACTAAAAGAATGATAACAAATCCTGTGGTATTAGTAAATTAAAAGCAATTTATAACAATTATGACATTTGAATGATGAAATTGAGTTTGGTACAAGTAATTTAAAAGGACGCATGGAATAAACTTGTATTGTTTTAAAAAATAAGACAATGAATATTATGCTACCTGGTCACAGTAAAATTAACATGGACATATATGATAATTTGTCAACATAGAATTATAAAGAAACACATGCAAAATAAGAATTAGTTTATTAGATTATCATGACCCAACATTCATTTACATTTACTGCCAAACATTAATTTCCCGGTACAATTCAAAGGGGTACAAATCCTCAATGTAGTGGTTTATCAACTTCTAATTTAAAAAGTGAAGTTATGAAAAAAAATTTACAAAAAAGAAAGCCTCCAATTTTTCTTTCACAGATTATTTAGGAAAAAATTGTTTAGCTTCCGACATATGGACATCTTATAATTAAACATGATTCCTTACTTTGATTGTACGTTATATATATAACGGGATGTTATGCAAGAAAATAATTCCATTTACTATTGTTGAATCTCCTCATATTATAGGTAATGTTATTTTAGAAAAATAAAAAAGTGAAATATTGTTAATAAAATATTTTCATTGTTATTGGATATTGCTAGTAATAATGGTGTGGCTGAAATTTTTTTTTTATTACATTCAATCTCTTAGTAATCATCATTTTTATTGTTATTGTGCACATATTTTAAATTTAATTTTGCAAAGATTACCTGATTCAATTTCAAAATTTAGAAATATTGTTCATTGCATTAATACTTCTCAATCTAAACATGCATCATATTCTAAATGTTGTTAATGTTTGAACAGAAAAAGAAAAAAAATATAAATCAATTTACCACACATTGGTGAAATTCTACCTAGAAATGTTAAATTTAACAACATAGGATAGATATGTTATAAATATATTGTAATGAACTATGTAATAGTTCGCCATATTGTAATATCGAATGTTCGAATATGATTAGATTTATCCCTGAGGTGGTAAGAGATTTTGTATGCTTTTAATACTGCCACAGAAGTTTTTATAGTGTATAAACTCCTAGTGTTTGTCACCTTATTATTTAATTAATGAATATTTGAAACTAGATAAGCTGGATTGACGCAGTTGGTTAAACACTCACATACATACTATAGAGGTCGTGGATTCGAGTCATTTCCCTCATTCTTCTTATAATTTGAAATGTATCTTTGACAAAAAAAATGAATATTTGATCTACGTTGTCTACTTACAAAAAGATATATTTTAGAAGTGTGATATCTAAAACGAGGGAAAATTTTGATAAATATTTTTATGACATACATGCCATCTTTTTTTCCCGGTTTGTTAATTGACCCTAGATAAAAAAAAGTAGCTCTAGACAAGTTAATAGTATTTAACCTTATTTGATAATATGAGGATTATAAAAACAAGTACACAAATTCAATATCTTAGATTGGTGGAAAAAATGACATAGCTTTCTTGTGCTTCATCTAATGGCTCATCAACGTGGCTTCAAAAGTCACATCAAAATCAGATTGTAGTGTCGATGGACGAGTATTATCCGACATGAGAAATAATTTGACCCCTTCAATCGTCTAAGGACTTATTTGTTTAGAAGATTGGGTTCGAGCCAATAAACAAATGCAAGAGTAAAAAGTAGTAGAAAAACTACAAAATAAAATGGCTACAGTTGACAATTGAAGAGTTGAATATGAAAATTATAGTTTTTTTGAAGTGTTTCATTGTATATTTGAATTATTAATTATATTATATTGTTAATTGATAAATTATAAATGATAGATGCTGATAGATGCATAAGTATACGTCAACCTAGTTATGATATATTTAATTCATAGTGAATAAACTATTTCTCAACATTAATTCGTAGTGAAACAACTATTTCTCAACATTTTCCATTGGGGGATAAATTTTCATTGTTATTTATGCCTACTTTCATTGCTATTTAGTTCATTTTGTTAAATTGCAAAAACACCATGTATTGTTTTAAACAAAGATGATTGTAAAATAAACAACATTTTCCAATAAACATCAATGAATAAGTAAATACACCGACTGCTCGGCCTTAGCCCGACCATAATCTGCCATAAACCCGAACTCAAGGACAAGGCTTGGACCTGCATTTTACTGGCTGGACCGGACGTCCCGACCCTTAAACTGGTACCTTCAGGCCTGGGCAGGGTCATATATTTTTGGGCTGTGCTGGCCTGATCCGGTTTATTGATGACCCTGAGATTAGGGTGGCCGGCCCGATCTATTGACAACCTAAGATTAATGTAATATTGCATGGCATTAAATTTGTAAAAAATGATGGGAAATTTTAGTTTTGAAAGATATTACTATAGCTTTTAATTTTAAAAGGTATTTCTTTAATTCGCTTTTGAATTTAAAGTATCCTTCTAAGGATATTCAGGTGAGGTTACAGAATTGCAGCCATTTGCATCTTATTCTCTTCCGATCCGTAATAAATTAAGAGTTACTCTACAATGATAAAGTTTTGAACTCAAATTTTAATTAATTAAGTGATTTATTAAACATTAATATGTTTATTTAAAAATTATTTTAGTAAAACATCAACTTAAAAATGATTGATACATTCATTACTTGATCAATTAAATTTTAATTTATAACTCGGTACATCTACTATTACACAATAAATTAAGTTTAAGTAGATATGGTATTTTACATATTCAATTTTAAGAAATGATCTTTACACAAGTTTCATCTGAGGTTATATAAATGTATCAAATTGCCTCAACAACTACATGAAATTTCTTATTTTATCATTTATAAACTCTTCATATATGAATGATTTTAAGTTAACCATTAACGTCACTTTTAATTGGTTAGACTGTTGATTTCTTTAGAATTTTATCTATTAGTTTGCCGCGTTGCAAGCATATGTTATAAACTAGTTAATAATAAATGTACGTAAGTTTTGGTGTTAATGAGAAAAGTCTATGATGTCGGTGATATTATCCCAGCATTAATGCTGGGCCTTTATGGTCATTGGATTATTTTTAGAGCAATCATCATCATTCAAGGTAACAAATTCTCTTTTTTTAAGGGTTCAACTAAAATGTATTAGTGTTCAATAAAAATGTATAGGGTTCAACCTATATGTTATGAGGTTCAACTAAATATACAAAATTAATATTTCTTGGTGATATTCAGACTAAAATATAGTGGCGGTCAATTAAAATATAAAGGGGTTCAACTAATAGTGGGGTTCAACAAATTTTTTACAAAATGAGTATTTCTTAGTGGTGTTTAACTCAAATGTAGTGAGGTTCAACCCATATTTCAAATTTTGTTAGATTAGTATGACTACTATCGATCTACTAAGCATTTCTCAAAAATATGTATCCACTAACCATTTCTAAAAAATACACTCCACTTAACGTTGATCTTTAACTTCTAGTGAGTCCCGCAACGTGTACAGACTCACTATAAATACATTTATGTTCCATTCGGTGGTCGCTTTACCTTCAAATAAGGTGAATTAATAAGAGGATCATCTCTCATGTCCCGTGTGTTGCGTAATTGCATCAGACATTGACTTTCAATAGAATCAATCACGACTTCAAGATTTAATTACTACAATGAAAAATGGGTAAATGGATCACATCTTTTTGAAAAATCTAACGGAGAAATGTTGGGATACAACACATGCATTTCATCTAGATGAAGTGGGTTAGTTGATAATGACCCAATTGGACTTTGTTGCTATTAATAGGCTGAGAGTTAGAGGTCGACAGCTGAACTAGAAAATTACAACAAGAGGAAGGTATATGCACAAGTTAGTCAATAAACTGTTGTCAAACCTTAAGGAAAAGAAAGTTAGTTATCAATGAATTTATGAAAAAAAATATGTTAATTATGATGTGATGCTCCTTAGAAAATGGAAATTATGACAAGGGTTTTTCTTTTGGTGCTCATAGGAAGTACCATTTTCTTCCTCCCAAGCCTAGAGAGACTAAATGAGATACAAGAGTACGATTGGGGAGGTTCGGCATTGTCTGTATTGTATTGCAATATGGACGCTTAATGTCGAGAAGAAAGTGTAGGGACTAGGGATTTTTTAAGAGACATGGAAGGTATGGGCTTGTGAGTACTTATCGTGTTTGGCATTGAACAAATGAGATGTTGGGCCAAACATGTTCCAGAGAGCAGCACGTTGGTTAGAAATTGATGTGGGATAAATAGTAATCATCCAGTAATGCTATCGTACTGATACATTTGATACATTGCGACACCATGCAAAATTTTTAAAACAAGCAAAAACACAATTCTTCTCATGGTCACAAGTGTCTTCGCAGCTCGCAACCATGAATGACTGACAAATGGTTTTGATCTCAACCCCGATGGTGTATAACATAAATGCATGCCTCCAATTGTCACTATTTGACTCCTCCATCAATTACTTTAATAAGGTGTTCTCCAAAATATCTTATTGGGTGTTCACCCCATTCGCCTTACATCTTTGAAGTCATTCAAATCACCATCAAATTTTATCTCTTCACCAATGTCGACGATGTTGACTATAGAACTCACATCATCTACCGTGACATTGAATGTTGACCCATGGACATTCATATGCGGGGCTAGATCGAAGCAACCTAATAGTTGCTTTTGTTCAAACCTCATCTCTGTTATCGTTCTTCTCTTCCCCTCATCAAAATTTACAATAAGATCCAAAAATTTCTCAGGAGAGCAGTGGTGAGGAAGTTTCATTTAAAGACATGCTTTTGCTGACAACTAAAAGTTATTAATTGTATTCTAGTCGTCTTTAAACCAAACTTGCCTACACGCTGCACTCCTGAGAAATTTGTAGATCTTATTACAAATTTTGATGAGGGGAAAATGAGAGCAATAAAAGATATGGGGTTTGGAGGGTTGTTAAATATACAATGCCGCAAGCTGAGGAGTTCCTTCTTGAATCAATTATTAGGTTGCTTCGATCCAACCACCTGCACATTGTATGTCCAGGGGGTCGACGTTCAACGTGACTGCAGATGATGTGAGTTTCATACAGATAGTGGCGAGGAGATAAAATTTGATGGGGATGTGAATGAAATCAAAGATCTAAGGGTGAAGTGGGTGAACGCCCAAGGTGATATTATGGTAAACACTTTGTCGAAATTCTTGATTGAGGAGTCTGACGGAGCCTATTGGAGGCAAGCCTTTGTGCTATACACCGTCGAGGTTTTATTATCTCCTCGATCAAAACTAATTGTCAGTCATTGATGGTTTCACACTGTGAAGATATCCATGACCATCCATAAGAAGATTTGGACTTCTGCTTGTTCTAAAGATTTTATGGATGGTGTCGCGAGGTATCAAAACAACCACCATGATAGCATTATCAGATGCTTGTTATTTACCTAGGTAATAGATTTAGTGTACATTGGTCTTATTTTTGCATTAATAAATACGTAGATATGCTAATAAGTTCATTTGGTTACAACTTTTTTATCTGAAGAAGTGGGCATATGTTGCCGACTATGTTGACTTGAACCAGCCTTCACTACTGGTGTAAAATGACCAGGCCGTTGCAAAAATTATTAAGTTTGTAACTTTGAGTGAAGGAGAGCCTAAAAGCTTTACGGTAAACATTTTAGAATATTGGAAAATTAGCTGGTTAGATTACTATTGATTATTTATTACTAATTCACATGAATTTGTATTTTGTAGATCGATACAATCACACAAGCTATTCTGGGTGACTGTGAGATTCGGGAAGGCTGCGAGGGTGCTAGCCATCAGGCTGGAGATATGTGCTTTAAGTGCACAAATGCTTACCCTTCATATGGAGGCTAGCTCCATGAGGGTGAATATGTCATAAATAATTGATGAGCAGAGAGAGATAATGGGCATCTAAGAGAAGATCTGCACAACTTTGGCTAGTCTTTTAGAACAAGACACTGGTAAGTCTCGAGCCCAAGACAATGAGCCACACGTCCACCCGACTCAAGGTAATGAACAAGGAGGTTTTGACGGTGGCGAAGAGATAAAATTTGATGGTGATTTAAATAACATTAAAGATGTAAGGGTGAAGTAGGTGAACGCCCAATGAGATATTTCGGTGAACACCTTATCGAAGTTCTTGATGAAGGAGTCATACTCAAGAGGACAATATAAGAATTGATAAGATAAAATTCATACCTCATCAGGTTTCATAAACTGAAGTTTAACACAAAATTCTTTCGGGTCCTGAGAAACATCTTGTAATACCCCCAAGCATTATAAGGGGTAGATTTGTAATTCTAACCCCACACCCATGCCTTAACACACACTACACCCTAGAGTAACCCACCAACTAATATTATATATACTCTATAACCGTTGTTCTTCACCTCTCTCTCTCAAACATTTGACAGCAAGCCTCCATCTCTCCTTCTTCCTCTTTGTATCTCTCCATTGTTGATTCTTTGGTGAGCCCTTCTTTCTTCCTCTTTCTTTATTATTTTTCTAGTTTCTTTATTTCTTAGTTCAAATATCCCATTTATATGTTTATATATATTTATCCAAATATAAACTTTTAGTCTTCAAATTCCAGCAATTTACATCCTATTGTATCTGTTTTTGGCATCGTCATTGCATCGCCGTCTACAAGCTTCAATTCGGTAGTTTTCATGTTCTCCTTTCTTTTTCTCTCTATTTTCCTATCTCATTCTCTTGGTCTCTCTCCCTCCTTCATCTTTCCCCCCTCTCTGTTGCGTCTCTCTTTCCTTCGTCTCCCTATTCCCCTATGTTTCTCTCCCCCCATTCATCTCCCTCTCCCTCCCTGTTCTGTCTCTCTCTCTCTCCTTCGTCTCCACCTCCTCTCTATTGCGTCTCTCTCTCTCCCTCTCTCCCTCTTCTTCATCTCCCTTTTCTATTCCTCCCCTTCTCTTAAACCAGTTCAATCAGGCTGGGTCAAGCCGGTTCAGTCAGACCAAACCAAATCGAACCAGCTCGGTTAGACCGATTCAACCCGACCAAACTGAACCAGCCCAAAACAGTAGAACCGAACCAGTTCAGACCACTCAAACCTTGTTGAACCGTTTTAAACCGCTTGATAATTTACACCCGATATGGTTTCCACATGTTCCCAACCTCGCTTAGTTAATTAAATAATTGTAGATATTATATGAATTTGTTGTGATCTGGGATCTTTGGATTTCAGGTGATTAGTTGCTGAATTTAATTCGTAGCGAATCCAGGTAAGTGGATTTACATAATATTTTGGTTCATATGTTATAAGCGTAGAATATATAATGTAAAATTATTTTATTATTTCTTTATGTTCAATCTTATGATCAAGTATTTTATTTATTTTTCATATCACGATGAAATTATTTACCATGTTATATACGATTATATTTTGAGTTATACGTGTAATAGTTATATAGTTTATGTTCATGAACAAGTTATATGTTTACCCATGTATATGTGATAATGTGAATTATGAATATTAATTCAAGTAAGGTGATAAAGTAAACAAGAAGTAGATTTAGTCATGTCCCTTAGTTATCAAGTAACCAGATTATTCACGTCATGTTATCAAGTTATACATTTGATTGTCACCATGTTCATGTTAGCATCCTTAAGGTTCAGATGACCTTAAGTGACATCAAGTTTTAAGACACTCAATCTGTCATGTTCACGTTCATGTTACAAGTTCAAGTTCAAATTGTGAAACATTTCTGGTTAGGTTATTAATCGAGGGATATGTCTAGTCGAGTTATGATTAAGCAAGTATAAGTATTGACATGTATAAGTACAAGTTCAAGTTATATGTTAACCATGAAATTGATGTATTATTACAAGTATTTTATGTGACCAGTGAACGTGTGAAATAAATTTCATGAGTTATATGTTTACATTTATGTCATGTGAAACTTATTAGTATGTGGATTTACTTACTGAGTATTTTTAATACTCACCCCTCATAGATGATTGTGTTGCAGGTGATGGTGAGCAGCAGGAGTAAGGGACTGCCATAGCAAGCATGATTATGATTTTTAAATTAAATTATAATATTATGACTTCAGTTTGACTTCAATTATTTTAGAAATTTATGAATATTCATGTTTAACTTTCATGTCTTATGAAGTTTTGTGCTTCACTTTATTACAGTTAAATGAATCATTTATTTCAGTTTAATGAGTTAATATTCTTTTAAAATAATTTTATGTTTCCGCTATTTAACGTTAAAATTAGAACAAAATTAAGATTTTCAATTTGAGGATTTTCGTAAATTAGGGTTTTAATTTTTGAATTGTGAAATTTCAAGTATGATTAACCCACAGAAATTGGGGTGTTACACATCTCGTGTTCCCACATCAATGTCTAACCATTGTGCTACTCTTGGGAATATGTTTAGCCCACCAACTTGTTTGTTCAGTGCCAAACGTACATTATTTCTAATAGAGCCAAGTCATAATCTAACAATTGGTATAAAAAGGTTCTAGATGAAGTACATAATGGCCAAACAAACATTGTTTTGACAAATATCACAAGCATATATATAGACACACATGTACGTACGTATATGTATATACATCTATATGCATATGTATATTAAAAACTGTGTGATATTAAACGCATGAGATTCTTTGAAGTTACTAAAACAAGTTGGTGGATAGCTATACTAGTATACAAATGATCACCATATTAATCTCATACATATAGTTCCAATATGATCACATGAATGGCATGCTCTCTTTGTACAATGGTCGGTTATACCCGTGCTCTTTAATTAAAAATAGTTGTATTCCTATAGCTATATTTGAAAATTATTTCGATGATCATAATTATAGAATTTTATTTAATATGATGGAAGTTTGATTTCCACGATTCTTCACTCTTACAAAAAAATGTTTATTTTTCTTATCTCATCAATATGAGATTCATCACAAATCAACATGGCAGAACTAAATTCTGTTTTCCCATCTATGTTCCATTCATAGATGGTTTTCCCATGGTAAGATTTCTGAGAATGAAGAAAGTTTTCGAGACCATTCATCAGATGATCATGTATTCTTCTGTCTGTAAACAGAATGATAATACGGATCACCAGATCTGCAGATTCCTGGTCAACGGTTTCACAGGAATCCTGAAAGGCTGGTGGGACAATTGTCTTACTGAAAGTCAACGCCAAGAAATCTTAGACTCTTTCAAAATTCATATTGACCCGATCATTGGCACTGGCCCAATCCATTATTCACCATTTTCTAGGCCCAGGAATAGTCAATACTGATAGACACAAAGAACTCCTCCAAAACCTGAGATGCCCTTCTCTGACTCACTTCAGATGGTACAAAGATGTCTTTCTTATGAAAGTCATGCAGAGAAGTGACGCAAACAATGAACATTGGAAGGCAAAGTTCATTGATGGCCTCCCAAGTCTTTTTGCTGAAAGAGTAAGAAGAAAACTCCGTGATAAGCATGATCAAATGGATATTCCATATGATCAATATACTTATGGACATCTCATTGCCCTAGTTATAGAAGAAGGACTAGGTTTATGCAATGATATGAAACTTCAACAGATGATGAAGAATCAAAATCTGGGCAACAGAAAAGAATTAGGTGAATTTTGCGATCAATTTGCCTATGATACAAAAATTCATTACCCAATCACTTCTTCATCCAAACCTCCTAGGATTTCTTCAAAGCATCCTAAACCGCATAAAAAATACTTCTCCAAGAAGAAATTCAGACATAAAGAACCCAAATATAGACCTCCACCACATCAGAAGTCCCATAACAGTAAACTCAAAGCTGTCTATTATAAGTGTGGATTAACTGGACCAAGTAGGTATTATTACCCTAGACCTACTCCCCAAGATATTCTTTATGAAGAAGACTTCATGGAATCCATTATGGATAAGATCAAGAATTTAAAGATCTCAACACCTGATAAGACCACACCTGAATCATCTTCAGGACAGTTGAATATGATGAATCAGGACACACCTAATCCTGAAGAACCAGAAGAGTATTCACTCTCTCAAATTCTTGACATTCAGAAGAATTTTGATGATTCCCTCAATAAACTATCTTCTAACTATTCCAAAAGACCTACGACTCGTACGGCTTTAACTGGACCAAGTAGGTATTATTACCCTAGACCTACTCCCCAAGATATTCTTTATGAAGAAGACTTTCTTCATTCTCAGAAATCTTATCATGGGAAAACCATCTATGAATGGAACATAGATGGAAAAACAGAATACCAGGTCTTTGAGACCATCCACCAAATGATCATGTATTCTTCTGTCTGTAAACAGAATGATAATACAGATCACCAGATCTGTAGATTCCTGGTCAATGGTTTCACAGGAATACTGAAAGGCTGGTGGGACAATTGTCTCACTGAAAGTCAACGCCAAGAAATCTTAGACTCTTTCAAAATTCATATTGACCCGATCACTGGTACTCATACCAGAACTGAAGACGCTTGTTATACCCTGGCCCAATCCATTATCCATCATTTCCTTGGCCCAGGAATTGTCAATACTGATAGACACAGAGAACTCCTCCAAAACCTGAGATGCCCTTCTCTGACTCACTTCAGATGGTATAAGGATGTCTTTCTTATGAAAGTCATGCAGAGAAGTGACGCAAACAATGAACATTGGAAGGCAAAATTCATTGATGGCCTCCCAAGTCTTTTTGCTGAAAGAGTAAGAAGAAAACTCCGAGATAAGCATGATCAAATGGATATTCCATATAATCAATATACTTATGGACATCTCATTGCCCTAGTCATTGAAGAAGGACTAGGCTTATGCAATGACATGAAACTTCAACAGATGATGAAGAATCAGAATTTGGACAACAGAAAAGAATTAGGTGAATTTTGTGATCAATTTGCCTATGACACAAAAATTCATTACCCAACCACTTCTTCATCCAAACCTCCTAGGATTTCTTCAAAGCATCCTAAACCGCATAAAAAATACTTCTCCAAGAAGAAATTCAGACATAAAGAACCCAAATATAGACCTTCAACACATCAGAAGTCCCATAACAGTAAACTCAAAGCTGTCTGTTATAAGTGTGGATTAACTGGACACTCTGCCAACAAATGCTGATCTAAATTCAAAAGAAAACTTCATGAGTTAGCTCTCGATGAAGAAACCCAACAGAAGATTCTGAACTGCCTCTCTGAAGACAGTTCTACCACCAATTCAGATGATGACGTTGCATACATTTCTGCATCTGAATCTGATTCTTCTACCACTTCTCAGCAACCTGATCAAACTTGCTGCAGCTCTAAGAACTGCAATGCCATAACAGAATCTAACTATTGGAAGGCAATAGTTGAGATGAACGGTTTATATCTGAAAGGACCAGGTCTAAATGTTTTAACTGACACTCAACGATCTCTTCTTGCCACAGCTGATCAAATTACTGATCCAGAGATGAAACTCAAGTTTCTTGAAACTTGTTACAAAGAATATTCTACTCCTGAGATCAAACCCGTAGAAAATTACAGTATGAAAGAATTATTAAACCGTATTCAGCAGGAGTATATTCCTCATAAACCCATAACTATTTCTGATCTGAAGATGGAGATTAATATTATTAAATCTGACATCCAGCAGTTAAAAACTGCTCATCAAAACATGTCTCAAGAACTGACTCTCTTCAAACATTCTACAGCCAAAGGAAAAACTCCTGTTGTTTTCCCAGATCTGCCTTCACCAGATCAGCCAGGTCAAAGTCAAAGTCAACTTCTAACCTCACCAGATCAGCCATCTCCCAGTCAAAGCCAAAGTCAAACTTTGACTTCCCCTAATCAGACTTGTCAGATCTCGCCAGATCAGACAAAAAAAAATAACCCGTATCTCTTCCTTCTTAACCAGATAAATTTTCAGAAATGGTATACTAAGATTACCTTAGTAATCAAACCTGATTTTCTCATAACTGACGCCGTCGTCTTAATAGATAGTGGTGCAGATATGAACTGTATCCATGAAGGATTAATTCCTTTAAAATATTTTCATACAACCACTCAATCTCTCACAAGCGCCAGTGGAAATTCTATGCGAATTCAATACAAAATACCAGAAGCGCTTATCTGCAAATAAGGAGTTTGCATACCTGCCTCATTTGTGCTCATAAAGAATATGACACAAAGCATTATGTTAGGTAATCCTTTTCTCAATTCAATTATGCCTATCACCAGAATTGATACCTTAGGTATCCATACAGTTGTTGATACTGTTGACATTTTCTTTGAATTCATTTCTAAACCGGTTACAAAGGAAGTTGATATCATCAGACATCTGATTGATAATAAGACCAATCAGATCAATTTATTACAAAAAGAAATACATTTCTTAACTGTTGACCAACGTATTCAACAACCAGCAATACAAAAGAGAATTCAAACTATTCTTCATGAATTCCAATCTGAGACCTGTAGTGACATCCCAAATGCTTTCTGGGATAGAAAGAAACACATCATCTCTTTACCTTATCAACCTGACTTCAATGAGAAGAATATTCCTACGAAATCCAGACCTAGTCAAATGAAGAAGGAATATTTAGAACTCTGTAAGACTGATATTGAATCTTTGTTAACAAAGAAATTAATTAGACCCAGTAAATCTCCTTAGAGTTGTACTGGTTTTTATGTTAATAAAAATGCTGAGATAGAAAGAGGATCACCTAGATTAGTGATCAACTATAAACCGTTAAATGATGCATTACAATGGATTAGATATCCAATTCTGAATAAAAAAGATCTATTAGGTAGACTCTATGATTCTGTGATCTTTTCCAAATTTGATCTGAAAAATCTGGATTCTGGCAAATTCAAATATCTGAAGCTGACAGGTATAAAACTGCCTTTACTGTACCTTTTGGACATTTTGAATGGAATGTTTTACCATTTGGTGTTAAAAATTGTCCATCTGAATTCCAGCATATAATGAATGATATTTTCAATACTTATACTGCTTTCATTATCTGTTACATTGATGATGTCTTAATTTTCTCATCATCCATCGACCAGCATTTTAAACATCTAAATATTTTTAAGCATGTGATTATTAGAAATGGCTTAGTTTTATCTGCTCCTAAAATGAAATTATTTCAAACAACTGTTAGATTCTTAGGCCATAACATATCTAATGGCACTATTATTCCCATTAACCGTAGTATAGAGTTTGCATCGAAGTTTCCAGATGAAATAAAAGATAAAACTCAATTACAACGTTTTCTAGGAAGTTTAAATTACATCCGAGACTTTTATCCTCAATTAGCTAAGGATACTGCCTTATTAAATCAGAGACTCCAAAAGACACCTATCCCTTGGACATCAGATATTACTTTAGCAGTTAAGCACATTAAGGCTAAAATTCAACAATTACATTGTTTAGCTTTACCACACCCGACATGGAATAAAATAGTAGAAACTGATGCCTCTAACCTAGGATATGGAGGTATTCTAAAACAGTTAAATCCCCAAACACATAAAGAAGAATTATTAAGATTCACCTGTGGTACTTGGAAAGGACCAGCAAAAAATTATCCGACAATTAAACAAGAATGTTTAGCTATTGTGAAATGTGTTTTAAAATTTCAAGATGATCTTTTAAACCAACATTTTATTATCCGTGTTGATTGCTCTGCTGCAAAACAGATTTTCAAAAAAGATGTTCAAAATCTTACATCTAAACAAATATTTGCATTGTGGCAAAGTTTTTTATTTATCTTTGACTTTGATATTGAATATATTAAAAGTGAACAGAATTCTCTTCCTGATTTTCTAACCCGAGAATATTTGCAGGAAAAACTCAATGATGAGTAACCGAGGAAGAGGCCGTAGCTCTCGTGGGCGCGGACGTGGCAGAATTAATCTGCAAGAACCGAAACTCAATGATGAGTAACCGAGGAAGAGGCCGTAGCTCTCGTGGGCGCGGACGTGGCAGAATTAATCTGCAAGAACCGAATGATAGGATTTTCTGACCCTCAGAATTCCCCAGTGTGCAAGAGGCTACTCGTAAGAGTACAAAAGAAGTCCTCTTGACATCTGAACAGTATATACTTAACCGATTGACTGAGGAGCGAATCCTCATTATTGAACCGAATGATGAGAAATGGATGGAAGATCCATGGGAGATAAAAAATCGTTATCTCTCCACACAACAGTATCCTACCAGGTTTGAACACTATCGATATATCTATGAGGCTATAGTAGTTCAATCTGGAAGCATGGAAATTAGACATACTTTCCATGACTCAAACTGAAATACCAGCCCAATTACTTTTAGTAAGGCTGTCATCCGCAATTTTATTTCCATTAATCAATGGGGTTTACATCCTCATACTACTAAAACAATGGAAATACACCAGAAAACAATTAAATACAGCTACTGGGATTATATTGAATCCTTTACCAATACGTTTTATTATCAAAATCCGATATGTAACCATACATGGTTTATCCGTATTTTCCCTGAAGTCTTAGACTCAGGATTACCAAACTGGTTCCTCCTTTGGTGGGATAAATTTGGTATTACCATTGAAACTCTACCAGAAAAATTACAAACTGAATTTAAAGAGTGGCATTCCCAATATGCACTTTTCCAGAAAAATACCACTGTTTCCAAAGCCTGGATTTATTTTATCATCCGATTTAACATCCCATGGATTTGGAAATGGGATTTGAAATGTGAATACCAAAATGGTATACCAGTTTTAAAACGTATCTTTTTAACCAAATGGTGGGACAAAGGTATGAATCCCCACTTATCTGAATTGACTAAAATCATCAAAACCCACGCCCAAGCATGTTATGATTCTATTCCTAAACCTGTACCAGCATCTACGAGCAACCCTTTCCTTAATGCTCAAAACCTAATTAAACAGTAATTTCCTCATATTACTGACCAAGAATTAGCTGTAAAAACCATGGCCTTTGTTAAAAACCAATTCCTTCATATTTTTGGTTCTGACACATCTTCTATGGCCACAACCAGTACCAACCCGAGTCCATCCAGACCATTATCCATATCACCTCCTCCTACCATCACTGATCTCAGTCTGGACCTCAGCCAACATAATGCATTCAGCATCCTTGCTGGCGAGAGCCAAGATCCTCAGGATGACATACCAGACCAAACACCAGATCAGATGACTACAGAGGACCCACCAGAGCTTACAATTGCTGACTTCTGGGATTCCTTAGCCGCAATAATTTCTGACCAGATCGACAAGGACAAAGATCAGAAAGGGAAATGAAAAATTAACTAAGCCTAATTGACAAGCTGTCCTCTACCTGACAAAGACATCTACAGTAACGCTCTTAGCTGTCCGACACAAACAGTGACAGACAAAGAATGCTACGGAACTTTTCTCTCATCCGCACATGTGGACGATGCTTAGCGAGCCACTTTATGCTATGTAATTATAGACTACTGTTGTATAGTTACTTTTTATCTATGCATGTACTCTAGTTAGGTTATTTCTACTCTAGTTAGATTACTTTTGTATTATAAAAGGGATCTCTCACCCTTGTTGAAAAAAAAAGAGAACGTTTTTAGAGAATAGACTGCTCATGTGTTAAGCTCTTAAGATAACCTTACCCTCTCTCTCTCTACTCTCCTACTTTCTGATCTGTTCACACCTGCACATATCACCTTGTTGTCACCAGGAGCCCCAGTGCTCTCTAACCGTAAGTTCCATCTTTCTCATATCATCTGTGCATGAGACCATGTATGACTTAATGTAAACCGTGTATAACCATGACTATAGACTCCACTAATCATGATCCTGTCACTAGCCTAAGGCACTCAATATGTATCTATTATGGTTGAGGAAGTACTCACTGTACTACAGTAAGGTCAGGAAACAATCAGTGAACACTGAGTGGGACATCACCCAAGTCGCGTCTTGGCAGGTCTGTTGAGCAGAGATTGCGTTAAGACCATTGACCCCTGTAAAACGTTGACAGACGTGCTCAGTGTAAACTGGTTGTTATCTGATCTCGCTGGACATATAGTGTTTTGCCTCCTCACGTACGGGTGCGTGTGGTTTAGCCCAAGTTGCTCTACCACTACTGGTAGGACTTATCAAGCTATTCATCCACCACCTTTATCCTTAGAACTGGCTCCAGGACAAGGTAACCAGAAACCTTTGGTCATTAACCCCTATACTGAGGTGCCAGATAAGACCAACCATCAGGATATTGTTAAGGTAAAAGATATTGTGCCTGTAACCAAACATAACAATTACACAAACCTCTTCCTTCAAACTGTAGGAACTCAGTTAACTAGGATAGAGGAGCAGGTTTCTCAAATCCAGGAGATTCAATCTAAAACTCCTCCAACTGATAAATCTAAATTAACAATTGAACCAGTTACTCTTAAACCTCCTTTAGATGTCCAGAATTTTAAATTAAAATCCAGTAAGAAGGAAGAAGACTTCATGGAATCCATTATGGATAAGATCAAGAATTTAAAGATCTCAACACCTGATAAGACCACACCTGAATCATCTTCAGGACAGTTGAATATGATGAATCAGGACACACCTAATCCTGAAGAACCAGAAGAGTATTCACTCTCTCAAATTCTTGACATTCAGAAGAATTTTGATGATTCCCTCAATAAACTATCTTCTAACTATTCCAAAAGACCTACGACTCGTACGGCTTTAACTGGACCAAGTAGGTATTATTACCCTAGACCTACTCCCCAAGATATTCTTTATGAAGAAGACTTTCTTCATTCTCAGAAATCTTACCATGGGAAAACCATCTATGAATGGAACATAGATGGGAAAACAGAATATCAGGTCTTCGAGACCATTCATCAGATGATCATGTATTCTTCTGTCTGTAAACAGAATGATAATACAGATCACCAGATCTGCAGATTCCTGGTCAATGGTTTCACAGGAATACTGAAAGGCTGGTGGGACAATTGTCTCACTGAAAGTCAACGCCAAGAAATCTTAGACTCTTTCAAAATTCATATTGACCCGATCACTGGTACTCATACCAGAACTGAAGATGCTTGTTATACCCTGGCCCAATCCATTATCCATCATTTCCTTGGCCCAGGAATTGTCAATACTGATAGACACAGAGAACTCCTCCAAAACCTGAGATGCCCTTCTCTGACTCACTTCAGATGGTATAAGGATGTCTTTCTTATGAAAGTCATGCAGAGAAGTGACGCAAACAATGAACATTGGAAGGCAAAGTTCATTGATGGCCTCCCAAGTCTTTTTGCTGAAAGAGTAAGAAGAAAACTCCGAGATAAGCATGATCAAATGGATATTCCATATGATCAATATACTTATGGACATCTCATTGCCCTAGTCATAGAAGAAGGACTAGGCTTATGCAATGACATGAAACTTCAACAGATGATGAAGAATCAGAATCTGGACAACAGAAAAGAATTAGGTGAATTTTGTGATCAATTTGCCTATGACACAAAAATTCATTACCCAACCACTTCTCCATCCAAACCTCCTAGGATTTCTTCAAAGCATCCTAAACCGCATAAAAAATACTTCTCCAAGAAGAAATTCAGACATAAAGAACCCAAATATAGACCTCCACCACATCAGAAGTCTCATAACAGTAAACTCAAAGCTGTCTGTTATAAGTGTGGATTAACTGGACACTTTGCCAACAAATGCCGATCTAAGTTCAAAAGAAAACTTCATGAGTTAGCTCTCGATGAAGAAACCCAACAGAAGATTCTGAACTGCCTCTCTGAAGACAGTTCTACCACCAATTCAGATGATGACGTTGCACACATTTCTGCATTTGAATCTAATTCTTCTACCACTTCTCAACAACCTGATCAACCTTGCTGCAGCTCTAAGAACTGCAATGCCATGTAGTTTGTACATCAAAATGAACAAATACTCTTTAGCAATAGACCTGTGACGCACCATAAATTAAATTATATTAAATTTTCCATTTTAAATTGATTATTTTAGTTTATGTTATGAATGAAGGCAAAAAATTTTGTTTTTCATTAGCCAATTTATATGCCTACCCTAACCACCAATTTATATGCCCTACCCTAACCACTCTTGGATTTAGTCATGTGTGAAGATGGGTTTTCGCATCTTAATTTTTCGTAAACTTGAATATGAAAAATATATTTGTCAACTAAATTTATCTAATCCAATGATTAAGGGATCCTCTAGTCCCTTAATTTCCATCTTCATTTTCAAAGCCTGAATTTCCGTATAATTGTAAGTTTAAAGCAAAAATAAATAAAACTTCTGATCATTCCAAAAGAGAATAATTTGTGCCCACAATCAACGTTCCAGTAAACTGAAAAATAATCCTTCGTAATCCTCGTAAAATTTTAATGTTTGGTTACAAGGATCCAAATATTAGTACAAAATGTTTACAATTATTTTAAAGTGAAATTTAGTTTAAAAGGTAAAAATCAAATACAGACATTGGAATAACTAAAACAATCAAATGATTTTTTGTCAATTATATGTCACCATTTTTTGAAAGGAGATGGCCCCTTGCCATAATAACTTATTTCCTAATTTGTTGGAATAAAAAACTAAAGTACCAATTGATTAATTAGTTAAAAGAAAAAGACAATGGTAGTAGTTTGAGTTTAAATTGACCATTTAAGCTCACAATGGTGGACCTAGTTTATAAACAAAACCCTCTCATGTAATTAGGGTTGATAATGAAATTCTGGTCTGGTCTATAACGAAAACCGTCTCATGCAATTAGTGTTGATACCTGTTATAAGAAAAAAAGAAAGGAGTCGATAAAGTTAGGAACCTCTAATTTCTTTGCTACGAAAGTAAATCGCGATAGTGATACTCCCAACATAAGAAAAGGTTAATTTTACATACATATCTTCAACTTTATTCATTTATTAAGGAGACTCCTTCAACCTTAACCCATTTCTCATAGACCCTTTAACATTCATGATCAATCAATAAGACCGTTCTGTTAAAATTTTCATCTTATACCCGTTAAAATGGTAATGTGCCTTGCACGTGACTAATAATTACTCTCATTTGGACATTCTTGCCCTTCTTCCACATGGACTAAAAAAGCAAAAAAAAATATTAATATGAAAAGAGAGTTTCTGCTTCTTCTTCACGTCGAGGGTTTCTACATCTTTTGAATCGGGTGTGTTTTGCCAAACTGGTTCTGCCGCTGGGTAAAAAAAGAGGGCTGGTGAAAACTAAGGGATAAATAGAATACATAGCTCACCAAATGATAAATACAGGGGGTATATTTCGGGGATGGATTTCGAACCGGATCGGGTCATGAACGGAGAGTCGTCCGTCATCAGAAAAGCCTTGGGAACATGGAGGTCTAGCGCAGAGGAAATGATGATCGTCCTTAGCCGCCTAGACGATTACAACTGCCGATAAACGCACCTCCTTGGGGTTGCCAAGGAGAGGGAGAGGGAAACAGAGCCCCCTTCAATAAGAGTGTTAAGCCTCTTTATATAGAATTTTATGTCAATCAATGACTGCCAAGTGTATGTAAGGTCAATGTATAGGACGCTGCCACGTGTCTCTAGGTTCATCCTCAATGAGAGGACGACACATCTAAAACTTACTGAGAAGGTCGTGGTGGCGAACCGACACAACGAACCTCATCCTAAGCCTACCAAGCTGTATGCCTCCAATTCATTCCTAAGACAGTAAGGGTCCGTCCAAGTCTTGTCACTTGACTTAACAGTTGTAAGTAAATAATCACAGGGGTCTGATCAGGGCGGGTGGACCCATTGGGTATGTCCAGAATGGAAAATTCATGTATAAACATTAACCCCATGTGCAAGATCAAATGTGTAGCACTTGAACTTGTACATAGGTTCGGTGTGTATTGTGATCTTTCTTGATGAGCCACCAAATTGTGAGATTTTCAACTATGATGACAAATGTTTGTTCACTGAATCAGTCATGTAAGGTTATCTTTGTTATTTTAGCCCCCAGCTGGATGTGATGATGTACCAATTTCTTTCATTTAGCCTCCAATAAGAGTTGCAAGAAGTAGTTGGCTAGGTAGTCTCTTTCAATAAAGAATATGATTCTGTCGGCATTCACGAAAGGATGACTAGCTGACACACACACACACACAATAGAAATGCACAACCTTACGTTTCAATGTAATAATGAGTGAGTATACATGGTAGTATATGTAGCATATGCATGTTCATAATGAGTGTCCAAATACCAAAGTATCATGATAAGCGAATAGAGTCATGCACCATTTTCTACTCACATTATTCTCGTGTATGATAGTTACAGCTCAATGTTGTATTCCAAATCATTTCAAGAGATACTTCATTAAAATCATGAGCAAACGCACCACCACTTTCTGATATTGAGATAATTAACCAGGGCAAAGTTCATCAAGAAATGGCCTGGCGGAAAATGCACAAGCTGGAGTTTCGTTCGCAGACGATTCGACTTGTGAAAGTGCACACATGTAGGAACCTGCATGATATTGCCTAAGAAGGCGCACACATGTAAAAAAATATAATCAAGTTACCTAAGGAGTCGCGTGCATATTGGACTATCAGTAATGGTCATGCTTAAAGGGTTATACACCCATCCCTACTTTATATTTTATCATGAATCAGTTCATACTTTGGATTTTCTTCAGACATGCTCATTTTTTCCTGCTTCGAACCATTATCACGCATCCCTACTTTGCACATACGTCACTCTTACATATGACTTTTAACATGAGTATATTCATAATAAATCTCTAAGTTAGATTTAATCCATGCGACAACGGTCATATTATGTGGTAACGAGCGAAATAAGAAGTTAAAACAACTTGTGTATTTCAAACACGTTATGACGGCCAAGTTTCATTTTGAAGGGATTTGCAACAACGGTTAAATTTCACCCAACTACCTTTGCTGAAACGTTTCTATTGCATTTCAAGAACAATATTTACTGAACGTCTTAAATGCATCCCAGGGTTCTACTCTACTGAAACGTCTTAAACGTGTTCCAGGAACAAGTTTCGTTGAAACGTCTTAAGTGCATTTCAGGAAAAAAATTCGCTCAAACATCTTAAATGCGTTCCAAGAACAATTTCTGCTGAAATGTCTTAAACGCATTTTAGGGACAATCTTTGCTTAAACGTCTTAAATGTATTCCAGGAACAACTTTCACTGAAACATCTTAAAAGCGTTTCAGGATCAATATTTACTAAAACGTCTTAAATACGTTATAGGAACTAAATTCGCAAAAATGTCTTACACATATTTCAGGAACAAACTTCATCGAAATGTCTTAAACGTGTTCCAGGAACTAACATCGCTGAAATGTCTCAAACACATTCTAGGAACTAACTTTTGCGGAAACGTATTGAATGCATTACATGAGCCAACTTTGCCGAAACATCTTAAATGCATTCCAGGATTAATCTTTGTTGAAGCATCTTAAATGTGTTACAGGAGCCAACTTTGCTGAAACGTCTTAAATGCAATCCAGGAACTAACTTCGCTGAAACGTCTTACATGCATTTCAGGAACAAACTTCACAGAAACGTCTTAAACGCGTTCCAAGAACTAACTTCACTGAAACGTCTTAAACGCGTTCCAGGAACTAACTTTGATGAAACGTCTTAAATGCATTCCAGGAGCCAACTTTGCTGAAACGTCTTAAATGCGCTAGTAGAAACTGACATGTTATAAGTTTTCGGGTTATTTTGATAACTATAAAAGTCGAAGTAAAAATTAAGCTGCTAAACGTCTTTCAATTATATGTCACCCCTCATGAAAAGTTTTTCATTATCTCGAGTGCGCTTAATGGTGATTTTTTCTTTTCAACGATCCTAAGCGACCTATAATAGGTACACTTAGTAGTGATTTTTCCTCAATAGTCCTAAGTCACCCCTCGTGGTAATTTTGTCATTATGTTAGGTGTCCTTAGCGATGAATTTTGCTCAACAGTCCTAAGTCACCCCTCGTGGTAATTTTGTCATTAACTCAAGTGCACTTAACGATGAATCATTGACACGTCTATTAAGGTGTTTTTTTATCACTGAGGCAGAAATCGATTTGGAATACTCTGCTTGAGGCACTAGACATGGTTATTTCCTATTACCATCGGTGTGAAAAACCAACATAAAAAATATTTCCACTATGTGGTATTACCGACACACTTAGAGGAGGCCAGAAGCCCTTTTCACAATGATAATATAGCTATGGGCGATAAAATTCTCACAGAAAACAAGTCTTTATTCTTGTTGTTGAATATTGGTCAGAAGGAGAATCTCCCAGTAAAATAGAAAAGTGGTTGTGAGAGCAGATCTTTCAAACAGAAATGATAGTGTAGAATTCGTCACAGGAAAAATGTATATATTGATATCTTCCCCTCTTTTCGAAGCTTAAAGATATATGTCATTTCTATGTCATGACTAAATTCAATAATGATGAAGCGAGTATAGGCCAATATAGAATAACAAATATATATCCCTCATATGCATACTAGAGCTCCCTTTAGGCTTGATTCAGATTCATGTGGCAGAGATCATGAGGCATTGTAAATAATAAATAATTTCATAAATACTTACAATAATTGGGTTGATAAATCCATGAATACCCAAGATAGGTTAGATGCTAGGTCCAGCAATCTCCTCAATATTAGTCAGATAACATATAATTAGTTAAGAAACCCACATAATAAGTTGATTGATAAATGTCAAATATATACAATAAGTCAGTGGATAATTTGGATATCTCCATGATAAGCTCGATAATAAGTCCAGAAATCTCTATGACAAATTAATTAATGAATCTAGAAATCTCCATCGATAATATGTCTAGATTGCTACCATGCAAGGAAGGGTCTTAGAACGTTTGTCACTAAGTCCGAAGACATATACTACACTTTAGGAATGTCAACTTCAAGTATGTTTAGTCATAGATCCTGTGAAGTTTATCGTTACGCTACATAGGCATCACATGGGTGTATTTAGATGCCACATGTTCAATCTTGACATGTCACTCTCAGTGATGTGGATCCATAATTACATTAACCCCTGTTGAAGGCATAACAATCAAGCTTGAACATAACTTCCGATTTGAGCTCCGCATCATTCTAACGTTTTGTGGGCTTGATGTATCCATCCATTCTTCAAATAAATAATAAGACTTATATCATTATTTTATTATTATAGTGTAAGAAGAGATCCTGCTTTAGGATAATACGTCTGAGAGAATTATCAGACTTTGAAAAGAAGTCATAGGAGTCCCTAGGACCCCTTTTGTTGATAAATGGCATAGGGACTCCCCATGCCTTGGGGTCCGGCGTGGGGGCTTCCCAAGCCTAAGGATGAGTCGTGGGGGATTCCCCACGCCTGACACCAGAAGGCGTTGGTGTCTTCAGCTTCCTCGGGGCTTGCCCCGCGATGCTAACACTAGCAACACTGACGCCAACATCGTCAGCGCCTTGGGGAGGATGGCTCTCCCCCTTCCCCTCTTCTACATAAACCGCCGAGAGGAGAGGGAGCTCAATCCTTTTCTTCTCGTTTTGGCTCTAACATTACAATATATATATATTTATATATTGCCATTTTTATAGAAACCACTATTTTCTTTGAAAACAAACCAGAAATTTTGTGAAGCTAAAGGTGGATCAAATGTTTCCAAACCTTTCAACCATTTTCTTGAAAGATCTAAACCAAGAATAAAACACAGACAACCAAACTTGTTGCCTTTTTTTGTTTAATACCTTCAAGTGTTTCCAACATGCAGCTGATATACTTTGTGTGAATGTTTTACCGTAAGATTCTAGTTGATATACTTTGTCAATAGTTGCAAAGGTGTAAGGAAAGATGAAGTTGTTAATAGATCAAAGCATTTTTGTGTGTAAATATGCTTTGTAAATATGTTGATAATGATAATGATAAATATGTGACTCAATTATTTACATTCTGACTCAAGTATTATTTTCATGCCAGATCGCTAGACCATGATCTAGTAGTTTTATGTTAAAATTAACACTTGCTAGACCACGGTCTAGCAGAATATTATCTGCTAGACCATGGTCTAGCAGAGAAATAGAAACATGGCAATATGGGGTTTAAACTTATGACATTCTAAATAACCTGCATTAACAATATAAGTCATCCCAAAATACCAATTTTTTTTATTCATGACAGGTCGCTAAACCATGGTCTAGCAATTTTGTTTTAAAATTAACACTTACTAAACCACGGTTTAGCATAATATTGTTTTCTAAATCATGGTCTATAATAGCAAACAGAAACATGGGCAATATGAGGTCTGAACTTATGACATCCTAAACAACCTGCATTAACAAATTATGACATCCAAAACAATAGTATTTTTCATAGAGACAGAACAACATTGATTCACAATATCCACGCAGATTCCAACAAAGAGGCAAAAATAATTTCAAAATAGAAATAATTTTTTCACGTGCCAGGTTGTTAGATCATGGTCTAGAATGTTCTGCTAGACCATGGTTTAGCAGCTTTGTGTTAAAATTAAGGGTTATTTGGATAAATGCACCATTTCCATTTTTACAAAGGAATTTTATACCCCTGACCCATTAAATCAAACAAAATCCATTGTTCTTACTCTTCCCAAGACATTTACACATCAAGTAGGATTAGACGTTTCTTTCTCTTTTCTCTCCTCTCTCTTCTCTCCTCCTCCTCTCTCTCTCTTCTTCTCCTCTCTTTTGCTTCGCTTCTCCTTGAGGTCTGTTCTTTCTACTTTTAGAGCTAAGGAAGAGGAAATTAAGAGGATGAAGAAGGAGGTTAGAGAGAAAGTTCAAGCTCAGTTGGGTCAAGTTGAGGAAGAAGCTAAGCTTTTAGCCTTGATTTGTGAGGTATTTCTTTAAAAGATTTTGATTTTTTGCTCTTTTTGTTGAGAGAAATCGAGGTTTTGTGGGTCTTTGTTCAATATTTCAGGGAAAAAATTCATGCTTTTGTTGTTTTGAAAACCTTGGTGATTTTTCTATCAGATTTGGAAAAGTTCTGTTGAATATGTTCCAGAAATGAGAAAACCACCTTCTTCACCATTTTTTAAGAATCACATCTTTGTCTATTTTTTTTCATCCATGGCAAGAGACCAAGAACGGAACTGAGTTATGGAAATTATTATTATTATTATTTAACCATCCAAAGGAAAATGAAACCCATGATCGAATACACAAATATATAAGAAACTCATTTTTTCCTTTGGAACATAGACGAAGGAAGTAGTGGAAACATTCTTTCAAAAAAAAATTTAAGTTCCAGAAATTCATTCCTCTATTTTGGATTCCAAAATTTTATGAAGAAATCAAAGAAAAAAAATACTGATTTCAAGAAATAAGCACACTACAGACCTTCCTCATAGAGGCTTCTCTTTGACAGACGACTCCCCAGTGGAGTCGCCATTATTTCGGGGATGGATTTTGAACTGGATTGAGTAATGAATGGAGATTCATCTAGTCATCAGAAAAGCCTTGGGAATATGGATGTCTAGTGTGGAGGGAAGGATGAGCATCCTTAGCGGCCTAGACGGTGATAACCGCCGGTAAACGCACCTCTTTGGGGTTACCAAGAAGAGGGAGAGGGAAAGAGAGCCCCCAAATGTGTGTGTGAAATGTCAATGTATATCCCCCCTTCAGTAGGAGTATTAAGCTTCTTTATATAGAATATGAGGGTAAACCTTAATTTTATGATGGCCAATCAACAATTGCCAAATGTATGTAAGGCCAACGTATAGGATGCTACCATGTGTCTCTAGGTTCATCCTCAATGAAATGAGGTTGCATCTAAAACCTAGTGAGGAGGTCATGGCGGTGGACTGACATAATGAACTTCATTCTAAACCTACTAAGCCTTATGCCTCCAATCCATTCCCAATGCGGTAAGGGCCCGTCAAAGTCTTGTCACTTGACTTGACGGTTGTAGGTAAATAATCACAGGGGTCCGATCAGGGCGGGTGGACCCATTGGGTTTGTTCAGAATGGAAAATTCATGTATAATAAACTTCTAGAAATGTTATTTGAGAGGGTAAACCCAAAATAAAACTCAAAATCAAATTTTTCTTAATTAATTGCATGGTGTGTTTGAATTTTGAAACTATATAATTGTTCTCAAAATTAAATTGGGATACCTTTTCTTTTTCTTTTTTCATGCTTAAAACCTCTCTGGTTTTTTTAGGGAAGGACCCCATTCCAGATTCTACATTTCCATCATCGTCGATGACAAAATGGTCCTCCTCATTGGAGATTTGACCAAGGAATCTACTGCCAAACGAAAGCACTAAAACCCTGAAACCCCCCAATCGCCCCTTCTTATAAAAGAGCACGTCGCCGCCCACAAAATCTACTCGACAAAAGCGAGAATCGGAGGGAAAATCAGAGAGATTTAAATATATTGTGGCTACAACGACGGAACCAGGCTCAAATTCAGCATCGGCAACAAACGGGTGATGGAAGCCAATGGGCTAATATGGAAATCCAGAGGCAATGAGGATAATCGAAGTCGATGGTGTCTCCGTTCAAATATCCTGGGATGTGTATTACTAGGTTTTCAAAGAGGAAGGGCAAGAGATTTTCATGTTCAATTTCGAGGAAGGGGAAGGAGGAGTAGAGCAAAGTGAAATGAGAAATTTTTAGGTTTAGACCTTTGAGAGGTTTTTAACGATATTAAGTCCCCTCTCCTACTTTTAATTAAATTTTGCGTTTTGCATAGTGATGAGTCAATTTTACATTTTCTATTTTAAGACTCATGGACCTCACAATTTTCCACGTACTTATCTTTCTCTTTTATTTTATTTTCCCTCCAATTTGGGGTTCTCTTCTCTTCGTATTCTCCATTTTCCAACTTCTTCACATGGACCTCTCTCTCTCTCTCTCTTTTCTTTTCATTTTATCATTCATTCACTCAATCTCTCACTCGTTTCCTCCATTGATGCAAACTCTCACTCGTTTCCTCCATTGATGCAAACTCTCACTCGTTTATGCAAACTCTCACTCGTTTCCTCCATTGATGCAAACTCTCACTCGTTTCCTCTATTGATGCAAACTCTCACTCATATCTTCCACTACACAAACCCTAAACATATTGAGTTTACCATCAACAATGGTAAGATGGTTCTTAAAAGAATGTGGTGGACTCCAAATAATATATTTTGCATGGTGGTGGTTGGATGATCAAAGAGGTACACTACTAAGCTTATGACTTTGTTGAGAATTTTTTTTGTCAGATGTTTACTTAGTTCTTGTGTATTTGAGTTAGAAAATTCTACTATGTAAAAATCAATTTTTTGTATTACTGATTTATATGGATTGATATAATGGGTTTGGTTACACAATGTTATATTATAGTCTAGTATATTGCTAGATTGTTAGACTAGATTGCTAGACTATAGTCTAGTATATGGTTAGACTGCTAGACTAGATTGTTAGATTGTAGTATAGGATATGGCTAGATTGCTAGACTATTTCATACAATTAAGTGAAATTTAATTGTAAATTAATCTTTATTCATACAAATTTAAGCTCATGTGTGGCAAACATCAATATTCTAATCAATTTCTTTATAGTTAGACTGCTAGACTAGATTGATAGATTGTTATACTACTAGACTGCTAGACTTCTAGCTATCGACAAGCTTGTTATCGTCACAATTATATTAAATTTAAATGTTTGAACTGCCAAATCTTTCAAATATGGGAGAAATACGAATAGTGTTGATGCTTGAAGGAGAATGAGTAAGTAAAGATGAATGCTTTAAGTATGTATAACTATTTTGCAATGAAGAAATTTTTTGAATTCAAGATGAAAAAGTCTATCAAAAAGTTGTTGGTAGTTATATGTGTAGATAAGGATTGTCAATGGTGGCTATTTCAAGATTAAGAAGTATGTTTCTAAGCATACTTGCTCATTAGATCTTTTACGTCGTGGCCATAAAAAAGCAAGTAGTAAGGTTATTGGTGCATGCATAAAATCAAAGTATGAAGTAGTTGATCATGTTTATAGGCCAAAAGACATTGTCGATGATGCAAGAAGAGAGATTCAAGTAAATATCAGCTATGGTAATGCTTGGAGAGCAAGAGAAAGAGTCTTAGAATCAGTAAGGAGTTCCCTTGAAGAATTTTTTGCATTGCTCCCATCATAATGTGTCATGCTAGAGTTAAACAACCTTGGTATCATGACACATATTGATTGTTATGATGAAGAACGGTTCAAGTACCTATATGTTGCATTTGGTGCATCGATAAATGGTTTTCGTACATGCATACAACTTGTGATATCAATTGTTGGAACTTTTTTGACAAGAAAATATAAGGGGACATTTTTGTAGCTGCGGGCAAAGATGGAAATAGTCAGGTATACCCCCTTGTCTTTGGAGTTGGCAATTCAGAGAATGATGCACGACTGGGATTTCTTGACCCTGTACAAAATATACAAAGAGAATATGAGAGCATAAATAAAAAGACAGTAGAAGAGTAAGAATAAAACAGATCTCAAGCTTCAAAAACATGCATTTAGCTCATTCTTGTTTAAGTTGAAGAGTCCACGTAAATAATCAAAATAAAAGGAAATGTGTGAGGACAAATGATAGATGCCCGTTGTTAGACATTCACACTGTCAAGCAGACTCAAATTTGCACACTGCCTAAAGAGTTGAATCTAAGAAATTATATTTAGGATTAATAGTGAAACATTACTTTGGACAAGAGAACTTACATCCTGAGAAAGAAGTAAGTCTATATTAGCTAGTGACACAGACAACAATAAATAGACAATACAATCTTTATTGGAAATTTATGTTTAATGAATTGTAGGCAATATCCCAACACTATTACTGAATCCTTGCATAAGAAAAGATCTTCTGTATTTATATCTCAGCTATAGAGAAATGCTCTATCCACTAATTTTATTTAGCTTGAACCACTCTTGGTGGTTGATGACGAAAACCCATTTGCTGCGAAAGTAAACAGCCTCATTTTTAAATTAATTATGTCTAACAGAAAATTGGATAACTGTTAAGAGGAGGTTGCAGCATAAGCTGTATTAGACCAAAAATTACTATGAAAACAAATTGCATAGAATTACAAATTAAGAATTAAAAATCTAATCTATTATTAACTTTCTTGGGNGGGGGATCTGACTAAGCTTTTAGCCTTGTTTCGTGAGGTATTTCTTCAAAGGATTTTGATTTTTTGCTCTTTTGTTGAGAGAAATCGAGGTTTTGTAGGTCTATGTTCAATATTTCAGGGAAAAATTCATGCTTTTGTTGTTTTTGAAAACCTTGGTGATTTTTCTATCAGATTTGGAAAAGTTTAGTTTACCTGAGTTTTTGTTCTGTGATTTTGAATAAAATCTTGCATGGAAAATTATGTTCGAGAAACTTTCTATGTAACTTCTTTTATGTATGGTGAGATACAGAGAGGTGTTTTTTGTTTCTCAGGAAATAAAAACATAAGTACTTACGTGAGAAGGGTTACCGTGAAGATATCAGAGTCGGATCGAAACAAAAAATAGAATATATGATCGTTCCGAGCAGAAAAGGTGTGGATATTTTTGTTGTTGCAACACTCTTGATGAAACAAATGAAGTTAGTAGCGAGGACAATTATTTAAAAGAACTCAAGGATGAGATCAGATGCATGGATATTAGGATACATGCATTTGCGTGTATATCAGAGACTTTGAAAAAAAATCCATGTTTACATTATATGTTTAGAGTTTATAATTGTGGTAATCGTTTACAGTTTAGCTTAGTAGAACCTTCTTTTAGCTTGTTTAATTGAATTAGATGATAAGTAAAAGACTAAAATTTTAGGTTGGTTATAAAGAGAATCAATCTATTGTATGTATTTTATCAATCTATTTTGCATGTATATTGTATGAATTTTGTTTTGGTTAGTTAGCAAACTAATACAAATTGCATATATTCGATGACTACTTGAAGGGTTCAAGTAGTGATTATCTGCAAATTATAAGACCCCCTATTTAATTTCTCATATTTATACTCAATTATGTGCGTTTTGGTATCAAAGTCAAACCTGATATCAAAGCTAAACTTGGTGGAGATATTTACTGTTTACTTAATTATCAAAGCTAAACTTGGTGGAGATATTTACTATTCACCGCTTGTTATGGCTGGTTATTTCTTTTATTGTTACTTAATTTCTTGCATGAATAATTACTTTTGCATAATCTTACTCTCCACCCAAGTGGCTAGTTATTCTTATAATTGATAATTTTTTTGTATTATTTGTTTATCTAATATGTGAATCTATTTTGACAGAGGTCGATGTATCAACTTCTATTTGGTTAGCTTTAGGCACCATAATAAGACCTCTTAGATACGTAAATCCTGAGGGTAGGGTGGTTATAGGGGCAAAGTGGAGAAGATAAAGCCTAGTAGAAGGTTGTAGAAATCACAACAGATTAGTAATCAAAATACAGTATGAAATTTTCAATCATAAGAATAATTTAGCTATTTGAGGCATGAGTAGATTATCTAGAAGTAGTTCTTCTAGTACCATTAGGTCTACAATGTCTTCAATATCCAACATAATGGATGAAGAATATTTTGAATTAACAGATGACCAAGTAAATAATAAATATTTTAAATACCTTCCAGATGATCAAGAAGATCATTCTGAATACTTTATAGATGATCAAGTAGATAATGGGGGTATGAAATATACCTAAAATTCCCAATAAAAATATTAACCTTAAATCCTCTTCTAGATTATCCATTAATAATGATCAAGATATTATGATTCGAATAGAGCAAGAATTAAAAATTTTAAAAATTAAAATTCTAGAACTTAAAGGAATAAGTTCCTAGGGAAGTCAAACAAATCTTAATAATGAACAATCTAATATAATTAATTATCAATATTTTAATTCTCAAACTAGGAAGTATAGCCAGCTAGTACCCCTAGGAGTTCCTTTTCTAAATCATCTATTAATGATCAAGAGTTTAGGATTCAAAAATTAGAACAAAAATTAAAACATCCTAAATATTTGAATCAAGAATATAAACCAGATTGGGAAAGGATAACCCAACACAATAATAACCCAGTCAATCTTGATAGACATAATAGGTTCAAAGAAAAATATAATATGGACTAAAGAAGAATCTTACTTACTGAAGGGAATACATTCATGCAAGAATTTAATGTTGATATGTTTTTCCTTGATTATATCGAGGATATATATGAGAAAAATATTAAAGTAATTTCAAAATATAAATGGGTCAAGGAAGATTCCAGCATGGTAACTGCTAGTCATCTACCACCTAAAAAAACATAATTAATCATACAAATTCTCAACCCAAAATTCATTATGAGAAAACTCTTGGATGGCGAAATACACCATTAAAACTCTTGAACCCTTCTAAATTCATTATGAGAAAACTCTTGATAAAAAATACTTAAAAAGTTAGAAATTTTGAAAGAAAATATCTCAGAATCAGATAGACATATGTTATAATCTACCTAAAAGCCATCTACAATTTATGAACCTTCAAAAAATACTGAAGAACCATCCAAATATTTAGAAATTAAATCATCTGTTAAGGTTATTGACCAAGACAGTATCTCTGAATTAGATATTAATAGGTTAGAATCCACCTATGAATCCTCCACAATTAATGAATCTTCAAATATTGAACAAACATTAAAGAATTTAAAAACTAGTGACTCATCTTATTCTGGTAGGATTGATAACCAAAACAATTTTTCAGAATTTGAAAAACTTACTAATGATAAACTTTAAGAAATAAAGGATAATAGTTCAAATTTAGAAAGTCATAGGTTAGAATCAACCTATGAATCTTTCACAATTAATGAATCTTCAAAGGTTAACAAAGTTGAAGAAAAATTAATAAATTAATAAATCATCCTCTGTTAAGGACATTACCATAAAAAAATTTTAATCACTGCTTCTCCTTTCAAGATTTTAAAGAAAGAAGAACTAATAAAAATGTAGTTGAACAACTCAGTTGCACAAATCAAAATCTAATTAAAATAGGTAAGCAATTAGACAAAATTGAGAATAAGATTGATGATCTTCATAAACCTCAATCTAGTGAAACTCTGGAAGAAAAACTTTTAATAAATCTTTCAGACAAAACCACTCTAAATATTATTCCCCTTAATAAACAGATTGATGAAATACTTCAGGAATTAAAAGTAATCAATCAAGACAATAGCTCAGATTCAGAAAGTCATAGGTTAGAGTCCACTTATGAGTTGTCTACAATAAGTGAATCTTCAAACATTGATAATATTGAAGAATCATTTAAAAATTTAGAATCATCTGAAATTAAATCTGAAAAGATTATTGATAATATACCTCAAGAATTGAAGGTAATTAATCAACACAATAATTCAGAGGAATAATATTTAGAGTGGTTGTCGTACGGAGGATTTTTATGACAGTGTTTAGAAAGTCATAGGTCAGAATCCACTTATGAATCATCCACGATAGGTGAATCTTCAAACATTCATAATATTAAAGAATCATTTCGAAATCTAGAAATTAATAAATAAGAAAGGAAATGGCCTAAAAAGCTTATTCCTCCTGATATTCAAATTTCTAAAAATTCTTTAGTTAATCAATAAGTCTACAGAGAAATTATATGAATGAAATATTGATGACATTTTGAGCAGGAAGTCCTTAACAAATTACAGCACATGACAATAGGAGCTAACAACTACATTACCACACATAGTTTACCTCACGATGAGGTAATCAATCTTTTAGTCACAGGATTCACAGGAATACTTCATTCCTAGTGGAAAAAATATCTTACAAAAGAATCAAAAAATACCATCATTTCAACAATTAAGTTTAATGCTGAAGGAACCCCAATAGTTGGAGGAGATCAGGAAATAATACATGATACTATATCTCTACACAATAATTGAACACTTCATTGGAACGCCAAGTGATATTACTTCATGTATTCATGATTAATTAACCAATCTTAGGTGTCCAACCTAAGCGATTTTCACTGGTACAAAAATATATTTTTGTTCAGAGTAATAACAAGGAATGATGGTAATCAACCCTATTGGAAAGAAAAATTCATTAATAGAATATACAATTTGTTCGCACACAAAATTAGAATAGTTCTTAGTAATGACTATAATAGTTTTACATATGGTACAATAATACATGATGAAGGTCTCAAAATGTGTATTGACATAAAAATCAATAAAGAAATTAAAAAACAAATTGAAAAATATGAGAAACAATTTCTGTAAGCAATATGGTTTACCCACTATTACTCCTTCCCAGAAAAATAAGAAAAAAAATCTCATTTTAGCCGTAGAAGGCCTCACAAGCCTAATATGAGACAATACCATAAAAATAAGCATAAAAATTTTAACCAATTCTTTTCAAAGAGTAAATTTTTTTACAAATGTTTCTCTAAGAATAAAAATTATTCTAGAAGAAAAATCAATAAAAAATTGATAATTAAGTGTCTTAAATGTAACCAGAGTAGTCATTTTTCTAAAACGTATCACGTCAAAAATAAAATTAATCAATTAAAAATCTCTGATGAAGATAAACAAGAATTGTTTAGAATTATAAAGTCAATAGAATATTATGAGAATTAGTATACCTTGAATTCTCAGAGTCTAACTCTTCCAGTACTAACAGTAATTCTAAAAATATCTCAATAGGGTGTAAGGACAGTTGCTGTAAAAAAATTAATGTCTTAAACAAAAATGAGAAACAAGAAAACCTCTTGTTAGACTTAATAAGCGAAATTGAGAATCTAGAAATTAAAACAGAAATATCTGAAAAGACTTAATAAAGTAATTCAGAAGAAGAAAAATTCTAAGTCTAAGAATAATAATACTGCAAACCTTTTCCAAGCCCTTGAAAAATTCAATAAGATTAAAGGAAAAGAAAAAGAAGTTACCTTTCATGAACTTCAGAAAGAAATTCAAAATATTAAAACTAAAATAAAAGAATTAAAAAATTCAAACATAAAAATAAAAGAAGAATTAAACCTTTTGAAAGTACATAGTTTAATTAAAAATTATGAATTTAGTGAACTAGGAGAACCTAGTAGATTCTCAATTTCTGATAATAAGGTTGAAGAATATATTATCAACAATCATGATGATGATAACTTCATCCAAATTTTAATCACATCAAAATCAAGAAATGGCACATAATGGTCAAAATAATTATTCAAGATTTTGATTTCACAGCAATGACTTTTGTTGATTCATGAGGCGTATTTAAATTGTATGCAGGAAGGACTAGTTCCTACCAAATACTTCAAGAAAATGAAAGAATCTTTGTTCTCTGCCACTGGTACTCGGATACATATCAATTATAAAATACCCACAGTCCATATTTATCAAGACAATGTATGTTTCAAAACATCATTTGTCTTAGTAAAACCCAGAATATCTAAGAAATGTAGAACCCAAAATACTCAATCGAAATTCTTTTAAAATCAAAAGGTTCAATGGCAGGGCAACAGATTTTGCTCAAAATCTCCACTCATTAATTATGGTCATAATGGATTTGAATATGTAAGAAATGCATAGTTTAATGAAATGGAAATTTTTTTGGAAGATGTTGGGTTGAAGCACGACTTTAATGCAACATTAATTCAATGGTATGAAAAGGGTGAAAAATAGGTTTTTGTATACATAATGAAATTTGTTACGATAACAGAGAAATTTTAACTGTGAACCTTTTGGGACAAACATTATTTAAAATTGAATTTCTAAATAAAATAATTAAAGAAATTTTGATTCTGGAAGATACTTTCTTCGTCATACCTAACAAATTTCAAATAAGTCATATGCATGCATTGGAATCCTTAATAAAAAGAATTAGTATCACTTTCGGAAAATATATGAGAATGATGAATGGTTCAATAATAGAATACCTCAACGATTGGCATTTCAGGCACAAATCAAAGAGGAGTCTTCTACTCCTAACCAAGCCCAATCAATAATACTTGGGTCCATCAAACCCGATTACCAATCAACTCTGGTCAAAAAATTTGACCCCTTCTCGAATGCTCAATCCGTTAATACTCAATCACTTGACGAACCAATTTCAAATTTTCAAATAATGCACAACAAAAATCTCTTTCATATTGAGCCTCGATTTGCTCACCTGAAGGATCCAACTCAAATTGTCAAAGCACATTTCATTCCTAAATTCCATTATATCCCTGGACATAATAACAAAAATCGTAGTTTCTACAGAAACATTCTCTTAGAAACAGAATCCATAAAAATTGCCCAATAAAAAAAATCTTAGGAAATAATCATTTACCATTCTTTCTTTATCCTCACGATCATAACTATGGAGGATTGGAAAATCCATCCTTCAAGTTTCAAAATACTTTTAAATATAAAATAATACAATTATTTTGACTATATTAATGCATGACACAAGATTTTCTTGCATCAAAATAGTGAGTTTTCTCACTTTTGGCTTTTGAATTTCAATAAGAATTTCAAAATTGATTTTCCAATTTGGTTATTAAAATAATGGTCCATTCATATTCTTACCTTGGAACTTTTCCCAATTGATTTACATCAATATTTCAATTTGTTTTTAAGGGTTTACAAGTCCTTACCAATTGAGGTCTCATTTCCCCAAATACTTTATTTTTCAGTAAAATATAAAATACATTGTATTTTGAAATAGTAATATTCGGTTGAAAATGGAATCCTCACTAGACAATATTATAGTAAATGGTGGGATAAATTGAATACTCAGAAAATTATTGCATCAATCAACCATGAGTTTGTGAATGTCCATCCCAATGTGAGACTAGCAAATCCCTTTATCTAAGCTCCACTAAAAATTAATGAGCCCATTAACCTAGCTCCATAAATAAAACTATTCAGTTCAAATAATTCCAAACCCAAATCAAATCTGAATCTGAATCCCCTTCAGAGCATAAATCAAAGGCCGCGAAGCCAAAGTCTAAACTTAAGGGAAAATTAATTCAAGAAATACTTCTCCTTTTGGAAAACAATGACAAATCTGATTCTAAATCATCCGAAGAGTCAAGTTACTTATCATCCAGAAAGGTTACTCTTCCGTATTGAAGGACCCATTTGATAATATAAAAATGATGAATAAGTTTAGATCAATCAGTGAATGAATCGAAGAATTCACCCTTGGCAAAATGTCAATGTTTGAAACAAAATTAAAGAATCAAAGTAATTTTGAAGATGTATTATGGTGATACCTCAACACAATGCAACAGTCATAATGATCTTCAAAGCAAGCAATTATCAATAGCACTATTCATAATGACTTTTGCAGGCAGTAATTATGATTTCCCCAAAATCAACAATCAAGGCACAAGGATCCAAGACAACAATTATCAAAGAATCCAATGCAAAGAAATAATCACAATGGCTTTTCAACAACAGCAATCATGGCAAAACATTATGAAGACCATGATAATAATCTTTACATTTTGTCTTCTTCTGTAATAATTGTACTAGTTCTCGAATAATTAGGCAATATTTATGCTTTTTACTTTTGTTAGTCAAAAGTAGACAAATGTAGAAATGTAAAATATTTTTTACTTTTGTAGAATAAAATAGTTCAGGTAAGTGATGGGTTCTCAGTGAACTCCACTTTTATTGGCTATAAATAGGTAGCCCTCTCCCATTTGTTCGGTATAACTTGTTTTCTACTCTTAACGATTTTGAGAGAAAAAATGGTTTTGAGGGCAAAGCTCTATTCTTCTTTCTCCTCTTTTGTAAATCTATTCTTCTTCTTTTTCCTTTCATGTTTAATAGTGTGCAGGAGCACTATTTAGTTGTTGCCACTAAATTTTACTGTTTGTGTAAGTTTTTAATCTTACACCTTAATAAAACTTTTCTATTTTTGTGTTTAATTCTTGCATTCTAATACCCACTCTTTAATTTCTCATATTTATACTCAATTCCGCACCTTCTAGTATCAGAGCCAAACCTGGTATCAGAGCCAAACCTAGTATCATAGCGAAACCTGGTGGGGATATTTACTATTTACTTAAATATCTGCATAATTAATTTGTTCACAGCCAAACCTGGTGGAGATATTTACTGTTTACTTAATTATTTGGCTCTGATATCAAAAGCCACAGAATTGAGTATAAATATGAGAAATTAAACATGGGGTATTAGAATGTAAGAATTGAACACAAAAATAAAAAAAGTTGCATTAAGGTGTAAGATTAAAAACTTACACAAATAGTTTTTATTGGCAACGATTAATTAGTGCTCCCGCTCACTAATTAATGTTGAAAGATAAAGAAGAATAAATATTTATAGAAGAGGGAGGAAGAAAGCTTTGTTTCAAAAAACCATTTTAGCTCTCAAATGGGAGAGGGCTATCTATTTATAGCCAAGGAAAGTGAAGTTCACCGGGAACCCATAACTTACCTGAACTATTCTATTCTACAAAAGCAAAAACATTTTACATATTTACTTTTGACTAATTTTGACTAGTAATAGTAAAAAGCATAAATAGTTATCTAATTATTTGACAACTAGTACAATTATTATAGAAAATGACAAATTACAAAGATTCCTTGATAATTATAATCTTGATTCTTGCGTCTTCATCATTTTGTTTGAAAAGAGTCATTGCGACTGTTGTTGCTTTATTTCGATGGAGCCACTGTTGTTGTTCCTTGATAATTGCTTGTTGGGTTTCATTACTGCCGTTGCATTGGAGGACTATTATGATCTATTTCTGAACTTCTTGATATTGGCATTTTGTCAATGGAAAAATATTTATTTTTTCAATTTATTCATCGTCGCTTAAATCGATATTGTCAAATGGATCTTGTGAATCCTAGAATGCATCATAGGCCCATTGTGGTAAAACATGACATTTCAATCCCTTTTTATTTGTCAATTCCTAAGGAGAAGTTTTGGATGATTGGCCTTTCTAGATTCTTGGATTGAGGGGGAGATTTGACTCAGCTGATGATTCAGAATCAGAATCATTATTGTCTTCCAGGAGGAGAAGTAATTTTTAGATTAGCTCCTAGTTTGATTTAGTTTTTGGCTTTATAGCCCTGGTCTTACCCTTTGAAGGGGGTTTTGATTCGGATTTCAATTTGGGTTTGGATTCTCTAGATGAGCTAAATGATTTGAAATGTGGTTCTGGGTTAATAGGTTCATTAATTTTAAATGGAGCCTTGGCAAAAAGGGCTGGCCAATTTTAGGGTAGGATGGCTTTTTACGAATTCTTGGTTGATGGATATGATTATTTTTTGGGTATTGAATTTGTCCCACCATTTCACATAATATTGTCTAGTAAGGATTCCATCCTCGATTGAGTATTTCCATTTTAGTATCCATGGTATATTGTGTTTATTTAGAAAATAGAGTATTTGGGGAAAGGAACCCTCAATTAGTGAGGGCTTATGAACCTTTAAAAATAATTTGTAACTATGTTGCAAATTAATTGGGAAAAGTTCTAGGACAGGACCATGAATGGAAAACAATCTTAAGAACAATTTTGGAAAATTAATTTTAAAATTTTTATCAAAATTTAAAAACCAAGAGTGTGAAAAATCACTATTTTGATATAGTAAAACTATGTGTCAAGCATCAATATAGTCAAAATAATTGTATTGTTTTTTATTTGAAAGATTTTTTAGACCCGAAAGATGGGCTTTCCATTTCTCCATGGTTATAGTTTTGAGAATGTAAAAGAAATGATAGAGGATCCTTCCTTCTATATTTTTTATTGGGATTATGCCAATGGATTTGGTTTATAAGAGAATGTCTCTATAAAAACTAAGGTTTTTGAATCTGTGGCCAGGGACAAAGTGAAATTGAGGAAGGAAATGGGCCCTTACTATCTCAACAAGTTCTTTTAAATGAGCGAAGGAGGACTCAATATAAAAGAGATTTTTACTAGATGTTTTGTGGATGTAAGGGGATGATTTTTTGTATTTTGTGATTAGTTGATTGACCAGATGGGCATTGAAAGGCTGGGTAATTGAAAATTGGTCATATTGGTTGACCAGGGCTATTTGATAATTGGGCCTGATGGACCCGAGAATCGTCAATTGTTTAGGAGTGGAAGACTCCTCTTTGATTCCATGCTTTGAGGCTTGGGGCCTAGACCTCATCTTGTCTACCCTGTAAAAATTCGTGGGTATGGAAGTCAAGAAATGAATTATTAATACCTTGAATGAATTCAATATTGAAAATCAAATATACTAAAAATGGATTGCCATCGAGCAAAAAATTGTTTAGAAGCAATATTTTTAACATCCTTTTCCAAAACATACTTTGCAGATTTACAATCAATTCTTAAAAGGAATTTTTTATTTAATTAGTCATCCTGAAATTTTTGTATGCACAGAACAACCAATAAGGTTTATTTCTTAATTATACTATAATTGACTTGGGTTTGGGTCCAAGTTCCACACATGAGCATAATAATTCATTCAGGTGATTCTGGAGATACTTTTTGTAATAAGATTCCTCCATATCCAAGTTTAGAGGCATCCGTTTGAATGATCTTGAAAGAATTATTAGTAGGGATGCCAATACAAGGAAGTCTCTTAACATGGGTCTTGATTCTTTTGATTAAATCAGTATGGACAGATGTCCATGGGGGAGGATTCTTGTCAAGCCTTTCAAAGAGAGGCTTACAGTCAATTCTTAATTTATTATAAAAGTCAGATATGTAATTTAAAGATCCCAAAAACATTTGTAATTGTGAGATGTCCATGGGGGAGGATTCTTATCAACAAATTGTATGACTCTATCAATTGGGTTAACAATAGAATGATGTATTTCAAAACCTAGAAATCTAATCTTCGATTGAAATAATTTAATTTTACTTGCAGAGATAACTAAACCATTTTGATTTATTATCTTAACAAAAAATTTTAAGCGCCTCCAATGTTGTTATATTGATTTAGAGAAAAATAAGAACATCATCAATGTATATAATTGAGAAATTAGTAAATTGATTAAAAATTTCATTCATTACTTTTTGGAATTCACTTGGTGCATTTTTAAGTCCAAAGGGCATTACATTCCATTCATAATGGCCGAATGAAGTCACAAATGCAATTTTATACTTATCATTTTCACTTATCTGAATTTTTCAGAATCCAGATTTCATGTCAAACTTAGTGAAGATAGTACCAACTCCAAGTATATTGATTAAATCCCTTCTGTTTGGTATTGGATATCTTATCCATTCGATTTCATTGGCCCTGTGAACATAAAAGCCAGAGCAGGACCAATGAGACTTGCTCATTCTAATGATATTTTTATTGAGGAGTTCTGCAATTCCCTTCTTACAGAGCTCAAGCATTTTAAAATTCATCTGAATTGATCTTGTCTTTGTTGGGATATTTTTCTCATCAAATCCCTTAATGTAAGGTAGATTGACAGTATGTCTTTTCCTATACCAGAAAGCATTAGGAATATCAGAACATAATTCTTTACAGATTTTTTGTTCAAATATTTTAATTTGGTTTTGAAGAGAAGGATTTTGAAGCTGTTCTTCAATTCTCTTGAATTTTAATTAATCTTGTAAAAAAACATACTTGTTTTTTTTACAAGAAATTAGGTTTACGGACTTGGAAATATATTTTTCATTTAAAGTTTTTAACTTGTCATGTGAGGAACAAAAGAAATTTAAATTTTGTAGGTTTATTCATGACATATGTATTTATCCCATCATACTCTAGGCAAACCTAAAATAATTTTGTCAGTCATATCTTTTTACTAAGACAAATGATGTTTTGAAACATATATTGTCTTGGTAAATATGGACTCTGGGTATTTCATAATTGATATGCATCCGAGTACCATTGACAGAAGATAAAGATTCTTTCATCTTCTTGAAGTACTTGGTAGGAACAAATTCTTCTTGTACACAATTTAAATCTACTCACGAATAAACTAGAGCCATTGTTATGAAATCAAAATCGTGAATAATTATTCTAACCATTATGTGCTATTTTTTTATTTTGACTTGATTGAGAGTTTGGATAAGGTTATCATTGTCCTGATTATCGGTAATAGGTTCTTCAACATCTTTATCAAAAATTAGTAATTTACTAGGTTCACTAGATTCTTGTTTATTAATTAAATTCCTATTTTCAAGATATTTAACTCTTTGGTTATTTCTGTATTGGAATCCCTTAATTCTCTTATTTAAATTTTAATATTTTTAATTTCCTTTTGAAGTTCCTGTAAGGTAACTTCCTTTTCTTTTCCCTTAACCTTAGTGAATTTTTCTAAGGTCTATGAAAAACTTACAGTATTATTATTATTATACTTAGAATTTTCTTTCTTCTAGATTACTTTCTTAAGTCTTTCTAGCTATTCCTGTTTTAATTCCATATTTTCAATTTTATTAATTAAGTCTAACAAGAGGTTTTCTTGTTCCTCATTTTTGTTTAAGACATTAACTTTTTGACAACAACTATCCCTACATCTCATGGAGATGTTAGGAGAATCACTATTAGAACTTGACGATTCGAATTCAAAGGATTCAGGTGTTTCAAATTCTCCTTAGTCTTCACCATTACTCTCATAATAATCTATTATTTCTAAGATTCTAAACAATTATTGTTTATCATCTTCAGAGATCTTTAACTGATTAATTTTATTTTTAACTTGACAAGTGGTGGAAAGATGACCATTCTGGTCATATTTAAAACATTTAATTTTAGTTTTGTTAAATCCTTTGTAGGGTTTTCTTTTAGAATAATTTTTATTTTTAGAAAAACGTTTATCATAATTTTTATTTTTATTTTTATCGTAAATTTTCCAATAAGGCTTATGGGACCTTTTAGAGCTTAAATGGAAATTTTACCTATTACTTTGGGAAGGAGCAATGGCGGGTAAGCCATATTGCTCACAAAATATGTCTAATTCATATTTGGCAATTTTATTTCTTTTTTTATTTGCTTATTGATTTTCATATCAATACACATTTTAAACTTTCGTTTTGTATTGTAGTAATTATTGTACCATAGGTAAGACTATTTTAGTCTATATTTCCTTGGTCATTATTAAGGATTATTCTAATTTTATGTGCGAACAAATTGGGTAATCCATTAATGAAAATTTCCTTTCAAAAGGGTTGATTGCTATCATTTCTTGTCATTACTCTCGACAAAAGTATATTTTTGTACCAGCCAAAGTCATTTAAGATTGGACACCTAAGATTGTTAATTGATCATGGATACGCATAGTGATATTACTTGACATTCCAATGAAGTGTTCAATTATTATGTAAAGAAGTGTATTGATGGCATCAGACATTGTTTCCTGAACATCACCAATAATTAAGGTTCCTTCAGTATCAATCTTAACTGCTAAAAAAATAGAATTTTTGGATTCTTCCGTGAGATGTTTTCCACTAAGAATGAAGCATTTCTGTTAATCTTGTGACCAAAACTTTGATTACCTCAGTATGAGGCAGATTATGAGTGGTGATGTAGTTGTTGGCTACCATCGCCATATGTTACAATTTATTGAGAACTTCCTGTTCAGAAAGTCCATCAAGATTCCACTCGTATAATTTCTCTATAGAAACAAAAAATTGATTAACGAAAGAAGACTCAATAATTTGTATATCTGATGGCATAGGCTTCTTATGCCATTTTCTTTCTAATTTATTAATTTCTAAATTTTTAAATGTATCTTTAATATTACTAATTTTTGAAGATTCATGGACTGTGGCTGACTCATAGGAGGATTCTGTCCTATGGCTATCTAATTCAGAACTACTGTCTTTGTTAATAACCTTCACAGTGGAAGATTATTCTATAGATTTATTCATCAGCTCTTGAAGCATTTTACCAATATGTTTATTAATGGGAATAACATTCAAAGTGATTTTATTATCTTAAAGATTTATTAAAAAAATTTCTTTTAGAGTTTCATTAGTTTTCGGTTCATGAAGATCATCAACCTTATTTTCAATTTTGTATAATTATTTACCTATTGTAATTAAACTTTGATTGGTGTAAGTTGTTCGACTACCTTTTTATTTGGTTCTTCTTCCTTTGTAACCTTGAAAAGAGAAGTAGTAATTAAAGAATTTTTATGATTAATCATGATTTTGTCAGCAGTAGAATGACTATCAGACACTACACTGAAGTCTTCCTTAATCCATTTATATTTCAAAATTACTTTGATATTTTTCTCATAAATTTCATCGATATAATCAAGGAAAAACATATCAACTCTAAATTCTTGCATGGATGCCTTCCATTCAGCAAGTATGATTCTTCTTTGGTCCATGTTATATTTTTCTCTAAACATATTACGTCTATCAAGATTGGTTAAGTCATCATTGTGTTAGGTTATCCTTTCTCAAACTAGTTTATATTCTTAACTATGGGTACATATATTCAAGACTAAGAGTTGTGGATTAACAAGATGAAGGTTTCCTTGAAAATCCAATTTAGTGGGTGCTTCAACTTCGTCAGATTGTTCAGACTTATTATCAAAGACTGACTGACTAACTTGAGAGCTTGTGACTATGCCTTTGAGTCTTAAATTTTTACTTTTTAAACTTTTTAATTCTTGTTTTAATTGTTGAATCCTAAGATCTTGACCATTATTAATGAATGTTCCAGAAAAGGAATTCCTAGGGGTAATAGACTGGCTATACTCCCTTATCTGAGGATTAGAACTAGAAGATTGGAAGTTGATTTTAACTGTACCATCCATGTATTGCTGGATGTAATCTACATCTTCAATTGGGCGTTGTATTTGAGTCGGTTGGCTTTCATTGGTAAGAAGCCAATTTGAAGGCAAAGTAATATCAGACCACCTAATTAATTTAGTAACTCTAATTTTTGCATTACTTTGGCTAGATTGAATCAATAGGGTTTGATTTTAGTGACTTTGTAATGTATTCTAAAAATTAAAGCATTACTTTGGCTCAATTGAATCAATAGGGTTGATGGCTTGGAAATTCATATTTGTTTTAGTGACTTTGTAATGTATTCTAAAAATTAAAGCTAGGGTTTGGGTTCCTTCAAGGACTTGGTAACCGCTAGTTTTATAATATTCAAAGTTAAAGATTTTAGAACATAAGGGTCTGTTAAGCTAACAGACAAATCTGAAAAACCATTAAAATAGATTGGACCATTACAAAGTGATGATTCAATTAATCCTAAAATACTAGTATTAAAGTTTATAAATCTTGCATTTCACAACGCTAATAAGACAGATGTATTTAAGCCTCTTCTTATGAGTTGTTTAACTCCAATCTGGACTAAACCAAAATGAAGGTTGAGGGTTGTAATAATTGTACTAGTTGTCAAATAATTAGGCAACTATTTACGCTTTTTACTATTTTTTCAATTATTTTTACATGATGTTGAGGGTTGAAAGAAGTAACAGACCATGTTGATTTGTAAATATTTTTATTAGAGATTTTGGATATATTTCATACCCTGTGATCTACTTGATTATCTGCTAATTCAAAACATTCTTCATGTATTATGTCAGGTATTGAAGTTATTGTAGACCTATTACTACTAAAAGAATTATTTCTAAATAATCTACTAATGACTCAATAACTAAATTATTCTTACGATTGAAAATTTCATATTGTATTTTGATTGATAATCTGTTGTGACTTCTACAAGCTCCTACCAGATTCTCTCTTCACCATTTTGTCCCTACAACCACCCTACCATTGGGATTAACGTCTCTAAGAGGGCAGCCTCTGACAAAGCAGATTCACAGATTGAGTAATCAAATATTACAGATAAGATTAGATATAAGCAATTATTCAGGTAAGCAATTGAGCAACAATAATAATAATAACCAGCCATAATAGGCGGTGAATAGATTAATTATTCAGATAATTTAAATAGATAGTAAACATCCTCACCGAGTTTGGCTCTGATACCAAAAGGCGCGGAATTGACTATAATTTGAAGAAATATTGAATAGAGGGTATTAAAGGGCGTGAATTCAACAAGAAAATAGTAAAAACTGTATTAAGGTGTAAGATTAAAAACATACACAAATAATATTTATTGACAACCATTAATTAGTACTCCCGCTCACTAATTAATATTGAAGGAAAAAGAAGAAATTTTTACAAAAGAGGGAGGAAGGAAGAAAGCTTTGTTCTCAAAAACTAATTTTGCTCTTAAATTGTTAAAGAGTTAAAAACGAATTCTGAGGAACAAATGGGAGAGGGCTACATATTTATAGGTAAGGAAAGTGGAGTTCATCGGGAACCCATCACTTACATGAACTATTCTATTCTACAAAAGTAAAAATATTTTGCATTTCTACTTCTATTTACTTTTGACTAAAAATAGTAAAAAGTGTAAGTACTTGCCTAATTATTTGACAACTAGTCCAATCATTACAAAAATGTCAAATCACAAAGATTCGTTGATAATTGTAATCTTGGATTCTTGTGTCTTCATCATTGTGTCTTGAGGATGATCATTGTGACTATTGTTGCTTTATTTTGGTGGAGCCACTATTGTTGTTCCTTGATAATTGCTATCTTAGATTTTAGTGTCTTCATTTCTGTTATTTTGAAAATCATTGTGACTTTTGCAAAGTCGTTGTTACTATTGATAATTGATTGTTGGGTATCATTATAGCAGTTGCTTTGGAGGACTATTATGATATATTTTTGAACTCCTTGATATTGGCATTGTGCCAAGGACGAATTATTTTGTTCATTTACCACTGAGATCAATCTTATTGAATGGGTCCTTCAATTTCTAATGAGTAACATTTCTGGATGATTGATATTTTTAGTTTAATTTAGTGACTTGGCTCTGTAGATGATTCAGAGTCAGATTCATTATTGTCTTCTAAAAGGAGAAGCATTTTTTGGATTAATTTTTTCTCCAATTTGGATTTTGGTTTCGTGGCCTTTGATTTATCTTTTGAAGAGGGTTCTGATTTGGTTATGGATTCAAATTTTGATGGATTTGGACTAGATGATTTGATTTATGGATCTGGGTGAATGAACTCATTAATTTAAATGAAGCTTGGATAAAATGATTTGCTAGTCTCATAATGGGATGAATTCTTGCAAATTCATAATTGATGGATGCAAATATTTCCTAGGTATTCAACTTATTCCACCATTTAACATAGTACTCTCTAGTGAGGATTCCATTTTCAACCGAGTATTGTCATTTCAAAATCTAATGTATTTTGTATTTCATTGAAAAATAAAGTATTTGGGGAATGGAAACCTCAATTGGTGAGGTCTTTAAATCTTTAAAAATAAATTGAAACATTGTTGTAAATGAATTAGAAAAAGTCTTAAGGTAAGACCATGAATGGACCATCATTTTAAGAACCAATTAGAAAAATCAATTTTAGAATGGTTATCAAAATTTAAAAACCAAGAGTGAGAAAAACACTATTTTGATGCAAGAAAATCATGTGCCATGCATCAATATAGTCAAAATAATTGTATTATTTTTTATTCAAACGTACTTTGAAACTTGAAGGATGGATTTTCCATTTCTCCATTGTTATTAACTTGATTATAAAGAAAGAATGGTAAATGATTCTTTCTTCAGAATTTATGATTGGGTTAATTTTTATGGATTATGTTTCTAAAAGGATGTCTCTCTAGAAACTGAGATTTTTGTTATTATTTCCAGTAACATAATGGAGTTTAGGGATGAAATGGGCATTGGAAATTTGAGCAAGATCCTTCAAATAAGCGAATGAAGGCTCCATATGAAAGAGATTTTTGCTGGCCATTTTTTGAAAATCAAATGATAATTTCTTGTATTTTGAAAGTGAGTGGACATCAAAGGATATTGAGAATGGGTCAAATTGACATGGTTGATTGGTGATTAGATCTGATGGACCCAAGTATTATTGATTGAGCTTAGTTTGGAGTAGATGACTCCTCATTGTTGAGTTTATAAGGGTCAATTATTGAGTCAAAGACTCTTTTATTATTGAACCATTTATCATTTTCACATATTTTTTTCAAGTGATGTTGATTCTTCTAGTTAAGGATTCTATAGCATGCCTATGCCTTTTCTGAAATTCGTCAGACATGACGAAGAAAGTTCTTTCTAGTATCAGAAATTCTTTTATTGTTTTGTCTAGAAATTCAATTTTAAAAATTGCTTGTCCCAAAAGGTTCATAGTTAAAATTTCTCTGTTATCATAACAGATTTCATTATACTTATGAAAACTTACTTTTTCACTTTTCTCATTCCATTCAATTAAGGCCGCATTGAAATCATGCCCCAATCTAATTTCTTTCTATAATTTTATCCAATTCATTAATCAAGTCATTTCTTGGATATTCAAATCCATTATGATCATAATTAATCGATGAAAATTTTGAGCAAAAAGAGGCTGCCCTACCATTGAACGTTTTTATTTTAAAAGAATTTTGATTGAGTATTATGGGTTCTACATTTTCATATTCTAGTAGGTCAAATTTCTCAAATTGCTCCATTGCAGAATCTTGGTATGATTTCTTGCAAAAGATTACAAGTAAGGGAGTCAAGAATTTAATTATTGATAAATTAAATATTGAAATTATAAGTACTGAGCATAGGCTACTACTACCTGGCAAGAATTTGTTTTGAAGTAATACTTTTTTATCCAAAACACATTTTGCAGATTTTTCGTTGATTTTTAAAAGACATATTTGAATCAAAGCAAATTGTAAGATTTGATTAATAATGGAATGATAGATTTCAAATTCACGAAACCTAATGTTAGATTGAAACAAACTGATTTTTCTTACAAAGATAATTAAACTATTTTGTATGTTATCTTGGCAATCAACTTAAAATATTTCCAGCATTGTCTAACAAATTTAAAGAAAATATGAATAATGCAAACAATCAGGGAAATTAACCAGTATTGTTTAATAAGAATAAACAAATCAGCGAATTGGTAGAAAATTCTATTTTTTGTACTTGGTGAACATAGTATTACTTTTCATTTATACTGTCAAATGCAATTTTGTATTTATTAATTTTATCCATTTGGATTTTCTAAAATTCAGATTTTGTGTCATACTCGGAGAATTCAATAATATCTCTAAGCATGTTGGTTAAGTTCTTTTTTTTGTATTGGTTATTTTATCCATTCCAAAACATTGTTGAGGGGCTTATAATTGATTACTAAACGAGGAACTTTTCGTTCAAAGATTTTAATTGATTTTGAAGAGTAGGATTTTAAAGTTGTTCTTCAATTCTTCTAGATTTTATTTACAAAAAAACACAATTGTTTTACTTTACAAAAAATTGAATTAACAGTTTTGAAAATAGAATTTTGTTTTAATGTTTTCAATTTCTCATTGTGAGAAATAGAAAGAAATTTCAGTTTAATAGGTTCATCTATGGGATAAGTAATTATATCACCATACTCTGTTGTAAAAGGATACAACAGAGAATTGAACAGTTAACCCAAAATTATTTTATCGGTCATTTTGTACTAAGACAAACGATATTTTAAAACATACATTGTCTTGGTAAATATGGACTTTGGGTATTAAATAATTGATATGCATACGAGTACAATTGACAGAAGACAAAGATTTTGTCTTTCTGAAGTACTTGGTTGGAACTAGTCCTTCTTGCATGCAATTTAATTCTGCTCCTGAATCAACAAGTGTCATTGTTGTGAAATCAAATTCTTAAATAATCATTTTAACCATTATGTGCCATAGGCAACTTGTTATATAGGTAGTCGTGTGTGTTAATAGATCTTCTTCTTGATCTCTATAAGTGAAGAGTGGATGGATGTCCGTGCCTTGGGTATGCTTTCAAAAGGGTTGTTTTCATGCGTGCTGGTGTTCGTGGTCTCTTGGTTTTCCTCGTGGGGGAAGGCTGGATTGGCGCATCTTGATTTTGATATGATTAAGTATTTTGATGAAGTTATCATCGTCTTGATTGTTGTTAATAGGTTCTTCATCCTCATTATGAGATTTTAGTAATTTACTAGGTTCACTAGATTCTTATTTATTAATTAAATTCTCTATTTTCAAAAGATTTTACTCTTTGGTTACTTTTGTATAGAATCTCTTAATTCTCTTATTTCAATTTTGATATTTTTAATTTCCTTTTGAAGTTCATGTAGGGGGACTTCCTTTTCTTTTCCCTTATTGAATTTTATTAGAGTTTGTGAAAGGCATGTACTATTATTATTATTATTATTATTATTATTATTATTATTATTATTATTATTAGACTTTCCCTTATTGAATTTTCTTCTAGATTACTTTCTTAAGTCTTTTCAGATATTCTTGTTTTAATTATGAATTTCCAATTTTTCTAATTAAGTCTAACAAGAGGTTTTTCTATTCCTCATTTTTGTTTAAGACGTTAATTTTTTTACAACAACTATCCCTACACCTCATTGAGTTATTAAGAGAATCATTGTCAGAACTTGAGAATTCAGATTCAGAGGATACAGGGAATTAAAATTCTCCTAAATCTTCACTATCACTCTCATAATAATCTATCGTTTCTAAGGTTCTAATCAATTCTTGTTTATCTTCTTCAACGATTTTTAACTGATTAATTTTATTTTTAACTTGACAAGTGTTAGAAAAATGCCCATTCTGGCCACATTTAAAACACTTAATTTTACTTCTTTCAAATCTTTTATAGGGTTTTACTTTTAAAATAATTTTTATTCTTAGAGAAACATTTATCAATATTTTTATTTTTAGAAAAGTATTGATCATAATTTTTATTTTTATCTTTGTGGTAAATTCTTCTATAAGGCTTATGGGACCTTCTAGGGTTTAAATGGGAATTTTTATTATTTCTTTGGGAAGAAGCAATGGCGGGTAAACCATATTGCTCACAAAATTGCTTAATTCACATTTGGTAGTTTCATTTTCTTTTTTTAGTCGTTTATTGATTTTCATATCAATACACATTTTTTAAACCTTCCTTTCGTGTTGTAGATATTATTGTACTATAAGTAAGCCTATTATAGTCTATATTTCCTTGGTGATTACTAAGGATTGTTCAAATTTTATGTGCGAATAAATTGGGTAATCTATTAATGAAATTTTTCTTTCAAAAGGGTTGATTGCTATCATTTCTTGTCATTACTCTAGACAAAAATATATTTTTTGTGCCAACCAAAGTCATTTAAGGTTGGATACTTAAGATTGGTTAATTGATCATGAATACGCATAGTGATATTACTTGGCGTTCCAATTTAGTGTTCAATTATTATGTAAAGAAGTGTATTGATGGCATCAGACGTTGTTTCCTGAACTTCACCAATAATTGAGGTTCCTTCAGAATCAATCTTAACTGATGAAATGATGAAATTTTTGGATTCTTCTGTGAGATTTTTTTCCCACAAGGAAAGAAGCATTCATGTGAATCTTGTGACTAAGAGTTTGATTACCTCAGTATGAGGCAGATTATTAGTGGTGATGTAGTTGTTGGCTACCATTGCCATGTGTTGTAAGTTATTGAGAACTTTATGCTCAGAAAGTCTATCAATATTTTATTCGTACAATTTTTCTGGAGATACAAAACAATAATTAACGAAAGAAGATGCAATAATGTGTGCATCTGGTGGCATAGGGTTTTTATGCCATTTTCTTTCTAATTTATTTATTTCTAAATTTTTAAATGTATTTTCAATATTGTTATATTTGAAGACTTATGGACTGCGGATGGCTCACAGGAAGATTTTGTCCACTGGCTTTCTGACTCAGAACTAGTGTCTTGGTTAATAACCTTAACAAAAGAAGATGATTCTATAGATTTATTCTTCAATTCTTGAAGCATTTTATCAATCTGTTTATTAATGGGAACAATATTCAACGTGGTTTTATCTGAAAGATTTATTAACGATTTTTTTTCAGAGCTTCACTTATTTTAGGTTCATGAAGATCATCAACCTTATTCCAATTTTGTCTAATAATTTACCTATTGTAATTAGACTCTGGTTGGTATAATTGAGTTGTTCAACTACCTTTTTATTTTGTTCTTCTTCCTTTGTAATCTTGAAAGGAGAAGCAGTGATACAAGAATTTTTATGATTAATCATAATATGCTCAGGAAGAGGATGACTGGAAGATACTACACATGAGTCTTCCTTTACCCATTTATATTTTGAAATTACTTTGATATTTTTCTCATAAATATCCTCGATATAATCAAGGAAAATATATCAACACTAATTTTTACATGAATGCTTTCCATTCAGCAAGTATGATTCTTTTTTGGTCGATATTATATTTTTTTCTGAACCTATTACATCTATCATGATTGGCTGGGTCATCATTATGTTGGGTTATCCTTTCCCAATCTTTTTTATATTTTTGACTTAGGGTACCTATATTCAGGACTAAGAGTTGTGGATTAACATGATGAAGGTTTCCTTGGAAATCTGATTCAGTGGGTGTTTCAATTTCGTCAGATTGTTCAGCTTATTATCAAAGACTGGCTGACTAACTTGAGAACTTGAATCTATGCCTTTGAGTCTTAAATTTTTAATTTTTAAAATTTTTAATTCTTGTTCTAATTGTTGAATCCTAATATCTTGATCATTATTAATGGATGATCTAGAAAAAGAATTCTTAGGGGTACTAGACTGGCTATACTCCCTAATCTGAGGATTAGAACTAGAAGATTGGAAGTTGATTTTAACAGTACCATCCATGTATTGCTGGATGTAATCTGCATCTTCAATTGGGCAATGTATTTGAGTGGGTAGGCTTTCATTGGTTAGAAGCCAATTTGAAGGCAAAGTAATATCAACCCACCTTATTGTTTTAGGGACTCTAATATTGGCATTACTTTAGCTAGATTGAATCAATATGGTTTGATTTTTTAGACTCTTATTAATGGCTTGGAAATTCATTTTTGTTTTAGTGACTTTGTAATGTATTCTAAAAATTAAAGCTAGGGGTTAGTTTCTTAGGACTTGGTAATCGCTAGTTTTAATATTCAAAGTTAAAAATTTTAGAACATGAGGGTCTGCTAAGCTAACAGACAAATCTGGGAAACAATCAAAATGGATTGGACCCTTACAAAGTGAAGATTCAATTAATCATAAAACATTATCATTAAAGTTTGTAAATCTTGCATCACGCAAGGCTAACAAGACAAAGATATTTAGGCCTCTTCTTGTGAGTGTTTTAACTCCAGTCTGGACTAAACAAAAATGAAGGAAATCATATCCCTCCTCAATGTGATGCTTAATCACATTGGCTAAAAGTAATTGACAAGTTTCATGCTCTTTCTTAAGAGCATATATTTTGTTCAATTGTTTTTACATGATTTTGAGGCTTGAAAGAAGCAACCGACCATGTTGATTTGTAAATATTTTTATTAGAGATTTGGGGTATATTTCATACTCTATGATCTACATGATCATCTGCTAATTTAAAATATTCTTCATTTATTATGTCAGGTATTGAAGTTATTGTAGACCTATTACCATTAGTATAATTATTTTTAAATACTCTACTCATGACTCAAATAATTAAATTATTGTTACGATTGAAAATTCCATACTGTATTTTGATTGATAATATGTAGTGACTTCTACAACTTCCTACCAGGTTCTTTCTTCACCACTTTTCCCCTACAACCAACCTACCCTCGGGATTTACGTCTCTAAGAGATCTTATTGTGGTGCCTGAAACTAACTAAATAGAAGCTTATACGTCAGCTTCTGACAAAGCAGATTCACATATTAAATAATCAAACATTATAGAAAAATAATCAAGCATAAAAATAACTAGCCACTTTGGGGGAGAGAGAGATTAGATTTAAGCAATTATTCAGGTAAGAAATTGAGCAACAATAATTACAAAAACTAGCCATAATAGGCATTGAATAGATTAATTATGCAGATAATTTAAATAGATTGTAAATATTCCCACCAGGTTTGGCTCTGATACCAAAAGGTGTGGAATTGAGTATAAATATGAGAAATGTTATGTTTTTGTGTTTAATTCTTGCATCCTAATACCCCTTGTTTAATTTGTCATATTTATACTCAATTTCGCGCTTTTTGGTACAGAGTCAAACCTTGTGGGGATATTTACTGTTTACTTAATTATCTGTATAATTAATCTATTCACCACTTGTTATGACTGATTATTGCTTTTATTGTTGCTTAATTTCTTACATGAATAATTTCTTTTGCATAATCTTACTTTTCGCCCAAGTGGCTGGTTATTCTTATAAGTTATTATTTTTTTGTATTATTTGTTTATCTAATCTGTGAATCTACTTTGACAAAGATTGATGTATCAGCTTCTATTTGGTTAGCTTCAGGCACCACAATAAGACCTCTTATATACGTAAATCCCGAGGATAGGGTGGTTGTAGGGGCAAAGTGGTGAAGAGAAAATCTATTAGGAGGTTGTAGAAGTCACAACAGATTAGTAATCAAAATTTGGTATGGAATTTTCAATGTCAAGAATAATTTAGTTATTTGAGCCATGAGTAGATTATCTAGAAGTAGTTCTTCTAGTAGCATTGGGTCAGATTATCTAGAAGTAGTTATTCTAGTAGCATTGGGTCTACAATGTCTTCAATATCTGACATAATGGATGAAGAACATTTTGAATTAGCAAATGATCAAATATATCAGAAATATTTTACATTTCAGATGATCAAGAAGATCATTCTGAATACCTTGTAGATGATTAAGTAGAGTGGAATATACCCAAAATCCCCAATAAAAATATTAACTTTAAATCCTCTTCTAGTTTATGCCTTAATAATGATCAAGATATTAGGATTCAAATAGAGCAAGAATTAAAAAATTTAAAAATTAAGAGTCTAGAACCTAAGGGAATAGGTTCCCAAGGAAGTTAGACAAACCTTAATAATGAACAATCTAATAAAATTAATTACCAATCTTTGAATTCTCAAACTAGGAAGTATAGCTCATCAAGATCCCCTAGGAGTTCCTTTTCTAAATCATCTATTAATGATCAAGAGTTTAGGATTAAAAAATTAGAACAAAAATTAAAACATCCTAAAAAATTGAATCCAGAATACAAACCAGATTGTGAAAGTCCAAATCAACACAATAATAACCTAGCCAATCTTAATAGACGTAATAGGTTCAGAGAAAAATGTAATATGGAACAAAGAAAAATCATACTTGCTGAATGGAAGATATTCATACAAGAATTTAAAGTGGATATGTTTTTCCTTGATTAGATCAAGGATATATATGAGAAAAATATTAAAGTAATTTCAAAATATAAATAAGTCAAGGAAGACTTCACTCCTGGTGGGAAAAATATTAAAGTAATTTCAATCTTTTAGTCACAGGATTCTCAGGAATACTTCACTCCTGGTGGAAAAATATCTCACAAAAGAATCTAAAAATATCATCCTTTCAGCAGTGGATATTGATATTGAAGGAACCCCAATAATTGGAGAAAATAAGGAAAGAATGCATGATACTATCAATATACTTCTTTACACAATAATTAAACACTTCATTACTACGCCAAGAAATATTACTTTGCGTGTCCATAATCAATTGACCAATCTTATGTATCCAACCCTAATTGATTTCCACTAGTATAAAATATATTTTTGTCTAGTATAATGAGAAAGGATGATAGTAATCAACCATTTTTAGAAGAAAAAATCATCAATAGATTACCCAATTTGTTCACACACAAAAGTAGAATAGTCCTTAGTAATAACCTAGGTAATGTAGACTATAATAGTCTCACATACGGTACAATAATACATAAGGAAAGTCAAAAATGTGTATTAACATAAAAATAAATTAATGAATTAAAAAATAAAATATAAATGTAAAATATAAATCAGGTAATTTTTACGAATGGTATGGATTGCCCATTATTGCTCCTTGTCAGAAAAATAGAAAGAATTCCCATTCAAACCCTAGAAGGAATCATAGGCCTTATAGGACACAATACCACAAAAATAAGCATAGAAATTGTGACAAACGTTTCTCTAAGAATAAAAATTATTCTAGAAAAAAATTTAATAAAAACTTTATTGATAAAATCAAGTGTCTTAATTATGACCAGAATAGTTATTTTCCTAACATATGTCACGTCAAAATTAAAATTAGCCAATTAAAAATCGATGATAAACAAAAATTATGTATAATCATAGAGTCAATAAAATACTACGAGAGTGATAGTGAAGATTTACGAGAATTAAACTACCTTGAGTCCTCAGAGTCTAGCTCTTACAGTTCTGACAGTGCTTCTCCTAACATCTTAATGGGGTGTAGAGATAGTTGTTGTCAAAAAATTAATGTCATAAATGAAAGTAAAGAATCAGAAAATCTCTTGTTAGATCTAATTAACAACATTTAATATCTAGAATTAAAACAAGAATACTTAGAAAGATTAGGAAAATAATTCTAAAGAATGAAAAAATTAATTCTAATAATAACAATACAACAAGCATTTAGCAAACCCTTGAAAAAATTAATAAGGTTAAAGGAAAGGAAAAATAAGTTACTTTACAATAACTTCAAAAGAAAATTAAAAATATTAAATTTGAAATATAAGAATTAAAAAATTTAAACATAGAAATAAAAGAAGAATTAAACTTTTTTAAAATAGAGAGTTCAATTAGAAATCATGAGCTAGGAGAATCAAGTAATTTCTCAATTTCCGATAATGAGGTTGAAGAACCTCATCCAAATACTTAATTACATCAAAATCAAGAAATGACACACAATGGTCAAAATAATTATACAAGATGATGGCTTCATAACAATAATTCTTGTTGATTCAAGAGCAGATTTAAGTTGTATATATGCAGGAATGACTAGTTCCTACCAAGTACTTCAAGAAAATAAGAGAATCTATGTCCTCTACCAATGGTACTCGTATGCATATTAATTATTAAATTCTCAACGTCCATATTTGTCAAGATAATGTTTCAAAACATCATTAAAAAATATGACTGACAAAATTATTTTAGATTTATCATTCATTTTTCTGTTGTATCATTTTACCACAGAGTATGATGGGATATTTATTTATCCCTTGGATGAACCTATTAGATTCGAATTTCTTTTTTTTTCTCAAAATGAGAAATTGAAAACTCTAGAACAAAATTCTTTTTTCAAATCCATAAATATAATTTCTTATAAATAAAAAAATTTGTGTTTTCTGCAAGGAGAATTGAAACTCAAAAGAATTGAAGAACAACTTCAAATTCCTGCTCTTCAAGATCAAAATAAAATCTTTAAACATGGGGTTCTTCGTCTAGTGATTAATTACAAGCCTCTTAACAATATTTTGGGATGGATAAAATTTCCAATACCAAACAAAAAAGACTTAATAGAAAGACGTAGAAATACTTATGCATTCCCTAAAATTGACATAAAGTCTGGATTTTGGCAAAATCAGATAAATAATATTATTGCATTTGGTAGTTATAAAATAATGCCATTTAATCTTAAGAATACTTCAAGTACAATAAATGGAATTTTCAACCAGTTCGTTAACTTCTTGATTGTCTACATTATTATTAAACGATACCGGTTGAATCTCTCAATTTTTTGCATTAGTAATATTTTCTCTAAATATGTTAAACAATGCTGGAAATATTTTCAGCTGATTGTCAAAATAATAAAGCAAAATAGTTTAATTATCTTTGCAAGAAAAATATGTTTGTTTCAATCTAACATTAGATTTCTTGAATTTGAAATCTATCATTCCATTATTAATTAAATCATACAAGTTGCTTTGATTCAAAGATATCTTTTAAAAATTAATGGCAAATCTGCAAAGTGTGTTTTGGATGAAAAAATATTACTTCAAAACAAATTCTTGCCAGGTAGTAGCCTATTCTCAATACTTATAATTTCAATATTTAATTTATCAATAGTTAAATTTTTAACTCCGTTACTTGTAATCTTTTGTAAGAAATCATACCAAGATTCAACAATGAAGCAACTTGAGAAATCTGGCCTACTAGAATATGAAAAGGTAGAAACCAGAATACTCAATCAAAATTCTTTTAAAATAACAAAACTCAATGGTAGGGTAGCCGTTTTTCGCTCAAAATTCTCATCCATTAATTATGGTCATAATGGATTTGAAAATCCAAGGAATGTCTGGATTAATGAATTGGATAAAATTTTAGAAGAAATTAGATTGGGGCATAATTTCAATGCAACCTTAATTCAATAGTATGAGAAAGGTGGAAAATAGGTCTTCACAAGGATAATAAAATTTGTTATGATAACAGAGAAATTTTAACTTTGAACCTCTTGGCACAAGCAATTTTTAAAATTGAATTTCTAGATAAAACAATTAAAGAATTTCTGATACTGGAAGGAACTTTCTTCGTCATGCCTGGTGGATTTCAAAAAAGACAGTCATGCTGTAAAATCCTTAACTAGAAGAATCAGCATCACTTTCATAAAACATGTGAAAATGATGAATGGTTCAATAATAGAAGAGTCTTCGACTCAACAATTGGCCTTTAAGGGTAAAATCAATTAGGAGTCTTCTACTCCAAACTAAGCTCAATCAACAATACTTGGGTCCATCAGATCCACTCACCTATCAACAATAGTCAACCAATTTGACTCATTCTCAATATCATATGATGCCCAATCACTTCATAATACAAGAAATCATCATTTGATTTTCAAAATATGGCCAGCGAAAATGTCTTTCACATTGAGCCTATATTGGCTCATTTGAAGGATCCTACTCAAATTGCCAAAACCCATTTCATCCCTAAATTTCATTATGTTCTTGGACATAATAAAAAAATCTCAGTTTCTACAGAGACATTCTTTTAGAAATAGAATCCATAAAAATTAGTCCAATCATAAATTCTGAAGAAAGAATACCATTCTTTCTATATCCTCAGGATCTAACTATGGAGGAATGTAAAATCCATCCTTCAAGTTTCAAAATACTTTTGAATAAAAAAATAGTATAATTATTTTGAATATATTGATGCATGACACAATATTTTCTTGCATCAAAATAGTAACTTTTCTCACTTTTGGTTTGTAAATTTTGGTAACAATTCCAAAATTGATTTTCCAAATTGATTCTTAAAATGGTGGTCCATTTATGGTCTTACCTTAGGACTTTTTCAATTGCTTTATAACAATGTTTCAATTTATTTTTGAAGATTACAAGCCCTCATCAATTGAGGTTTCCGTTCCCCAAATGCTTTGTTTTTCAATAAAATACAAAATAACTTGTATTTTGAAATGGCAATACTCGATTGAAAATGGAATCCTCACCAGAGAGTACTATGTTAAATGGTGAGATAAGTTGAATACCCAAAAAATAATTACATCCATCTATCATGAATTTTCAAGTATTCATCCCATTATGAGACTAGCAAATCCTTTTATCCAAGCTCCATAAAAAATTAATGAGCTCATTCACCTAGATCCACAAATCAAACCATCCAGTCCAAATCCATCCAAATCTGAATCCATAACCAAATCAGAATCCTCTTCAAAGAATAAATCAAATGCCACGAAACCAAAATCCAAATTGGACAAAAAATTAATCGAAAAAATGCTTCTCCTTTTAGAAGACAATAATGAATGACTCTGAATCACCTGGATAGCCAAGTCGCCAAATTAAACCAAAAATATCAATCATCTACAAATGTTACTCCTCAGTAATTGAAGGACCCATTCAATAAAATTGATCTCAGTGGTAAATGAACAAAACAATTCACCCTTTGCACAATGCCAATATCAAGGATTTCATAAATATATCATAATAGTCCTCCAATGCAACTGCTATAATGATACCCAACAATCAATTATCAATGGCAACAATGACTCTGTAAAAGTCACAATGACTTTCAAAATAACAGTAAAGAAGACATTAAAATTCAAGATAGTAATTATCAAGGAACAACAATAGTGGGTCCACCAAAATAAAGCAACAATAGCCACAATGACTCTCTTCAAGACACAATGACGAAGACGCAAGAATCGAAGATTACAATTATCAATAAATCTTTTTAATTTGTTGTCTTTTATAATAATTGTAGTAGTTGTCAAATAATTAGATAACTATTTATGCTTTTTATTATTTTTAGTCAAAATTAAACAAAAGTATAAATGTAAAATATTTTTACTTCTGTAAAATAGAATATTTCAGATAAGTGATGAGTTCCCTGTGAACTCCACTTTCCTAAACTATAAATAGGTAGCCCTCTCTCATTTGTTCCTCAGAACTTGTTTTCTACTCTTAACGATTTTGAGAAAAAACTAGTTTTGAGAGCAAAACTCTCTTCTTTCTTCCTCCTCTTTTTTAAATCTCTTCTTCTTCTTTTTCCTTCAACATTAAATAGTGAGCGAGAGCACTATTTTATTGTTGGCACTAAATTTTACTGTTTGTATAAGTTTTTAATCTTACACCTTAATACAGCTTTTCTATTTTTGTGTTTAATTCTTGCATCCTAATACCCCTTATTTAATTTCTCATATCTGTTTATAGTTAAGGAAATGTGAGTTCACTGGGAACCCATCACTTACATGAACTATTCTATTCTACAAAAGTAAAAATATTTGTCATTTCTACTTTTATCTACTTTTGACTAGTAATAGTAAAAAGCATAAATAGTTGCCTAATTATTTGACAATTCGTACAATTATTACAGAAAATGATAAATTATAAAGATTCTTTGATAATTGTAATCTTGGATTCTTGCATCTACATCATTGTATCTTGAAAAGAGTCATTGCGACTGCTTTATTTCGGTGGAGTCACTGTTGTTGTTCCTTGATAATTGCTATCTTGGAAGTCATTATTGCTATTGATAATTGAATGTCTTGAAGATTATTATGACCGTTGCATTGTGATGAGTTATCATCATGATACGTCAATTGTTTGATTTTAATCTCATTCAAACATTGGCATTTTGCCAAGGACAAATTATTTTGTTCTTTTACCATTGAGATCAATATTATTGAATGGGTCCTTCAATTGTTGAGGAGTAACCTTTCTAGATTATTGATCTTTTTGGTTTAATTTGGTGACTTGACTATGCAGATGATTTAGATTCAAATTCATTATATTCTTCTAAAAGGAGATGCAGTTTTTGGATTAATTTTTTCTCCGATTTGGATTATGGCTTCGTGGCCTTTGATTTACCCTTTGAAGAGGGTTCTGATTTGGTTATGAATTCAGATTTTCATGGATTTGTACTGGATGGTTTGATTTATAGATCTGGGTTAATAAGCTCATTTATTTTTAATGAAGCTTGAGTAAAAGGATTTTCTAGTCTCATAATAGGATTGATACTTGCAAATTCATAATTGAAGGATGCAATTATTTTCTGGGTATTCAACTTATCCCACCATTTAACATAGTACTCTCTGGTGAAGCTTTCATCTTCAACCGAGTATTTCCATTTGAAAATCCAAGGTATTATGTATTTTATTGAAAAATAAAGTATTTGGGGAATGGAAACCTCAATTGATGAGGGCTTGTAAACCTTTAAAAATAAATTGAAACATTGTTATAAATCAATTGGGAAAAGTTCTAAGGTAAGATCGTGAATGGACCACCATTTTAAGTCTCATGATTTAATTCAAATAAAACTGAACAACAAAGAATTAATTTTGTAAACTTTTAAATAGGACTCGATGACACTCGTCTGATGCCAGAGACTCTAAACCTCTTCAGTAGCAAACTCCTTATCACCGTTATCATCATCTGAAAACTTATAATAAAACGGAGTGAGTATATAAAAATATACTCAGTAAGTAAAATATCACATTTGTAAAACAGAGTAACGTTCACAGTCACATGCAAATCGTAACACGTGCATACTTTTCAGATCATTCTTAAAGAGTTCACTAGCCAACTTCCATTAGAGTTTGCTACCACACCTAGAACAGAGATTACCTGTAACGACCGCGAGCTACACCAATCTTGGGCTCCCTCACGGGCCTTCCACATGCGCTGTACATTACCCGTCAGTAATTTTTAGCTGTGAGGTAAGTACAATTGACTTTTTTCACGAGTACTACTCCACACTTTCAAAGAGGTGGAACCAGTTGCGCTAACGCCTTCCTAAAAAACTAACCAAAGCATATAATAGAGACCCTTTCTCTAAGGATTAGGCAAACAGAGACATTTCCCGAAAGACAAGGCAAACAAAGCAAAATGGTGGGCACGTGACTCTAATGGCACAAAATTAATTCTTCATGCATTCATTTAACATTTATTCCTAGCTTTCAACATATATTAACTCATCAGACATACAATATAACAAAACACATTAGCACCATAATTGAACAATGTTATGAAGAAAGAAGCATCATAGTACACTATACATCACAAAACATAAACATAGTTCTATTATAAATTTTCAGTCATACAATGCAAAAATTTACATACGGATATCTCACTTACCTTATATAGATCTGTAAGTTCCTAAAGTTCAAGTTCTGAAAGGATAAATGAGAAAAATTTCTTAGATGTTTTCAAACACTAACGAAAGAAAAACAGTTTGGATGTCTGATTTTGAAAATTCATTATAAATTGTACCATACATGAAAAATTACAAAACTTAGTTCTAAACGTTAATACATGCCTCATAGATCTGGATTCAAAAGTTTGTAATTTTCTTAACCCATTTTAATATTGCAAATCGTCATGAACTAGGATCTGTTCGGCAGTAAAATGAAATTCAGATTTACAAGTTTAACTACTCATTTAAGATACCATATCTTATCTAAAAATTATAGAAATTTACAGAACTATATTTACATATGATAAAAAACTACTTTAAAATATTTGGGCCAAAATTATGTAATTTATGCTATAAACGAAGCCATGAAGTTGAAGTGGTCTGCCCTTAAAAATCAGGTTTCTAAAGAAAATGTGAAAAAATGTTTTCACCATGCAAATAAATCTTTAAAATTCCGAAATTTTTACCGAAGTAATATTAATTTCTTATATGACATTAATAATATTTTCAGAATTTTTATCCATAACTTCTTAGTAAAAAAATATCGTTTTATCTGTACTGTCAGAATTTTCATCGAAAATATACAACAACAATTATTTCTATATTCACAAAACAGTAACCATTTATTATTATTTTTTATTTAAGCTTTATATCATATGAAATTAAACTTATACAACTCTATATATGTATAATAAGATGAAGAGAAAATAAGTTTACCAGAGATTGAGTGGAAGAATTGATGGTGATTTGCTACGGAATCAATGAATGGTGATGAAGCAACCGTGTAGTAGAAACAGAGACCAAAGAATGGGGATTTAAAAAAACTGAAATTAAAGAACACATTTTCTTTCAGAGAGTGATTAATTAGCATAAAAGAGCAAAGAGACAAGATTTTTAAAAAAGAGAATGAAGAAGAAGGAAATGCTTACCGGAGATCAACTTTGATGGATTGACAAAAGTGAGAGGAAGAAGGAGTTAGAGAAGAGGCTTAGTGTGAAGAAGGAAGGAAATTGCCAGAGACCAGTTGCTGGAAACGAGGGAGAGAGGGGGACATGTTTGCTGCTTGAGAGAGAAAAAGGGTAAAGGAGGTTCGTGAAAGATAAAATGAAAGAGTGGAGCAGATAGTTGAGTGTGATGCTTATATGGTGTGAGTTAGAAAATTCTTTGTTGGGATGGAGGCTACGTGTGAAAGAGAGATGGCCAGAAAGATATATGGTATTTAAAGTGTTGAGTAAAGTTTTCTTTGCATGTAAAGGCATATAGGTGTGAGTGGATTCAGATTTATATAATAAAACCCTTTTTAAAATTTTAAAAAATCAATTTTAAAATAAATCATATCTAATTAAATAGTCTTACAAAAATTACAAATAATCCCTTTAAAAAATCAAAATTTTTAAATTTACATTATCTTTCAAATAAATTTTACAAAAATGCTCCTTTACGAAAGGTCGGGGTATTACATTTTCGCTGGCCATTTTTTGAAAATTAAATGATGATTTCTTGTATATTGAAAGTGATTGGGCATCAAAGGATATTGAGGATGGATCAAATTGGTTGATCACGGTTGATTGGTGATTGTGTCTGATGGACCCAAGTATTGTTGATTGAGCTTGGTTTAGAGTAGAAGACTCTTCATTGATTTGGGCATTAAAGACCCATTGTTGAGTTGAAGACTCTTTTATTATTGAACCATCCATCGTTCTCACATGTTTTCTAAAAGTGATGTTGATTCTTTTGGTTAAGGATTCTACAGCATGCCTATGACCTTTTTGAAATCCATCAGGCATGACGAAGAAAGTTCATTCCAGCATCAAAAATTCTTTTATTGTTTTTGTCTGAAAATTGCTTGTCCTAATAGATTCACAGTTAAAATTTCACTGTTATCGTAACAGATTTCATTATCCTTGTGAAAACATATTTTCCACCTTTTTTTCGTACCATTGAATTAATGCTGCATTGAAGTCATGCTTCAACCTAACATCTTCTAAAATTTTATCTAATTCATTAATCCTGTCATTTCTTGGATATTCAAATTCATTATGCTCATAATCAATGAATGGAGATTTTGAACAAAAAGAAGTTGCCCTGCCATTGAGTTTCTTGATTTTGAAAGAATTTTGATTAAGTATTCTAGGCTCTACCTTTCCATATTCTAGGAGGTCAAATTCATCCATTGCAGAATTCTGGAATGATTCCCTTCTAAATATTACAAGTAAGGGAATCGGATATTTAATCATTAAGATATTAGATAAATTAAAAATTGAAATCAGAATTGCTAAGAATGGGTTATTACCTGGAAAAACTTTGTTTGGAATTAATTTCAAAACATGTTTGTAGATTTGTTATTATTCAAAACAAATTATATGATTTGATCGATTATTTTAATAATGGAATAATAAATTTTAAATTCTAAAAATCTATTCTTAAATTTTAAAAAGAAAATTAAACTATTTTGTTTAATTATCTTGGCAAACGATTTAAAGTATTTCTAGTATTGTTTAACATATTCACTAATATAATCAATCAAGAATCTCAACAAGTATTGTCTAATAAGAATATTATTAATGTAGACAATAAAAAATTTAGTGAATTGGTAGAAAGTTTCATTTATTGTACTTGGAGAATTTCTAGGGTTAAATGGCATTATTTTATCACTATCAAATGTAATATTGTATTTTATAATAATATTAATCTGGTTTTGCCAAAATCCAGACTTTATGTAAATCTTAGATAATACATCAATATTTCTAAGTCTTTCGATTAATTCTATTTTGTTTGGTATTTGATATTTTATCCATCCCAAAATATTGTTAAGAGGCTTGTAATTAATGTCTAGACGATGGACGTCTTGTTTAAAGATTTTAATTTGATCTTGAAGAGCATGAATTTGAAGTTGTTCTTCAAATCTTCTGAACTTCCTTTTTCCTTGCAGAAAACACAAACGTTTTTCTTTACAAGATATTAAATTTATGGATTTGAAAACATAATTTTGTCTTAAGGTTTTCAATTTCCCACGGTGAGAAAAAGAAAGAAATTTGAATTTAGAGGTTCATCTAGGGGATAAGTAATTATCTCATCCTGCTATGTTGTTAAATGATACAACAAAGAAATGAATGTTAAACCCAAAATTATTTTATCTGTCATATTTTTTACTAAGACGAATGATGTTTTGAAATATACATTGTAACGACCGCAGACTATCCCGATCTTGAGCTCCCTCGATAGGAACTTCTCCCTCACGAACTTTTCTCATGTGTCGTACATCATGGACTTCCCACCCATGGAAGTGGGTTTCATGCCTTCCCCACACTCACTCCTAGTACCTTCAGGCTAAGTACTAGAATCCCTGTGTGTGAGTACCAATTGAACTATTAGGCTTATGGGTCTAAAATGAAGAAAATTATATCCTTCCTCAATGTGATGTTTAATCGCATTGGTGAAAGTAATTGACATGTTTCATGCTCTTTCCCAATAGCACATATTTTTTCAATTGTTTTTATAAAATTTTGAGGCTTGAAAGAAGCAATATACCATATTGATTTGTAAATATTCTTATTAGAGATTTTGGGTATATTCCATACCCTATGATCTACTTGATAATCTGCTAATTCAAAATGCTCTTCATCAATTATGTCGGATATTGTAGACATTGTAGACTCATGACTCAAATAACTAAATTATTCTTATGATTGAAAATTTCATACTGTATTTTGATTACTAATCTGTTGTGACTTCTACAACCTTCTACTAGATTCTTTCTTCGCTATTTTGCTCCTACAACCACTCTACCCATGAGATTTACGTATCTAAGAGGTCTTATTGTGGTGCCTGAAGATAACTAAATAGAAACTGATACGTCAACCTCTGTCAAAGCAGATTCACAGATTAGATAAAAAATAATACAAAGAAATAATCAATTAAAAAAATAACCAGCCACTTGGACGGAGAGTGAATTAGATATAAGTAATTATTCATGTAAGCAATTGAGCAACAATAATAACAATAACTGACCATAATAGGTGGTGAATAGATTAATTATGCAGATAATTTAAATAGAGAGTAAATATCCCCACCAGGTTTGGCTCTGATACCAAAAGGTGTGAAATTAAGTATAAATATGAGAAATTAAACTGGGGGTATTGTGATGTAAGAATTAAACTCAAAAACAGAAAAGTTGTATTAATGTGTAAGATTAAAAACCTACACAAACAGTAAAATTTAGTGTCAACAATTAAATAGTGCTCTGGCTCACTTTTTAACTTTGAAGAGATAAGGAATCAAGTATAATTGTGAGAAATTAAACATCGGGTATTAAGATGCAAAAATTAATCATAAAAATAGTAAAAATTGTATTAAGGTGTAAGATTATACACAAACAGTAAAGTTTATTGGCAACAATAAAATGGAGCTCACTATTTAATGTTGAAGGAAAAAGAAGAAGAAAGATTTACAAAAGAGGTGGAAGAAAGATTGTTTACAAAACTAGTTTTGTTCTCAAATAGTTATGAGTTGAGAACAAGTTATGATGAACAATTGGGAGAAGGGTACCTCTTTATGGCCAAGAAAAATTGAGTTCCCCGGGAACCCATCACTAAACTTAACTATTCTATTCTACAAAAGTAAAAATATTTCACATTTCTACTTTTGTCTACTTTTGACTAGTAACAGTAAAAAACATAAATAGTTGTCTAATTATTCGACAACTAGTATAATTATTACAGAAAATGATAAATTACAAAGATTCCTCGATAATTGTTATATCGGTCTTCATGTCTTGATTGTTGCTTTATTCTGGTGCAGCCACAATTGTTGGTATTTGAAAATTGCTATCTTGGACCTTAGTGTCCTTATTATTGCTTTATTTTGTAGAGGGCACTATTGTTGATCCTTGATCATTTTTATCGTGTATTCTTGTTTCATGGTCGTTGATTTTGGAGAATTTATAATTATTGTCTGAAAAAATCATTGTGACTAATGCCATTGATAATTGCTTGTCTTTGAAGATTATTATGACCTTTGCATTGTGTTGAGGTGTCATCATGATACGTCAATTCTTTGATTTTAATCTCATTCAAATATTGGTATTTTGCCAAGGACAGATTATTTTGCTCTTTTACCACCGAGATCAATATTATTGAATGGGTCCTTCAATTGTTGAAAAGTAACCTTTCTTGATGATTGATCTTTTTTATTTAATTTGGTGACTTGACTTTGTATGTGATTGAGAGTCAGATTTATCATTGTCTTTTAAAAGTAGAAGCATTTTTTAGATTAATTTTTTCTCGAATTTGGATTTTGGCTTCGTGGCCTTTGATTTACCTTTTGAAAAGGATTTTGATTTGGTTATGGATTCAGATTTGGATGGATTTGTACTGGATGGTTTATTTTATAGATCTGGGTGAATGTGCTCATTAATTTTTAATGGAGCTTGGATAAAAGGATTTGATAGTCTCATAATGGGATGGAAACTTGCAAATTCATAATTAATGGATGCAATTATTTTTTAGGTATTCAACTTATCCCACCCTTTAACATAATACTCTCTAGTCAGGATTTCATTTTCAACCGAGTATTGTCATTTCAAAATTCAATGTATTTTTTGTATTTTATTGAAAAACAAAGTAGTTGGGGAAAGAAAACCTCAATTGGTGAGGGCTTGTAAACCTTTAAAAATAAATTTAAACATTGTTGTAAATCAATTGAAGAAAGTTATAAGGTAAGATCGTGAATGGACCATCATTTCAAGAATCAATTTGAAAAATCAATTTTGAAATTGTTATCAAAATTTAAAAACCAAAAGTGAGAAAAATCAATATTTTGATGCAAGAAAATCGTGTGTCATGCATCAATATAGTCAAAGTAATTGTATTATTTTTTATTCAAAAATACTTTGAAACTTGGAGGATGGATTTTTCAATCCTTTGTAATTATGATCCTAAGGATAGAGAAAGAATGATAAATGATTCTTTCCTCAGAATTTTTTATTAGGCTAATTTTTATGGATTATGGTTTTAAGAGAATGTCTTTGTAGAAACTGAGATTTTTATTATTATGTCCAGGAACATAATGGAATTTAGGTAAACAATTAGACAATTTGAGAATAAGATTGATGATCTTGATAAACCTGAATCTAGTAAAACTCTGAAAAAAAAACTTTTAATAAATCTTTCAGACAAAACCACTATAAATATTGTTCTCCTTAATAAACAGATTGACGAATTGATTCAGGAATTAAAACTAACCAATCAAGACAATAGTTCAAATTCTGAAAGCCATAGGTCAGAGTCCACTTATGAGTCGTCCACAATAAGTAAATCTTCAAACATTGATAATATTGAATCATCATTTAAAATTTTTGAATCATCTGAAATTAAATCTGAAAATATTATTAATATACCTCAAGATTTGAAGGTAATTAATCAACACAATAATTCAGATTCAGAAAGCCATGGGTCAGAATCCACATATAAATCATCCACGATAAGTGAACTTTCAAACATTAATAATATTGAAGAATCACTTAGAAATTTAGAAACTTAGAAACTACAAAGGAAGTGCCCTAAAAATCCTATTTTTCCTGATATTCAAATTTCTGAAAATTCTTTAGTTAATCAATTTTTTGTGTCTGCGGAGAAATTATACGAATGGAATATTAATGGACTTTCTAACCAGGAAGTTCTCAACAAATTATAGCATATGACGATGGTAGCTAACAGCTACATCCCCTCACACAGTTGCCTCACAATGAGGTAATCAATCTTTTAGTCACATGATTCACTGGAATACTTCATTCTTGGTTGGAAAAATATCTCACAAAAGAATCCAAAAATATCTTCCTTTCAGTAGTGAAGATTGATGCTGAAGGAACCCAACAATTGGAGAAGATAAGAAAATAATACATGATACTATCAATACACTTCTCTACACAATAATTGAACACTTCATTGGAACGCCAAGTAATATTACTTCACGTATTCATGATCAACTAACCAATTTTAGGTGTCTAACGTTAAGTGATTTCCACTTGCACAAAAATATATTTTTGTCTAGAATAATGCAAAGGGATGATAGCAATCAACCCTTTTGGAATGAAAATTTCATTAAAGGATTACCCAATTTATTCGCGTACAAAATTAGAACAATCATTAGTAATAACCTAGGTTATATAGACTATAATAGTCTCACCTATGGTACAATTATCTATAATGAAAGTCTAAAAATGTGTATTAACATAAAAAGCAGTAAAAAAGATATAACTGCAAAAAATAGACTAGAAAATTTTTGTGACAAGTATGGATTACCCACTATTACTCCTTCCTACAAAAATAGAAAAATTCACATTTAAGCCCTATTAGGACCCACAAATCTTATAGGAGTCAATACCACGAAAATAAGCATAAACATTTTGATCAATACTTTTTAAAAGAAAAAAAATCTTGACAAACGATTCTCTAAGAATAAAAATTATTCTAGAAGAAAAATCAATATAAAATTTATTGATGAACCTAAAAGTTTTAAATATGGCAAGAATGGTCATTTTTCTAATACTTGTCAAATAAAGAATAATATTAATCAACTAAAAATTCCTGATAAAGATAAATAAAAATTGTTTAGAATCATAAAGTGAATAGAATATTATGAGAGTAATAGTGATGATTTAGGAGAATTTGAATACTCTGAAGCCTCAGAATCTAAGTCTTCATGTTCTGACGGTGATTCTCCTAACATCTCTCTTAGGTGTAGAGATAGTTGTTGTAAAAAAATCAATGTCTTAAATGAAAGTGAAGAAAAAGAAAATCTCTTGTTAGATCTAATTAACAAAATTGAAAATCTAGAATTAAAACAAGAATACTTAGAAAGACTTGGGAAAGTAATTCTAAAGAAAGAAAATACTAAGTCTAATAATACCAATACTACAAGCCTTTCGCAAATTTTTAAAAAATTCAATAAGGTTAAAGGAAAGGAAAAAGAAGTTACTTTACAAGAACTTCAAAAGAAAATTAAAATTATTAAATTTGAATTAAAAGAATTAAAAAATTCAAACATAGAAATAAAAGAAAAATTGTACTTTTTAAAAATAAAGAGTTCAATTAGAAATCATGAACTAGGAGAATCTATAGTAATTTCTCAAATCCTGATAATGAGGTTGAAGAACCTATTATCAATCAAGATGATGATAACTTTATCTAAATACTTAATCACATCAAAATCAAGAAATGACACACAATGGTCAAAATAATTATTCAAGATTTTGACTTTAAAATAATAACTCTTGTTGATTCAGGAGCAGATTTAAAATTGTATGCAGGAATGATTAATTCCTACCAAGTACTTCAAGAAGATAAGAGAATTTTTGTCATCTGCTAATGGTACTCGTATGCATATTAATTATGAAAAACCAAAAGTTCATATTTGTCAAGATAATGTATGTTTCAAAACATCATTAAAAAATAAGATTAACAAAATTATTTTAGGTTTACCATTCATTTCTCTGTTGTATCCTTTTTAATGCCAACTTTTGTCTTGTTACTATTATTATACATTAAATTTTTACAGGCCAAAGTTATAATTCACAATTTACTCGGTTGCCTCTCTATTTCAATTTAAAGAGTAATCTTCTCATACATTTATGGTTTACAAAGTTAACAATAGTTCTTCATTTCATTTTTCTCCACAGTATTAGCTTATACATGAGTTGTTGGCCTTCGAAGAAGAGTGGAGCATTAAGGTGAAAGTCACTCAAAAAAATTCTATTGAATCATATACCAAAGCATCAAGAAAACTAGATGTAATGATGTAATGAGATTGATACTTATAGACAAAGAGGTAATATATACCGTACTACCCGTTTCACTTTATAATAATTTTAGACTACTTAAAACAACTTGGTTTGTCTTGGGAAATAAAATTCAACCAACGTTGTATAATTATGCAATTTAAAATTTGGTGATACAATTGAAAGAGGGAAATCATACATTATTCAGAATGGAAATGTCAGGCATGTTAATGGAAAATATAAAAGTATTAATGAGGAAATTGAGCTATCATTCACAATGGTGACGGAGGTAGAAGAACTTAAAGAACATCTATGCATCAGAAGAAAGGAAACACAGAAACAAAGGAAGGGAATCACATTGATGATGAGAGAAAGAGACGAAGGGAATCGGAGAGAGAGTTTTGCATAGACTTTCATAGAGAGTGATTTTGGGAGAAAGTTGAAGAAGGGGACCCAAATGGAATTTTTTTACTATAAAGGATAAATAAGTCTTTTACTCTTAAAAAATCACCAATCCTTCTAAAAAGTCTTCATATCCTTAAAGCAAGACAAGAGGTCTTAATATCTTCAAAATGTGTCTGAAGTGTCTTATGTCAATTTTCCAAGTGAAATTGTGTGTTCGTTTTGTGTCTCTTTATGATTTCAATTATTTTTCTACTTTTTAATTCACATGAAAAGGACAAAAATGTCCAAAAAATAGTAAATATTGGTCACGTGCCAAAAATGTCCAAAAAGTAGTAAATATAGGCCACGTGCATGTGAAATTAACCCAAAACAAAAATATATTTTTAATTCATTTGTAATCTCTTGACATATACACTTCACACTTATAGTACTAAACACCATGATCCTATAATAACACTCATCTAATTCTGGTCACTTAGATATTGGCTAACTATTGGGTGGTTAAATAGATACGAAGAATGACTTTATTTTAGGGTGATCAAGAAATTGATTAGAAACATCAATCAAGTATAAGGAAGATGATATGTAAAAAAACATCAGGTAGTTTGCGCCATATTCTATAAATTGATGACACAATCTACAATCTCTTAAATGTACATGGCTTTGTTTTCTCCGTTTGTTAGAGCCCATTGTCGCACTAGTCAGGATGGGACAAAATAGAGCCATCATGTCAACAACACACCACCTAAGGTTGTAGAGGACCACGCACACATCATATTTCCGTGAGAAAAATAGATTGGTTGTAATTCATCACAAAGCCAGTCTAAATTGGATTTTTTCCATCCTATAAATATCCTTCATTGGCGCTTTATTATTTTTCATTGCAGTAAGTCAAAACTCTATATCTCTGTTTACTTCATAGCCTACCGTTATCTTAGCATGTTGAAGCTACATTCATGTTTTTTTCTGTTGAAATAATAAATTTGCTTTATTATAATTGGTCTCTAGAATTTTTTTTATAATTACTAGAGTTTCAAGATTCTTCATGTATTGACTAGAGAATCTAGAATGACTAGTAGATTATTCTAGATAACTCTCTTCTACTAATCAATAAATGAAAGTTCTAGGAAATACAAGAATATTCTAGAAACTCTACTAAATACATGAAGAGTCTTGAAACTCTAGCAAATACAAAAAAAATTCAGAGACCAACTATAATAAATCAAGCTTATTATTTCAACATTTTCCTCAAGCTTCCACAACAACCATTTACAATCTCATATCAGTTGATACCAACTTTTGATATTTAATTTTAAGAAGATGTGTGTAAAGGTTTTAGTTCTGCTAATTTTCTTATACTTCTTTTCATCATTACCCTCTCAACTGACACGTCCATCAAATAATGATATGTAATTTCAAGCTTGTCCTCATGTGACCCACTTCCCGCAGTAATACAATGTATGCTTCATGCAAATCTCAGGTTCCAGTGAAATTTACACAGTTCATGGAATATAGCCTGAAAGTTTAGCACCATCAACTTCTAGAACATACAACATACTATCTAATACCAAGGTAGCATCTTTCTTAAATGTATTTTTCTTCAAAAGAAATTGTTAAGATAACATGATTATTAAATTATTAAAACTTTTTTATAACATATTAATACATGGCCATTCATCTCAAATTGACAACAGTCAACCATGGTAAAAAAACTGACTTTCGGCAAGATAAATGTCAAAAACATGGATCATGCCTTGGATTGACAGATTAAGGTTATTTCTTCATGGCTATTAGCAATGAAGAGATTTACTTGGACGTAATGATTCAAAATTTGTCTTTTTACTCGATTGAGTCTAAGTTTTTTAAATTTATTTATATTATATTATAATTTGATTTCTTAAATGTTCATTGCTCAAGTTGCTAATAAGACAAACCGATATCACACTAGAGAAGACTTGAATAGTATTATCATAAACATTTTAAACGTATACTCAATTGAAATGCAACAAAGATAAGAATGGATATGATCAACTTTTGGAGGTTCATGTCTACATCAAAGCTATAACATGTATGTTGCAAAAGTATGTATTCTAGTTGTGGCGGAGCGAACTCCAAAATTCTTTTGCTATCGCTTGATTTGCCATAACATCTCTATTACTTGCGTTGATGCAGAGACAAACCTTCAAAAGTTGATTAAATATATTCATATCTTTGTTGCATTTCAATTGAGAATTAGAGTTTAATGTGTTAAAATACTATCATACCAATTTTCTCTAGGGCGATACTGGCTAGTCATACAAGTAAATTGAGCAATGCACGTTTAAAAAAATTAAATTAGAATATAACAAAAGTAAATTCAAAAAATTTAAATTAAAATAAGTAAAGTGACAAACTTCATTTTACATTCCACTACATGATCCATGTTTTTATCATTGATCTTACCAAACTTCAAAACAATTTAACCGTTGTTTAGTGCGGGCCAATAACTTTTCTTGGTTGGGAAGAATTGTCAATCTATAATATGAAACATAAAAAAGTTTTAATAACTTAGTAACCATGCTATCTTAACAATTTTTCTCGAAGAAAAATGCTACGTTGATATTATAACGTATCATACATGCTCCAAATGCTCCAAAAGTTGATGACTGAAATTTTTAGACCATAATTCATAAATGGTAAATTTCACTGGAATTGGAGATAGGCATGACGCACACCTTGTATTACAATAGGAAGGGGGTCACATGAGTGTAAGATTGAAATACATATTATTCTTTGATGGATGTATCGGTCAAGAGAGCAACGATGAAAGGAAACATAAGAATATTAGCAGAACTAAAACTTTCACATACATCTTCTTAAAGCTAAATATCACAAGTCGGTACCAACCAATAACAAGTGACACGAAACTATATGATGTTGTGGAAGCTTGGGGGAAAGAATCACGAATGTAGCTTCAACATGCTAAGATAAGAAAAAGCTATTGAAGGTAAAAAAAAAGTATAGAGTTTTGGCTTACTGCAATTAAAAATCAAGTAGGGCCAACCAAGGATACTTATAGGACGGAAAGAATGCAATTTAGACAAACTTGTCACGAATAACATGAAAGTTTATGTCGCAAAAGTGGATTGGGATATTTTGGTAGTGTAAAAAATTACAACCAATCTATTTTTACCACAGGCTTATGATGCATCACAAGTTGACGAAATAACACTATCCGGCCCAATTTCTCAAACAGTAGACTCAACCCTAACCTAAATTTTAGACATAACAAATCTTAGATAAAAACAAACTTCAAACGCTTACCTTTATTTCAAATTTCAGACGATTACAACCCAATCCCCAATTTAAGGACGTGGGAGAAAGAAGAAGGAAGCAAGGGAGAGGGCTGAGGAAGAAAGAAGTCAAGAACAAAGCAAAGAAGAGGGCTATGTTTGGAGAACTGAGAAAGCAAACACGTTTAGCTCCTTTTGAAAAAGGCAGAGGCAATGTCGCTAACATAATTAAGAAGACGTAGAGTTGTGAGAAGAACTCATATACGTTGAAGGTCATGACTCTGTGAGAAGAATGATAGTTGGAGAAAGAATTGAGATTCGTCGAAGGTCATGACTCAGTAATCAGAACAAAGGCTAGATAAAGATCATAGGCTCTGAGAGAATAACAAAGGCTTAAGAGAGAACTGAGAAGAATGCAACTTTGAAAAGTGAAGGAATGCAAAACGATTTCACTAAAGAGTCTAGAAGAGAAACTACATTGGGGGTATAAAACATCATTTTGAATACAAGCTTCGGTTCAGTTCGATTCAAAATTTAATATATTTTCGAATCAAACCGAACCGAGGTAACTTACATAATCGACCATTTTTTATTTCGTTCGATCTAGGTCTGTAACATTTTTTCTCCCCTACCAAGAATGTCGATTATACACTTAACATACATACATGTACGAAGAATTAGATCAATACCAAATAAAGAGAAACTAGATTAATTAAAGAATTAGATCAATACTAAATAAAGAGAATCTAAATTAGTTAAAGAATCAACTGCCTAAACTCCAATTAGTTGTGAAAAATACACAAGTGCCTACTAGTGGTGCGCCGTTGACATGGTCCGCTACATCCTAAAGCGAGGATGTAATGGTACGCCGTTGACATGTTAACTGGCATAGTCATGAGCTCTAATAGACAAAGAAAACAAAACTATTTCGATTTGAAGGATTGTAGATCAAATGGTAGGATGAGTATTGTGGCTTATAAATTTACATCTTATAATTGGCGCATGTCCTCTAAAGAGGTCTCCATCTGCATTTGAATTTCCTATTGATGAACAATAAGCTTTAATGGTTTTGAATCTTTCATTTCTTGTAATTATTTAATCAATTGCTACTTTAGCTTTTTATACCAACAAATTAGAAAATAAGTTATTATGGCAACGGGTCATTGCCCTTTCAAAAAGTGGTGAGACATATAATTGACAAAAAACATTTAATTGTTTTAATTAATCCCATGTCTATATATAATTCTCTCCTTTTAAATTAGTTATAGCTCTTCTAACCAAACATCTCATATAAATGTAAATATTTTTGCACTAATTTTTTAATCCTTGTAACAAACCATTGAAATTTTACGACTATAATCTAAAATTCTTAATTGTTAAGTGTAAAGTTTATATTCTATGTAAATAAAATTATTGTGATAAGCAATGATGATGAAAATTGTTTGTTTTTCTTAAAAGAATAAAAAGCATAATCCTACAATTAGAAAGTTGATTGTCGCATATATTTTTCTTTTGGAATGATAAGAAGTTTTATTTTTCCTCCTTTGATCTTAAAATTTTAAGGAAATTCAAGTTTTGAAAATGAAGATGAAAATTAAGAGTGTTCATTTTTCGGTGAGGTCTGATCGGTTATTGAGGAAAAAATCAAATCAAACCAAATTGAGAATCTCATATGAAATGAACCGTAACTTAACGGCTCGATTTGATTCGATATGACGATTCAGTGTCACCTGTTACACATCCTAATGGCTAAGGCTAACTTTCTAAAATAGATAAGTTATTGCAGCATCTATAACTCTAATGCAGCACAAAAAAACACTACAAATTACTGTCAAAGGGAAACAGAGCAAAACTCTTAAACCAGTAAATCAATTTATAAATGGAAACAATAAACAAAAACTGAAGAAATTGAAACAACAAACAAACAGAATATTCGAAAGAATATAGGACCAGAAAACCACATTAAGTTCCTTAAAGAAACCGTTAAACCCAATACTCTGCGATGGGTAGGAATGATCACGGTTTGAATCTTTCATTCTTTTTCTAACCACTTTCTATTAGTATTTAACGTATGAAATAATTACCATTAGAATTATTTGAATAAATTCATATTCTTATGATTTCTAGAAGTATGTTAATATATTAGATTTTCAGATTTAAAAGATTCAAACTAGAAAATTTATTTTCTATTACATGAGTTTTAATTGCGAAAAAAATTATGGATAGAAATTTGTCTAAAATATTAAGAAGCTGTTGGAAGTACATTTAGGGTATTTTATGACTTTGATCTAGTTTTGTCCATGAACTTTTTAAGTCTTATTTTTTTTATTGCTTAATATTTTTAATCATTATCACCTATAGTATTTTATTCATTTGATCTAATTTGTATCCACAAATGTGTTTGTAATGTCTTTTCTATTGGTTAATATTTTTATCGCTTGTTTGTTTCGTGATGAAATGCCAAGGTATTTAACATGACATTATTTCCCTCTTCCCTCCTCGAGTTAGTTATTAAAAAATCATAAAAGAAAACTTAATTAAAATTAAAACCCATAATTAGTTGGGGCTTCAACTCCCCCACTACACATGGTGGTTTCTTTTTACTCTCTTAACAACCTTTATTGTTTCAGGATTTCCTTCATCAACCGTAGCCTCTCTTTTTCCCTTTTATATTCTCAAGCTGTTCTTCTCATTTTGGTAGTACAAATCCGTAAAACACCCAGTGGTGGATGGGTGCCGTCATTAGACCTCAGTGGCGGATGGGTGCCGCCATTAGACCTCAGTGGCATGTGGGTGCCACCATTAGACCTCAGTGGCGGGTGGATGCTGCCATTAGACCTCAGTGGCGTGTGGGTGCCGCCATTAGACCTCAGTGGCGGGTGGGTGCCGGCGGATTGAGCTAATCTTGGTGGCGGCATCACATTTGTCCCTTGGTGTTTTTGCTGCTTCGTAGAAAATATGAGATTTGTTCTGGCTTTGTCGTTTCTATAAATTTCAGCATGGTTGCTGTTTTTTTTTTTTTGCTTTGATTCACAATTTTTAGGTTTTTGATGGTTGATCGATGCTTGAAGATGAGTTTCGGGGGTGATGGGTGGGGGCTGTGCACGTGTGCCGCCATTGGGAGGGGTTGTCTCGTGCTCTTTTCTTTCTGAGGATGCCGCCACTGAGATGAGAGGGGTGTGTGTGTGCCGCCATTGAGAGGGGAGTTGGGTTTTGCTATGTGTATGCCGCCATTGAGAGGGATGTTGGGCTTTGCTATGTGGGTGTCAGCCATTGAGAGGGGTGTTGTGGGTGCCGCCATTCATGACCACAAACTCACATCTATCGTGAGGTGTTGGGTTTTGGAATCCAGATGTGGGTTACTGGCGGTAAAGGAATGGAAGAGTTGGGCTTAGTGGCGGTAAAGGAATTGGGGAGTCCTACACTTGATCCAATCCAACTTTCAACCACTTTTAGCCCTCAGATGACTTTGCCGAATGGGGAGCAAATTGCATTTTCATGTGATTTGCACCTCTTCATAGAGCAAATTGAATTTTTATGTGAATAAAAATTCTGCTGCATTTTTTTATGAATAAGAACATGTGGGTGGAGATTCTTGGATATGATTATGATTAGTGTAAGTGGAAGTAACCGAGCGGGTCAACGGTGGGGAGGATGATGTCCAATGGCGGTCTGGGTGTTGTGGTACGGTGGCATTGATGTAGACATTCAATGTATCAATGACTCTCCTTATCTCAGTGTTGGAAGTTTGGAGCTGTCGAATGGCTTCAGCTTGCTCTTGTGCTTGTGTATGTGTGCTTGGTGGTAACTCACGAGAGGTGTTCTCCTCCTCTTGCTCGTGTTCATCATTGAGTATGGGTCTGTCTCCCTCCATACGCGATAGAGCTACTCTTCCCTTTGCACATCTAGCCATGATGGTGCTTCGCTAGTGTGACAAACCATTCCCTAGTGGAGTCGTCAAATGTAGATGCAAGGGTGTCATGTGAGTAAGGTGCATGAGTGGTCTAGTCCTAGCTCGTGACCGGAACAATGCCTGAGAACGTCGGGAAGGACGCCGGGAGATGAATGAGGAGCACTCTAGACACTCAAGGGTGGTGACAAATGCTTGCTCTCTCTCTCTTTAGAAGTGGGAGTTTCTCACTCTAGAAATAAGAGCTTCTCTCTAAAGTGGGAGCTTCTCCCTCTAAAGTGGGAGCTTCTCTCTCTAAATTTTCAATCCTTGCATGAAGGAGGAGTCCTCATTTTATAGGTGAACAAAAGGAGGGGGGACCATTACAACTAATCCCTTGATTAGTTGCAAGTCCGCCAATCAAATTGCGTCACCTAAGCTGACTGATCATGCTTAGGTGAGTAAGAGGAGGATTACACATGAGCCAATCGGGGCGTCATGTGGCTCTTTGTGTAATGACCATGATCTAGGTAGAACACGCCTAGCCGGTGAGACGCGACGACGGTGTTCACTCAACGCCTCCTTTACAAAAGTTATCTTAAACAAAACCACTCCCCAAGGTGGGAGGGTAGCACACCCGCAATGTCTAGAGTGATCGTACTGAGGAGGTATGTCTCCCGCCTAATAAAACGTAGCATCGCCCATAATCCTGCCAGTCCATAGCCTCCCGAACATTCCCAGGGAACCATACGTCTACCCAAGTCTTTATCACTTGACTTGGTGGTTTGTGACGACTTGTTGTGATAGTGTAGTGGTGTGTCTACAAGTTACATTACAGAGAGTGATCAGTGCACCTCCATGGTACACCCATGAGGGTGACATCAATGGTGCTACTATAGGGGTGACACCCCATGAGTACCTTAGTGGGGACACCTCAAGGGGTGTAGCTCGGTGGTGGCACTCCATGGTACGTCATTGGTGGAGACACTCCCGATACGCCGTAAGAGTTGTACTTTACGGGTAGTCAACACTGAAGTCGTCAACCCTCATGTACAGCCGTTACCTTTGGTATCGACATAAAAAGCATTTTCATTTATGTGAGGCTCCGTTAGTAGCAAACAATTATCCTGAAAAGAAAACAAAATAATTCATAGGTGTTTCATATTAAAATATGTTTCTAGAGAAGCAATTTGTTTATATCTTAACTTTGAGGAAAATGGGATAAAAAAGGCTTGTGTGGTGGTAAGAACAGTAGTGTAGAAGCCATTATGGGTTTCGTGCCTAGCTTTGGATCTGAACTTGAGAACTCAGAGTATCACAATTTTTTTGTGTCGTTCATCCATCTCAAAAAGAGTTCAATTAGGAAAATTCAATTCAACCGGGTCATGCAACCCTCATTAAAAAAAAACAATAAAAAGTCATGCTACACACATTGTGTAAACCATGTTACGCTAAAAATTATTATCAAGCGAGTGTTCTTACCAACAACACTAATTTTTCCTTTTTACAACAATAATTTTTTCCTTTTTTTACAAGTATGGTGAGACTCGAGAATGGAATCCCTCCGGTTGGGAATCCCAACAAAATGAGATGTGTTATTTAAACGTTGCCTATCCGTGTTGAGAATGGTTAGTTAGACAGGATTTGTGACGAATAAAAATACTTCTGACACATTTTTATTTTTTATTTTTATTATTTATCTTTTGGATAAATCTTAGTTATCTATTTTAAAAATTGACAGCTCACATGAATACTTATTTCTTATAAAAATAATTTGGATCTTTATATGAATTTCTTTTGTTTTCCAAAACTTCTATAAAAATCATTGTTATGAATAATTGTCCTACAAATATATGATTTTTTCTTCTACTCTTTTTTTGAATTTAAGTTTTCTCTAGTCCTGAACTTCAATGGAATTGCAATTTCATTTAATCTGCTAATCATTGATTATATGAAGTAGTGAATATATTTTACGTAATAATTGTTTCCAAATATTTTATTTATATTATATATTTTCTATTTTACGTGTTTTCTTATGGGATAGAAATTAAACTATCAAAAAAATATTTAAATAATGGTAAGAGTTAAAAAAATTTAATTTATGGTAGACAAAAATAAATTAATGCAAAAATAAAATCACTCCCAAAAAAGAAAGTTATAGAAAGATTTTCCGAAAAAGAAAAAAATAAGAGAACAAATTTTGGTAAAATTTTTACCTTCTGTGAGACTAGAAGTCACTTCTAGGAAGATAGTGAAAAAGTATCTATAGCATTACTAACATCTTTAAATATGATATTCTAATGAGATTGACAGTATAAATTAGGGGTGATCAAAATCGAATGAACCGGTTGAACCGAATAAAAACTAATCGGTTCTTTATGTATGTTCAGTTCATTCGGTTTGAGAAAATCACTTAATCGAAGTTTCAGTTTGAAATTTGGTGGTTTTCGAACAGAACCAAAACTTTAAATTTTTATAATTTTATTTATTTTTCATATATAATTTCTTATAAAACTGAACCGAACCGAAGCAACTTAAATTTTATATTTGTTTTCTCAATAATATCATTAAAAAAATTATTTAAAAAATTATTTTTAATTGATAATATCGAACCGAGAACCGAACCGAACTAAAACTCATGATTCGGTTTGGTCCGGGTTTTTTAATATTCACTGTTCGATTCGGCTCGGTTTTGTCACTAAACCATGAACACCCCTAGAATAAATCAGACACAATCTAGTCCTGAAGCTCTCTCAACCCCTATGCGGAGCGGAGTACAACACTTCTGATTTCCTCCTCATCAGATACATAGCTCAACAATGGCAATTATCCAAGGAAAATTATTTTTCATATTTGATTTTGCAAAAGTATCAAAATCAGTCCATCTAAGCCTATCATCTTTATTACCATAGATAAGGCTGATTCTACTTATATTTAAGTCTGCAATGTTACTAAAGTTTTTGACACAATGTAATTCCTCCAAGTAGATTCCTAGCAACAGTAAAGAAGATAAGGACGAACGACTCCAACTGTCCAGGACACGCCACCTTATCTTTCTTACTTTATTGTAATATAAAAACAAAGTCTCAACCTTTGTTGAAGGTAGAATGATTTTTAGCGCTTACTTCTCTCTCTCTCTCTCTCTATAATAATATTTGAAGATTTAAAGCATCTCTTCTTCTTAGCTTCTTGCACTTCCTGCCTACATTTCTCCTATAACCATCTTATTGTAAGTTTTTAATTTTATGCAATAATTGTTTGTAAACATATCTGTTATTTATTTTAGACTAAAACATTGTATCGACCAGATGGACACCACACCCACCTAAACAACATGTATGTAGCAATTTAAAATTAATATAAGTATTAATATGTTCATTAATATCTGTAGATATGTGCTAACTGTAGGAGCACTTCATATGTAACTAGTAGAGCACTTCATATGTAACTAGTGGGAAGTCACCCAGTCGTGTTTTGGTAAGTCTGTGTTGGAGGGATTGCTTAGAACCGTTGACCCATTTAAATCATTGACAGATGTGCTAGTTGCGTATGAGTTAGCCCATCCATACTGGTTAGCTTATGAGTTAGCCCCCACTACTGGTATCAGAGCCTTGGATATTTTTGAACATATTAGTGGCTATATTTGTTTTTAAAATTATGTATACATGGTCACAATAAAACATGTCTGAAATTAATTCTCCTTCTATCACAACCGTAGTAAATACTGTAGCTTCAACCTTAGAAGCAACAGAACTAATTGCTTATCAGGATGTCAAAGAAGCTTTGGATAAATGGACAATACCCAAAGTAAAACTAGAAACAATTTATAGATTTTACCAGTAGGAAAATAATTAAAACTTTTGAGCATGTTATTCATTTACAACATAATGATGATATCATTTATTTATTGAATATTCATGATCTGTATCCTTTTATGCAAAAGTATAAATATCTGCATATGCGACTTATTCAAATAGCGTTTAAACCTTTGACTTTAGTTGGTCAAACCTCCAGTATTTAGTGCACTCTTAGAGATGGTATATGTCTTAACTGGAAAGTTTTCCTTATGGGAGCCATTGAAACTAGACTTTCACATGGACAGTTTATTTTAATATTTATCCTAACCTGAGCGTTGCTCTCACAGACAGTAATTTATCTAAGATCTTAGAACTTAGAGTTATGTCTCATGGATATAAGTATCTACCAGGATCTGCTCCTTTTACGATATTATTCAGAATTCATCTTAAGGTTCTATCAACCTTAAATCCTTACACTAGAAAACAAGGTGAACAAGGACACACAGCCCTTATTGACACTAACCTATCCAGTAGCCAGGTAACTATCCCTAGGATGATACCTTGGGAAGAAATCACTTTTCATGAATGATGACAAATTTCTAACGTTGTTCCTACCAGACCTACCATTAAGCAATCTATCGAAGATGTGATCCAAACCCAAGGAGGTAATATATACCTCAAACTCCAGAAACCTTTAAATAGAACCATTTCTAGTAATTGTTACCGTAGCATTCCCCACTATAATATAGATTTTCCAGAATCCTTTCAACAATCTATGTCTGAAGCTATAGGATCTGATAAATCCTCCAATAGATCAGTAAAAAATACTACTCCTGAAGAATATATTAGGGGTATTCATTTGCCCGAAAATCAAATACCTCATGGTGTTTAAGAAAATATAAGGCATAATAGCTCAAGTGCTAGTGATATGCAATTTAATATTTAATGGATGTTTCTCTAAATAGTGATTTGAGAAAACAGCTTAACCAGGATTTTATGCAACCCATATATTAGGAATTTAGAGCATGGTATTTTAAAACTTGTACTCCACAATATTTACAAACCTTAAAAACCCAGTATTATTATCATTTAGATAAAAAAAAATAGTATATTAAACCTTTCCCTGAATGGTATTGCGAGTTTGCTCCCAACTATATTTACATGATAAATCAATTGAATTTGTTAATAGGAATCCAAAGAAACTGGATAACCACTAGTGGTAGGACGTATCAGTCTATTCATCCTCCACCATTATCCCTAGAGCCTGCTCTTGATAACGATAACCTTAAACCGTTAGTTATCAACTCTTATGTGAAAATACTAGAAAAACCCATTCAACAAGAATCACTAAGAGTTAAAGATATTTTACCTTTAACCAAGCAGAATAATGATACCAATCTTTTCCTCCAAAACGTAGGAAATCAGTTAACCATAATAGAAGACCAGATTGAGAATATTCATGATCAATGTCAGGTTATCCCTAAACCTAAGCCACTTAATCTCCAACATGTAACTATAAAACCACCTCTTGAAGTTACCAACTTTAAGATGAAATCCAGTAACAAGGATGATGAATTTATGACAACCCTCATTGATAAAATCAGAGATTTAAATAATACTGACCATCCAAAATCATCAGGTCAAATTAATATGATGAATCAAAATGATTCACATACTCTAGAAGAGGAAACTGAGCCTTACACTCTTTCCCAAATATTAGATATCCAGAAAAACTTTGATGATACTATCAACAAAATTTAATATTCACGGAAACCAAGAACCCGTATAGCCTTAACAGGACCATGTCGTTATTATCATCCTAAACCTACTCCTCAGGATATCCTGTATGAAGAAGATTTCCTTCATACCCAAAAATCTGATCACGATAAAACCATCTATGAATGGTAAAACAGAATATCAAACATTTGAAACCATATATCGGATGATTATGTATGCGTCTATTTATAAATAGAATGATAATACTGACCACCAAATCTGTAGATTTTTTGTTAATGGTTTTACTTGAATTCTTAAAGGATGGTGGAATAAATGTTTCACTGAAACCCAACGAACTGAAGTCTTAAATTCCTTTAATATTAATGTTGATCCTCTCACTAGGACTGAGACTAAAACTGAAGATGCTTTCTATACCTTAACCCAAGCTATTGTACATCATTTTGTAGAACCATGAATTATTAACATTGATAGACATAAAGAACTTCTACAGAACCTTCGATGTCCATATTTAACCCATTTTAGGTGGTATAAATATGTTTTCCTGATGAAAGTCATGCAAAGATCTGGCGCTAACAATGAACATTGGAAAGTAAAGTTCATTGATGGACTTCCTAGCCTCTTTGTCGAAAAAGTTAGAAAGAAATTAAGAGGTAGTGTCAATACATGATCAGATGGATATCCCTTACGAATATTATTCTTATGGTCATCTCAATGGTATTCTAATTGAAGAAGGTTTATCCTTATGCAGTAACATGATGTTACAACAGATGATGAACCACCAGAATCTCACCTACAGAAAAGAATAAGAAGAATTTTGTGATCAGTTTGCTTATGACATAAAAATCTAGTACCCTTCTACCTCCAGAAATCCTAAGCCTTTTAAAAAAAATTAAAGTTTTATTAAAATTACTCTTCCAGAAAAATACCTCTTTCTACTTATCAAGAAAAACCTAGATGGAAAACCAGTAAAAGAACATCTTATCCTAAAAAAGATAAATCCCAAATAAAATGTTACAAATGTGGATTAACTGGATATTACACTAATAGATATAAATCAAAGCTAAAACAGAAGCTTAATGAAATGTCCATAGATGAGGAAACTCAACAAAAGATTTTAAATTGACTTTCTAATGAAGATAATACTTTAGAATCTAGTTCAGATAATGATTTAGCTGAGATTTACTCCTCTTCTAAAAATCCACAACCTTGTTGTACTTCGAAAACCTGTAAAATGATAACAAAAGCTAATTACTAGAAATCCATTGTTGAGATGAATGGTCTGGACCTTGGCCAGCCAGCTTTAATGTTTTAACCGACACTCAACAAGAAGTTCTCCTTTCAACAGAAAACTACAGTATATGAGAAGTTATGAAACATATTCAGAAAACCTCTACGATTTAGAAACATGTTACCATTCCTGATTTAAAGATGGAAATAATTATTTTAAAAACTGAAATAAAGCAGCTTCAAAATGCTAACCACATTATTTTTCAGGATCTTCATAACATTAAACAACAATTATCATCTAAAGGAAAAGCTCCTGAAGAAAAACAAGAATCTTCTTCTTCCCAATCTAAAGATAACCAATATTTATTTTTAATGAATAATGATACCTTTCAGAAATGGTATACCAGAATCACTTTTATTATTAAACCGGATTTTATCATCAAAGATGTCATTGCCCTTGTTGACAATGGTGCCAATATGAATTGTATTCAAGAAGGTTTAGTCCCTACCAAATACTTCAAAAAAATCACCCAATCTTTAACCAGTGCTAGTGGTAACTCTATGCGTATAGAGTTTAAGCTTCCTGAAGTACTTATCTGTAATCAAGGTGTTTTCCTCCAAACTGTATTTGTTTTAATTAAGAACATGACATAAAGTATTATCTTACACACTCCTTTTCTATGCTTATATACTTATAAATGGAATTGATACTTTAGGTATCCATACTAATATTAACAATAGAGATATAATCTTTGAGTTTATAACTGGATACGAAAGAGCTTGATCAAATAAAATATTTTGCTCAGAATAAAGAACAACAGATTAATTTTATTCAAAAGGAAATTTAATTCCTCATTATTAAATAGAGGATTCAACAACCCTCTAGAAAGGGTTCTAGTTAAAGGTTTATGGGATTTGAGGTATATATTACCTCATTGGGTTTGGATCACATCTTCGATAGATTGCCTGATGATAGGTCTGGTAGGAACATCGTTAGGAATTTTCCATTGTTCAGGAAAACTAATTTCTTCTGAAGGTATCACCCTAGGGATATCTACCTGGTTACTGAATAGGTTAGTGTCAATAAGGACTGTGTGTCCTTGCTCACTTTATTTTTTGGTGTACAAATTTAAGGTTGATAGAACCTTAAGATGAATTCTGAATCATATAGCAAAAGGAGTAGATCCTGTTAGATACTCATAGCCATGATATATCACTCTAAGTTCTAAGACCTTAGATAAATTACTGTCTGCGAGAGCAACGTTCAGGTTAGGATAAATATTAAAATAAAGTGTTCCATGTGAAAGACTAGTTTCAATGGCTCCCATAAGAGAAGCTTTACAGTTAAGACATCTACCATCTCTAAGAGTGCACTGAATACTGGTATTTTGACCAAGTAAATTCAAATGTTTAAATGCTATCTGAATAAGTCCTATATGTAGATATTTTTACTTTTGCATAAAAGGATACATATCATGAATATTCAGTAAATAAATAATATCATCATTATGGCGTAAAGAAATAGCATGCTAAAAAGTTTTAATTATTTTCCTACTCGTAAAATCAAAAGTTCTAATTTTATAAATTGTTTCTAGTTTTACTTTGGGTATTGTCCATTTATCCAAAAATGCTTTTACATCCTGATAAGTAATTAGTTTAGTTGCTTCTAAGGTTGAAGCTACAGTATTAGCTACGTTTATGATAGAAAGAGAAATAATTTCAGTCATGTTTTATTGTGACCATGTATGCGTAATTTAAAAGAAATATAATCATTAATATGTCCAAAAATATATGTGGCTCTGATATCAATAGTGGGGGCTAACTCATAAGATGACTAGTATGGGCTAACTCATACGCAACTAGCACGTTTCTCAATGATTTAAATGGGTTGACGGTCCTATCGTAATCCCTGCAACATGGACCTTACTAAAACGAGACTTGGGTGACGCCCGACTAATTACATATGAAATGCTCTACTAGTTTCATATGAAGTTCTCCTACAGTTAGCACAGATCTACAGATATTAATGAACATATTAATATTTATATTAATTTAAATTGCTACATACATGGTCCCATAAACTTACTGTTAATGTGGTTGTGGTGGCCTTCCGGCCGATACAAGATTTTAGTCTAAAATAAATAACATATATGTTTACAAACAATTATTGCATAAAATTAAAAACTTACAATAAGATGGTTCAAAGAGAAATGTAGGCAAGATGTGCAAGAAGATCAGAAGAAGAGATGCTTTAAATCTTCAAATATTATTATAGAGAGAGAGTACATTGAGAGAGAGAGAAGTAAGAGTTAAAAATTGTTCGGCCTTCAACAAAGGGTGATGCTTCCCTTTTATATTACAATAAAGTAAGAAAGATAAGGTGGCGTGTCCTAGACAGCTGGAGTCGTTCATCCTTATCTTCTTTACTGTTGCTGAGAATCTACTTTATTACTATAGATTTGTCGTCTTATGCCGACGTTTACTATTACTGGTTTGAATCTACTTTATTAAAGTAGATTTGTTGTCTTGTGCTGACATTTATTGTTGGCATCTTCTTTTGGTTATGGTGTCATTATTTCACTGGTTCTACTTTTGACTAGTGAGAGATGAGGATGAGACTTTTCCCTTTCCCTTTTTTCATTTTCCATTTGTCAGATATCATACAGGTGACTGAATCCAAAAAATCTGTAATATTGGGATCAGATGATTCTGGTGGGTTTTGACTTTCTCCTGCCAAGATGTTGAATTTATTTTCATCTTCATCAGAGTCAGCTGTACTGCTTGTAGATTTCATGGAAGCAACCTCTTTTCCTAAGGGCTGAAGGAATTGTTCTTTCATGAAGTCCATAGTCTTGATAATCAATTGAGTTTTAGTGATTTCTGAGAATTTTGATTTTAGTTCTGTTTAGATAGTGATGAAAGGATTTCCTGTTGATAGGGGAGGAGCCTTGGGGATAGCATCAAAATAGGCCTGTGTATGAGTTGTGATGGCCTTGATGAGTTCTGGTATATTTAAATTCATTCCCTCATCCCACCATTTGGTGTAGAACACTTTTTAACATGAAAATTTTATTCTAATAATCACATTTTAAATCTCATTTTCATATCCAAGGTATACTGAATCTGATAATAAAATGGACTTAGGATTTGGTCATTAAAATGCCTTTATTTTATGGTAGCATAGAATAGGCTGCATGTCATTCGTTGAAAATTGTTCATACTGATTCTGGTAGAGTATCTAATTTGATATCGAATTTGTCCCACCAAATAAGAAATCAGGTTGGAAGCTCGTTTCTTAGAACTTCTGGACAAATGCGAATAAACCAAGTATGGTTGTGGACTGGATTCTGGTAGTAAAATCAGTCATGTTGTATGGTGACTATGTATGTATAATTTAATAGCAATATAATGATTAATATATCCAAAAATATGCATGGCTCTAATACCAACTTGGAGGCTAACTAACACACACGCAATAAGCGAGAGAGCTAAATCATATGAACCTAATGAGATCAAGAAGCTCACTAACATGTAACTAGCACGTCTTTCAATGATTTAAATGGATCAACGGTCCTTTACGCAATCCCTGCTTCACGGACCTAACCATAACGCGACTTGTGTGACGTCTCAATAGTTACATAGTAATTTCTTCATTAATCTTGTTAGATACACATGAAGTACTCCTTCAATCTTACTGATTACATATTAAGTACTCCTATAGTTAGCATGGATCGATGAATACTAAAAGGTATATTATCATTTATATTAATTTTAAATTATTCCACACAATGTCTCATAAACTTACTGTTCTGGTGGTGGTGGCCTTTCAGCTGCTACAAAGCTAAGGTTTAAAAATCTTAATATGCTATTATAATATTCAAACTATCATACAATGATCAGTCAAGAATTAAAAGAGATAAAGAAAACTTACAAGAGAAAGAGCTTTAAATCTTCAAGATATTATATTAATATAAGTAGTAGTAGTGTGTATAAAGGAGAGAGAGAGAGAGTAGTGCATATGAGAGAGAGAGTATGAGCATCGGATGCCTTAAAAAGAGGGTAAGGCTTCCCTTTTATATTACAAAAAGTAAAATAGATAAGGTTGTGTGTCCTTGATAGGTGGAGTCGTTCATCCTTATCTTCTTGTCTCTTTCCGGTAGTGGGAATCTATTTTAGGGAAAGTAGATTTGTTCTTTTATGCTTTTGATTGTTGATAGTGGGATACTGTTGATATTGGGAATCTACTTTATTAAAAGTAGATTTGCGGCTTGTGCTGCTTTTTCTCTGTTGAAGATAATGGAAGTCTTCTTTCTTCTGATGGGTTGAAAATTGTGGATGTCTGATTCTTCTAATAAGGTTTTATTGAAGTTTCTTCTAGTATTAAGGACAAGAAAAATTGATACTGTTATAATAACCAAAATATGGTGCTTTTTCTGGTTATTCCTTATTCCCTTTTCTTTCTGTTATCCTTATTCCTTTTACTTTCTGTTATCCCCCTCAAACGAGAAACCAATGTGGGTAAATGAATTAATTAATGCTGATAAACCAAATATGGCGATGAGCTATATAGTGATGGTAAAATATAGGTAAATGAATTAATTAATAAAATTCTAGTAACTATTTTTACGAGATTTCTGGTATTGTGAGGATATATACCTCATAATGTTACTGATATTGGCCTATCTGTAAAAGATTGGGCTAGTATACTTTCTGGTGAAAATATATTGTTATTTTGTAGTGAAGAGAATTATTGTCTCTTCTATGATACTATTAAAAATATTCAGTTCAGATAGCAGAATGACATCTTTAGCAAGTTTTGCTAGAAGAAGCCTTTAATTGACTGTTAAAAGAAGGATATCTTTAGCAATTTTGCTAGAAGAAGCCTCTGATTTACTGTTTAGAACTTGTAGTAAGTATTGTTTCTTCCTAGCCATAGCTATGGCTGATACTGGTTAGGAACCCTTCAAGTTGTCACAGGTTCTGAATACTGGATAAGATCCTTTATTTGATCAAGTTCTGTAGTATAAGGTGTAGTAATAAATTCAAATATGATAACATTTATATGAATATTAGTATGAATGCCAATAGTATCAACTCATGTAATAGGCTCTAATAAACATAAAAATGGTGTGCCTAATATGATGCATTGAGTCATGTTTTTAATTAAAACAAATACAGTAGGTAGGCAAATATGCAGATTACAGATATAAACGCCCGGTAATTTAAATTGTATACACATAGTATTTCCACTAGCATTGGTTAAGGATTGAGTAGTTCTCTATAAATATTGTGTAGGAATTAATCCTTCATTAATACGGTTTCTGTCAGCGCCACTATCAATAAGGCCGATGGCATCTTTGATTATAAAATCAGGTTTGATTTTAAAAGTAATTCTGGTATACCGTTTCTAGAAAGTGACTTCATTCATTAAACATAAATATTAATTCTCTTCAGGTTGGGTAGAAGAATATTCGGGTGTTTCTTCAAGATTTTTACCTTTAAAAGATAATTGATATTTTAATATTTCGTAATTCTTGAAATATGATGTGGTTAGCTGTTTGTAACTGTTTTATTTCAGTTTGGTAAGCGGTTTGTAATTATTTTATTTCAGTTTTCAAATTATTTACTTCTATTTTTAAATCTTGGATAACTTCTCTCATTGTATAAGTTTCTGTATTGGGTGTTGTAAATTCATTTTCAGTAGTATGATACTTATAACAGGTTTCCAAAAAAAATTATTTTATTTTTGGATCAGTTATCTGGTCAGCAAGGTCAAGCATGTTATTTTATGTATCTGTTAAGACATTAAGACTTGGTTGACCAAGATCAAGATCGTTCATCTCAACAATGACTTTCCAGTAATTAGCTTCGATAATCATATTTCAATTTTTGGAACTGCAACAAGGTTCTGGAGAGTTTCGTAGAATCGGGTTCAACTAAATCATTTTCTGAAATAGATTCTGATATATTGTCATTGTTAGAAAGACAATTTAAAATTTGTTGTTGGGCTTCTTTATCGAGAGAAAGTTTATCTAATTTCTGTTAAGTTTTCTCTACAATTTGTAGCATAATGTTCTGTTAGGCCACATTTATAACAATTTATTTGAGATTTATCTTCTATAGAATAAAGAATTCATTTACTGGTTTTGAGGGAGGAATATGTTTTATCAGATTTAAACTTGTGATAAATCTTTTGATTTCTGGAAGTAGAAGGACACTGGATTTTTGTATCATAAGCAATCTGTTTACAAAATTCTCTTAATTCTTTTCTGTTGGTTAAGTTCTGGTGTTTCATTAACTATCTAAGTTTCATGTCATTGCATAAGGAAATACCTTTATAAATGACAACGGCAATAGAGTGACCGTAAGAACACTGGTTGTAAGGGATACTCATTTGATTATTCATATCCCTAAGTTTCTTATGAACTTTTTCTGCAGAATGGTTGGGAAGACCATCTATAAATTTAGCCTTTCAATGTTCACTGTTAATGTTAGATCTTTGCATGACTTTCATAGGAAAACATCTTTATGCCACCAAAAATGGGTTAAAGATGGGCATCTAAAATTTTGTAAGAGTTCTTTATGATGATCAATATTTATTATTCATTGTCATACAAAATGATGTAGAATAGCTTGAGTTAAGGTATAGCAAGCATCTTCAGTTTTACTTTTAGTCCGTGTGAGGGGATCAACATTAATCTTAAAAGAATTTAAGATTTCAGTTCTTTGGATTTCAGTGAGACAATTGTCTCACCATTCTTTAAGAATTCCTATAAAATCATTAAAAAATCTACAGATTTGATGGTCAGTGAGACAGTTTATAAATAGAATGATAACATTAACTATCAAATCTGTAGATTTCTGGTTATGACAACCCTCATTGATAAAATCAGAAATTTAAAGATTACGACCATCCAAAATCATCAGGTCAAATTAATATGATGAATCAAAATGATTCACATACTCTAGAAGAAGAAACTGAGTCTTACTCTCTTTCCCAAATATTAGATATCCAGAAAAACTTTGATAATACTATCAACAAATTTCCTATTCACGAAAACCTAAAACCTGTATGGCCTTAACAGGACCAGGTCATTATTATTATCCTAAACCTACTCCTCAGGATATCCTATATGAAGAAGATTTCCTTCAGACCCAGAAATCTTATCATGGTAAAACCATCTACGAATGGAACATAGATGGTAAAATAGAATATCAAATATTTGAAACCATACATCATATGATTATGTATGCGTCTGTTTGTAAACATAATGATAACACTGATCACCAAAAATGTAGATTTTTGGTTAGTGGTTTTACAGGAATTCTTAAAGAATGTTGAGATAACTGTCTCACTAATACCCAGTGAACTGAAGTCTTAAATTCCTTTAAGATTAATGTTGATCCTCTCACTAAGACTGAGACTAAAACCAAAGATGCTTGCTATACGTTATCCCAAGCTATTCTACATCATTTTGTAGGACCAGAAATTATTAATACTGATAGAGATAGAGAACTCTTAGAGAACCTTCGATGTCCATCTTTAACCCATTAACCCATTTTAGGTGGTATAAAGATGTTTTTTTATGACGCTAACAATGAACATTGGAAGACAAAGTTCCTTGATGGACTTCCTAGCCTTTTTGTCGAAAAAGTTAGAAAGAAATTAAGGGATAGACATGATTAGATGGATATCCCTTACAAACAGTACTCTTATGGTCATCTTATTGGTATTGTCATTGAAGAAGGTTTATCTTTATACAATCACATGAAGTTACAACATATGATGAAACACTAGAAAAAAGATTTAGGAGAATTTTGTGATCAGTTCGCTTATGACACAAAAATCCAGTACCCTTCTACCTAAAGAAATCCTGAGCCTTTTAAGAAATTAAAGTTTTATAAAAATTACTTTTCTAGAAAATACCTCTTTCTACTTATCAAGAAAGACCTAGAAGGAAAACCAGTAAAAGAACATCTTATCCTAAAAAAGATAAATCTCAAATAAAATGTTACAAATGTGGATTAACTAGACGTTACGCTAATATATGTAAATCTAAGCTAAAACAGAAGCTTAATGAAATGTCCTTAGATGAGGAAACTCAACAGAAGATTTTAAACTGTCTTTCTAATGAAGATAGTACTTCAGAATCTAGTTCAGATAATGATTTAGTTGAGATTTACTCCTCTTCTGAATCTCATTCTTCTGAAAATCCAGAACCTTGTTGTACTTTGAAAACCTGTAATATGATAACAAAAGCTAATTACTGAAAAGCCATTGTTGAGATGAATGGTCTGGACCTTGGCCAGCCCTGCCTTAATGTTTTAACTGACACTCAACAATCTATCCTGAATTTAGTTGATCAGATAACCGATCCTGAAATGAAATTAACATTTCTTGAACTATGTTATCAGAATCGCACTAAACAAGAAGTTCTCTTCCCAACTAGAAAACTACAATATGCGAGAAGTTGTGAAACGTATTCAGAAAACCTCTATTTGGTCAACAGAACACACTCTTGCAGTACACAAGATAAAAGAAAAATATCAAACAATTGTACTGTTTATCTTTACCATACCCTAACTGGAATAAGATAATAGAGACTAATGCCTCTAACTAGGGCTATGGTGGGATTCTTAAGTAATTTAATATCAACAATCAGAAAGAAAATTTCCTTAGATTTACATTAGGAGTATGGAAAGGACCAGCATTAAACTACCCAACTATTAAACATGAATGTTTATCAATTGTTAAATATGTTCTAAAATTTCAGGATGATATTTTAAATCAGCATTTTTTAATTAGAGTTGATTGCTCTGCAGCGAACATTCAAGAAATATGTATAAAATCTTGCTTCTAAACATATATTTTCTTCATGGCAAAATATTTTATCAGTATTTGATTTTGATATTGAATGTATCAAAGGTGAACAGAATTCTTTACTCGAATTTCTAACCCGAGAATATTTACAGGCTTCATGACCAATAGAGGCCGTGGCTGAGGCTATTTCTATTCAATAAAATTCTCGAGTTTGAACAGTAAACAAGAAGCTTCTACTAGCAAAACTGCTAAAGATGTCTTACTGATACCTCAATTGTATATTCTTAACAGTATAACAGAAGAGACTATTCTCTTCATTGAAACAACATGTGACAAATGGATGTCAGATCCCTGAGCAATCAAAAAGAGATATCTATCTACTCAACAATTTCCCACTCACTTTGAGGAGTACCGATACATATATAAAGTCATTGTGCTTGAAACAACAGCCATAGAGATTAAACATACTTTTCATGATCCTAACAGGAATACTAGCCCTCTTACATACAACGAGGCTACCATCCGCAATATTATGTCCATCAGTCAATGGGGTATTCATCTTCATACTACCAGAACTTTGGATATCCGTAATCAGACAACAAAATATAGTTATTGGGATTACATTGATTCCTTTACTTATATTTTTTACTACCAGAATCCAGTCCACAACCATATATATATATTGTGCAAGCTAGTCCATAAACCGCTGTCGGACCTTAAGGAAAAGAAATTTAGTTACTAATGGATTTACAAAAAAGTATGTTAATTACGAGTGTGATACTCCTCAGAAAGAGGAAGTTTTGACAAGGGTTTTACTTTTGGTGCTCTTGAGAAGTCCATTTTCTATGACAAGAGTAACAAAGTGTATTTGTACTTCCACCCAAACTTACATATTTAAAGAAATATATGAGTACGATTAGAGTGGTTCGGCGTTGTCCGTATTGTATTTGCAATATAGATGAGAGCGGCGGATATAGACCATTATAGAGATGATAAGTAAAAAGATAGTCCAAAAAATTACATGGATCCAAAATTGTCAAACCATCAACGTAATCTTCCCTATAAATTCAGTAAGCAAATTTTATTCCCATTAATCCCCTCCCACTTTCAAATTCCTATTTTCGCTCCCAAAAGCTCAAAATCTTTTCCCTATTAAATTAGTTCGGCTACCCACAAATTGACAAAATATTATTTGAAGTATTTTTCTCCAACAAACCGCCATTGATGAAGATTTATAAAGGTTTTTCACAAGCTCCCGTTAACATATCTAAGAGTTTTTAATGTTTCACAAGCTTTCTTTCATAACCCACCATTGAATAAGAGACTTTAAGAGTTTTCAAAATAATTTAAAAAAATATAAAGGATATAATATTTTTTTCAATTAAAGGGATAGTCTATGTCTGATCGTGTTAATAAATGGGCGTTCTATCAATAGTTTGGAATGTTTATTAACACATTAACATTAATAAGTAATTTTAACAAAGTAGTGATACATCTAGTTATACATGTTAACCATGATGTTAAACATGTTAACAATATCGTGCATGTTAAAAATGATTAATTATAATGTTAATACTTCACAAGTTTAACTAAAAACTAATATATTAATAACTGAATATTGTAATACACACAACACTTCGACGAAACCACTAAATTACAAATATATAGATCATATTCTCACGGAATAATTTAACATCAAGTTGGATGTATTAGTTGCAATGATAAAGTTCTATAAAATTATGCTAACACATTAATACTGAATATGTCGTGTTGTTTCGTCATTAAAAGATCAACAACATAATAACTATCGTCGTAAACTATATATTTGGATTTTTGAATTTTTTTCAAATCTTATACTACAATTATTTTTAAGAAATTGGAATAACGAACTAGAGTAAAAGGAAGTGAATTAACACTAACCCACATCTATAAAGTTTGCAAAAAAAAAGAAGTAAAACTACATAAAGAAGCAGTTTTCTAAATATCCTTATCTCATAAACTAATCCTATTGTTAACAACTTAAAAAAATTGTTAACATTAAACAGGTAAACAAAATATAGGTAATTTGTAAATACAAAAAAAGGTAAGGCGGTTAATAAATGTTATTCTGAGATTAAAATTACCAAAAAAATAAAAAAGTCATAAATTAACTTCTAATTTTGTAGGCCATATACAACTTATTTACTAAGATTTCAAAACAAATAATCATATACCCCCACATAAATCTGTAGAATCTACAACACGAACGAAATCAAAATTCAATTTTTTTCATTACCTTTTCAACCCTATATTTCCTCGTTTTAGTTTCAATTAAACATATAATTTGGGGATTAAAAAGGACAATATCATCTCTGGCTCGGTTTTTATCGAATCCATATTCACCCTACTATAGTGATCACATATAGAACAAAAGCAATATAAAGCACTTTTAGTATTAATATTTACAATAATACTAATAATTTTCATCAGATAAAAACGATCCAAAAATTAATTAAAAAATATTATTATTATTGCTTCAAACCTAAAAAACTATCGAAATAATTATTTCTTCAAACCTAGAAAACTACCGAAATTCAGAGAGTTGAAAACGAAATTAGAGAAAAGGAAGTGAAGATGAAGACATTTTGAAATGGTAATATTATTTTGGGAATGAAGACTTTTGAGAAATGCTTACTGTTTGGATTGTCTGAAATTATGAAGTTATGCATAGTAATTAAGAGAGAGAAGAAGAATATTATTTGTAATTTATAATATATTAAAAGTGTTATACCTTGAGAATCTTATTTTGAACACTTTTATTCATTCAATTTTTTATTATTTCAGATATAACCTTTCTATAAGTGAATCTAATTGACTGATAGCATACATTGAATATCTTCCACTCTAATTTCATAATTATTTAGTCTAAAATATTTATTGACAAAACAAAATAGTCTAAAATACGTTGCATACCCATTTCCAATAATAATTCTAATTGATGGGCCCACATTCCGAGCAGTTTTTAATTGGGATAACTGTAAACGTAGTTCTTTTCTTAGTTCAAGTTATAAAAATGTTCAGAAATTATTTTTATTGCAAAAATAGCTGAAATATAGTAAATAATTTTTTTAGCTATGTAATTTTGGTAAATAAATGATTTACCACAGTTATATTTCGGCTATTTTTGTAAATAAATTTTTTTTGGCCATTTTTGCAATCTCCACCCCAAAACCTGTCTTTTAGTACTATTTTCCCTTTTTAATGCCCGCTTTTGTCCAGTTACTATTATTATACATTGAATTTTTAGGCGAAATTTATAATTCACAATTTATTCGGTTGCCTTTCTGTTTCAATTTAAAATCTCATTTTTTTACTGATTATTGGATTTCTAACAGATTCATAATAATTCATGTTCATTGAATTAATCTATTTACTTCATTAAATAACTTCAAACTTTTTTAGTTCATGCATTTCAGAGTTTATAAAAGCAAACAAGTTAAATGGATGAATGTGTTAAAAGAGCAATCTTCTCATACATTTATGGTTTACAAAGTTAACAATAGTTCTTCATTTCATTTTTCTCCACAGTATTAGTTTATATGGGAGTTGTTGGCCTTTGAAGAAGAGTGGAGCATTAAGGTGAAAGTCGCTCGAAAAAATTCACATAAAAAAAACTAGATGTAATGAGATTGATACTTATAGACAAAGAGGTAATATATACCGTACTACCCTTTTCACTTTATAATAATTTTAGACTACTTAAAACAACTTGATTTGTCTTGGAAAATAAAATTCAAGCAACATTGTATAATTATGCAATTTAAAAATTTGATGATACAATTGAAAGAGGAAAATCATACATTATTCGGAATGGAAATGTCAGGCATGTTAATGGAAAATATAAAAATATTAATGAGGAAATTGAGCTATCATTCACAATGATGACGGAGGTAGAAGAACTTAAAAGAACAATGCATCAGAATGTGAGAAGTTTGCAAATTTCAATGATGTTTCCAAATTCATTGTTGGAGATGTTATTATAAGTATTTCCTAACATTTATAATTACGTCATCAAAGTATACATATAGAACAATTCCCAATTTTAGAAACTAACGAATTTTGTTTCTAGATGTCATTGGAATGATTATAAAGTCAAGTCACCATTGATAAATTATTGGATGACGAAATACATCATTATTGGGGTTCCAAAAAAGGATGAAAGATGCAACATTAATGACACTAAATAACACAGTAACTCACAATGTTACTAAACTCTATTGTGCATTTATAGGAAAATTATTAAGCATCAGAACAAAGCTAATCCATGGTATGAAGTATGTTATGAATGCAAGAGTTTATCCACAAGCAAATAAAAAAACCCTTACTTGCGTCAAGTGTGAAAAAGAAGATATCCCCTTGTTAGAAAATATTTGTTAAGACTTATCATTTAAGATGATATTTACAAAATATATATTATAATATTTGATATTGCAGAGTATTTGATTAGATGTAATGTGACGGAATATGCAGACAGACATTTACTTGTATCGTTAATGAATTAAAAAATTGAAATTTGATTGATTTTTCAGTTCTATTTTTATGACAACTATGTAACTTATCTTTGTTTTTCATAGTAACTAGAAGGAAATGTGCAAGGATTACAGAAAATTGTTGTCCACATAAGACAAAACATTTAAATTTTTAGTTAAAATGGACGGGAGGAAAAGAGAAGAAAGAGCAAATAACAAAGTTATTGTGGAAGAAGCAAGCAACATCGATGAAAAGGAAATGCAAAACGTGAGACCATAAAGCCAAGAAAAATAAATTAGAAGATTAAGTTCACATTTCTCCTTAGAAACAGAATCTTATAGGTTGCTAAACTATTTACTGATCATTGTACCACAATTTTTACATTTTTGCTCATTTGATGTATTTTATTTATTTCTTAAATATCAAAGTTAAGCGTTTATTCTAGACTTCAAAAAATGTAAATGCCTTAATCAAATAGAGAAAATAAAATTAGCAAATATAATAAATTTAAAGTATGTAATAAAAAAATAAATACATTATTCAAATAGAGAAAATGTGATCACCGAAATGAAATCTCCAAATTCATGAATGTATTAGATCTATGAAACTACAAACAGGATGAAAATTGATAGCAATTAACTAAAAGAAAATTTGAAGAAAACGGTATCCACATGGATTCAAAGCTTCCATCAAAGAGTTGAACTATGCTAATAATTAAGATTAATATTCAAACGTCTGTGTCTATATATACTTATGCCCAGATTCTGTATTAATAAGGAGAGTGTGTAGTTAGAAGTAAATACATGTAAATTTAATATGCTAATATTCGTGTAATTAAAACTCTCACTTAAATCAAATATTTAGTTTATTTTTTGTCACAAAATAGATTTTACGTAAATAAGATATATATGTTCCCTCAATAAGGGTGAGGTTCCCTTTTATAGATTACAAAGTAACTACGGTACATTTCAAAAGTAACTATAGTACAGAAAAGTAACTCTAGTACATAGAAAGATAAGGTGGTCTGTAATTGTTGGTTCTGGCAAATCTTTTGGCAGATCTTCGTCAGGATCTTGACTTTCACCACCCAAGATGCTGAAAGCATTGTCATGAGTGAGGTCAGCAGTTACGTCAGTATGAGTCTGCTGACTCTGTTGAGAATTTGATGTGCCCATGGAGGTGTCATCAGGTCCAAAGACATGAAGGAATTTGTCTTTAACAAAATCCATGATTTTAATTGTTAATTCTTTTTCACTGATATTAGGAAATTTTTGTTTAATTAGATTCTGAGCATTCAGGAATGAGTTTCCTGTGGGTGTTGGTAAGGCCTTGGGTATGGCTTAAAAGCAGGCTTGCGAATGTGCTTTGATTGTTTTTATCAATTCAGTTAAATGAGAATTTATTCCTTTGTCCCACCATTTGGTAAAGAAAATTCTTTTGAGTATTAAGATCTCATTTTGATATTCATATTTGAAGTCCCATTTTCAGATCCAATAGATATTAAAGCTAATAATAAAATGAATTAAAGATTGTGAGACTGTAATATTTTTGTTAACGGCTAGAAGGGAATAAGTAGAACGTCATTCCCTAAATTCTGTTTGGATTTGTTCAGGAAGAGTATCAAAAGTAATTCCAAATTTATCCCACCATAAGATGAACCAATTTGGAAGACCAGTATTGAGAACGTCATGACAAATACAGATAAATCATGTATGATTATGGATCAAATTCTGGAAATAGAATGTGTTGGTGAAAGATTCGATATAATCCCAATAACTGTATTTCACCATTTTTTTGTGAATCTCTATAGTTCTGGTTGTATGGGGATGGAGACCCCATTGAATGATAGAGATAAAGTTTCAGATGACAGCTTACTAAATGTAATAGGGCTGGTATTTCGATTAGAGTCATGGAAAGTATGTCTGATGTCCATGCAACCAGATTGTACTATGATAACCTCATTGATATAACGATAATGTTCAAATCTGCTTGGATACTGTTGAGTGGAGAGAAATCTATTTTTAATCTCCCATGGATCTGCCATTCATTTTTCATCATCGGTTTCAATAATGAGGATTATTTTCTCAGAAATACTGTTAGGTATATACTGTTTAAGTGTTAAGAGGACTTCTTATGTACTCTTACGAGTAGCCTCTTGAATAATAGGAAATTCGGTTGGCCAAAAGATGCCATCATTCGGTTGGTGTAGATTAATTCTGCCTCTTCCGCGGCTACGAGAGCTACGGCCACGTCCTCGGTTATTCATTTTGTTATCCCTGCAAATATTCACGAGTTAAGAAGTCAGGGAGAGAATTATGTTCACCTTTGATATATTCAATATCAAAGTCAAATACAGATAATATACTCTGCCAAGATGCAAATATCTGCTTTGATTCAAGATTTTGAACATCTTTTTTAAATATTTGTTTATCAGCAGAACAGTCAACACGGATAAGAAAATGCTGATTTAATAAATCATCTTGGAATTTAAGAACACATTTAACTATCGCTAACCATTCCTGTTTAATAGTGGGATAGTTTTAAGGTGGTCCTTTCCAAGTGCCACATGTGAATCTTAATAATTCTTCTTTCAGTTTCTGGGGATTAAGCTGTTTTAGAATACTTCCATAGCCAAAATTAGAAGCATCTGTTTCTACAATTTTATGCCAATTAGGATTAGGCAGAGATAAGCAAGGTAACTGTTTAATTTTGTCTTTAATTTTCTTAACGGCTAGTGTATGTTCTGGAGTCCAGGGAGCAGGATTTTTCTGAAGTCTATGATTTAGGAGAGAAGTAGTATGTGCTAATTGCGGGTAAAAGTCACAGATATAATTAAGACTCCTTAGAGACCTTTGTAATTGAGTCTTATCCTTGAACATCTGGAAATTTTGTGAATACTGACAGACATCGAGAACTTCTACAAAATCTGAGATGTCCCTCTCTAACCCACTTCCGGTGGTATAAGGATATATTTCTCATGAAAGTCATGCAGAGAGGTGATGCCAACAATGAACATTAGAAGGAAAAATTCATAGATAGCCTCCCAAGTCTATTTGCTGAACGAGTTCGTAGAAAATCCCGTGATAAGTATGATCAAATGAATATTCCTTATGACCACTACACCTATGGCCATCACATTGCCTTAGTCATCGAAGAAAGACTAGGACTCTGCAATGATATGAAATTACAGCATATGATGAAACATCAAAACCTTGACAACAGAAAAGAATTAGGTGAATTCTGTAATCAATTTGCCTACGATACTAAAATCCAATATCATTCTCCTTCCAAACCTTATAAGACTTCCATCTCTAAGCCCTACAAATCTCATAAAAAGTATTTTTCAAAAAACATTAGGCATAAAGAGTCTAGATATAGAGATTAACCACATCAAAAGAAATCTCACATCAACAAAACCAAAGCCACATGTTATAAGTGTGGATTACTAGGACATTTTGCTAATAAATGTCGATCTAAATTTAAGAAGAGACTCAATGAATTATCTCTTGATGAAGAGACTCACCAGAAAATCCTAAATTGCCTCTCTGAATCCAGCTCTAATGGAGATAGTGCAGACGATGACGTTGCACAAATTTATGCATCTGAGTCTGACTCTTCTGACACCTCTGACCAGCCAGACCAGCCTTGTTGCAGTTCTAAGACATGCAACGCTATAACTGAAACCAACTATTGAAAGACAATAGTTGAGATGAATGGTTTAGATCTGAACCGACCAGTTCTTAATGTCTTAACTGTCACTCAAAGATCTCTTCTCGTCACAGCTGACCAAATAATTGATCTAGAGATGAAATTAAAGTTTTTAGAAACCTGGTACAAGGAATATACCACTCCTGAGATCAGACTCGTTGAGAGCTACAGTATGAAAGAACTCTTAAACCGTATTCAACAGGACTCTGTATCTAACAAACATGTTACCATTTCTTATTTGAAAATGGAGATTAATATCATTAAGTCTGAAATCCAGCAGCTCAAGACTGCTAATCAAATCCTTTCCCAGGATCTGAATCTGCTAAAACATTCTACTCTCAAAGGAAAACCCCTGCAGACTTCGTTATAACTTCCTTACCAGATCAGCCTTCGCCAGATCAGACTTTGCCAGATTAGCCTAGCCAAACCTCACCAGATCAGACTTCTCCAGATCAGCCTAGTCAACCTACAGATCAAACTAAGGACAAAAATCCTTATTTACTTCTTCTTAACCAAGTTACCTTTATACTAAAATTACCTTAGTAATTAAACCCGATTTCATTATTACAGATGTCATTGTCTTAGTTGATAGTGGTGCTGATATGAATTGTATTCATGAGGGTTTAATCCCTCTCAAATACTTCCATAAAATCACTTAATTCTTTACAAGTGCAAGTGGTAATTCTATGAGAATTCAGTATAAAATACTAGAAGCACTTATCTGCAAATAGGGTGTTTGCTTATCTGCTTCATTTGTGTTAATTAAAAACATGACACAAAGTATCATTTTAGGCAATCCTTTTTTAAATTTTATTATGCCTATCACCAGAATCACACCTCAGGTATTCATACTGTAATTAATAAATCTGATATTACTTTTGAATTCATTTTCAAACCGTATATAAAATAAGTTGATCTCATAAAACATCTTATTGAAAATAAAACTAATCAGTTAAACTTGCTACAGAAAAAAATATACTTTTTGACTATTGATCAACGTATACAACAACCGACCATAAAAAATAAAATAAAAATAATTCTATATGAATTCAAACCAAAATCTGTAGTGATATCCCTAATGCTTTTTGGGATATGAAGAAACATATCAGCTATTTACAATACCATCCATACGTCAATGAGAAAAATATTCCTAGTAAGTTTAGACCTAGCCAAATGAAAAAAGAATATTTAGAACTATGCAAAACAGAAATTGAATCTTTTTTACAGAAAAAAATTAATTAGACCCAGTAAATCTCTCTGGAGTTGTACTGGTTTCTATGTTAATAAAAATGCTGAAATTGAAAGAGGATCATCTAGGTTAGTGATCAATTAAAAACCGCTTAATGATCCTTTGCAATGGATAAGATATCATATACCAAATAAAAAAGATTTACTTGACAGACTTCATGATTCCATAATCTTCTCAAAATTTGATTTGAAATCAGGCTTCTGGAAAATACAAATAGCTGAACAAGACATGTATAAAACTGCATTTACCATACCCTTTGGCCATTATGAATGAAATGTTTTACCCTTTGGAGTTAAAAATGATCCTTCTGAAATCCAGCTTATCATGAATGATATATTTAATGTTTATACTGCATTTATTATATGTTACATTGATGATGTCTTAATCTTTTCATCATCTATAAATCAACATATTAAACATTTGAATATTTTCAAGCATGAGATTAACAGAAATGGCTTAGTCTTGTATGCCAGTAAAATGAAACTATTTCAAACAATAATAAGATTTTTTGGCCATAATATTTCGAATGACACTATCATCCCTATTAACCGCAACATTGAATTCGCTTCTAAATTTTCAGATGAAATCAAGGATAAGACTCAATTACAAAGATTTCTAGGGAGTCTTAATTATATCCATGACTTTTACCTGCAATTAGCAAATGATACTTCTCTCCTGAATATTAGACTTTAGAAAAATCCTGCTCCCTGAACTCTAGAACATACACTAGCCGTTAGGAAAATTAAAGATAAAATTAAACAGTTACATTACTTATCTCTGCCTAATCCTAATTTGCATAAAATTACAAAAATATATGCTTCTAATTTAGGCTATGGAGGTATTCTGGAACAGATTAATCCCCAGAAACAGAAAGAAGAACTATTAAGATTCACATCTCGCACGTGGAAAGGACCAACTCAAAACTGGATCACTATTAAACAGGAATGCTTAGCGATAGTTAAATGTGTTCTTAAATTTCAAGATGATATATTAAATCAGCATTTTCTTATCCGTGTTGATTGCTCCGATACCAACTTACGGCTAACCAACACGCACCTCTTAATTAAGGGGGCTAACCATTATAAACTCAGTTAATTCAGGTAACAAAAGAACTCATAATTAGCATGTCTGTCAACATTTTACATGGGTCAACAGTCCTAACGCAATCCCTGCTTAACGAACCTTACCAATATGCGACTTGGATGACCTCCACTAATTATTCATTGATTGTTTTCCAAATTTATTATAGTATATAATGCTTGCTTCCTCAGCATCATGAATACTAGAGATTATAGTAAATGTCATATTAGGTTTAAATTATCACATACATGGTTTCATGAACAACTACTGTTTAAATTTAAAAAAAACTTACTGTTGAGGAGCACTATAGAGCACCTGAGAGTTGCAACGTTATATTTCTTCAAGTCTTGTTTATGAGCGTGGTATGTGCAATAAGAGAGGAGAGAGAGAGAGAGTGTGTGTAAATGAGAACATTTTATTACTCAACACATGAGTACCTAAAACAAACTAAGGTTGTAGAATTGAAAAACACTTATTCCCTCAACAAGGGTGAGGTTTCTTTTTATAGATTACAAAGTAATCTGTGGTACATTACAAAAGTAACTATGGTACAAAAAAGTAACTCTAGTACATAGAAAGATAAGGTGGCGTGTCTGAGTTGAAGTTGTCAAACCTTATCTTTGCTGAGTGGAAATCTACTTTTGAAAAAGTAGATTTGTCTTTTCTTGTAAACGAGAGACAACTGCATTATTGCTGTTGTTTCTGTTGCTATTTTATGAAAGTAGTTTTGTTGCTTCTGTTAGTGGCTTTTGCTGAGCTGGCCGTTCTGGCAGATCTAGACTTTGGCTTTGCCTTTCTTGTCGTTGTCTATCTGTTCTGAGATGATAGTGGTCAAACAATTCCAGAAATCTATAATTATTGGTTCTGGCAGTTCTTCATTAGGATCTTGAAAATCAAATGTCCAGATTCACACAACAAGATTCACAAACAAAAACAAAATACACTTAATTAAAACATGTACCAAAACAATTATTGATATTCCAAATGCAAAAAACGTTTAGAAGATACAATGATTTATTTAATTGATATATAAGAACATTCATTAATCTAATTAAAAAGATATAAATTTTGGAAGTCCATTCAACACCATTAACGGAAAAATTAAAGTTTAGTACATTGAGTCACTGAAAAATTAAATTTTCAGTACATGGAATTTCTTGAGATTCCAAATGTCAAAAACATTTAGTAGATACATCGGGTCATTCAATTTATACTTTAGAACATTCAATAAATTTTTTTATAGATATTTAATTTTTTGACGCCAGTCAAAACCTTCTTATAACATTCAAAACTTCTCATAAAAAACTGTCCATTCCAAACCCAGTATAAGTTAAATCTTTTTTCCATCATTTATATGCCACTAAAAAACTGTCCATTCCAAACCCACGTATAAGTTAAATCTTTTTTCCATCATTTATATGCCACATACAAACCGTCCTTAATTCAGAAGTAAACAAAATCTAAAAAAACCATACCTTTGCTACCATCATTTCAAAAATAAAAAATGATACAAAATGCAATACCAAACTATTCTTCCAATTGAACTCTGCACAATATACCATAAGTCTGTAAGTTATATAATATTTTTTAATAAATCTCTGTTGTTGGGTTGAATCTAACATTTTTTTGTGTGAACAGTCTTTTTTATAGACCAATCAAGCCAAATCTGGCAAGCATCTTTGACCTCTTGATCTGTCACAAAGATAAGTAAAACATAAAATGTAAAAATGCATTAAAATGTGTTTTAATGAAAAAAATTTAATATTCGATGTGCAATTAAAAGTCCATAGATCTTCTAGAATAATATGTATATTTAAATAATAGCATTAGATAATTTATTGTTAAAAGTAGTTTTATTTCAAAACAAATTATATGTGACAAGTTTTTTAATTCAACAACTTATCAAATATATTATTTTCTAATAAATATAGGAATCAAATTCTAAAATATAAAAAATCATACTTTGCGAATAAGGTATTACATGTTCTCACAAGAAGATAGGATAAAAAAATTCAACTATCCAACTAACCGAACAAGAAAAGACAAGCCGGAAAGCATTAGTCAATCGAGAAAAAAAAGATGGAGAGACAACAAGTTAAGGGTCTTCAAACCACATGCAAGGACAAATCACTGCCCAAAGTCATACTATTTTACTATTACAATGACACACGTCTATATTTTTGAAACATAAATTACACGTCTATTTCATTTATCAAACAAATTTATAATTAAATTCATGCATATACTAAATTTCATTTATTCTACATACTACATGAATAGATTTATCTGAGCCATTATCCTCTTCGATCCACGAACTTCAAAAATTCACTCTTGCTCTTTCTGTGGCGCAACAAAATTTGAGCATGAAACCCTAGTATTTTGTTACTATTATTGTCAGGTACGGATATTATAAATGTTCAAACATCAAGGACAAAAATATTTATATCACTAATTATTCATTCAACATTTACAAGGTATTCCTTGATGAAACCGAAGTGCCAGATGAGTTACACAATTTTTTTACTTCACAATCAGATGAAGGAATCATGTTTAGGAAACATTTTAAAGGTTATAATAGCATATTCTCCTTCACCTCACTCGGGGTTAAAAAGATCTCGCTACAGCAAACAAAGGAGTGTGTACACATTTAGAGTTCAATGACAGATATACCATGATCTACCATTACTTTTACCAGAAAAATGACATGTGTTCTTTCAATTATATTTTTATGACATTAATCATGAGTTTCAAAATAGGATTCAAATCGTAGCATAAAGGATCATGCATCAATTGAAGATATACAAATACATATTGCCAGCAATGTCAATATTGATCAATGTGTTTACAGTACCTCAATAGTGGATTAAATAGCTGTTATATGGATTGAAGGAAATAAGATCATATACCGTTCGAAAGGGGTATCGTCATACATGTAAATTCTGGAAATCAACACAGGGTACAACACTACTTTAGTTGTTATGATTCTCTTTAATACGCTATATTATTTCCAAATGGAGAGGCGGGTTGGCATACATACGTAAAGAAAATATAAGGGAGGAATATTAGTGATAATGAGCTAATACGTCCAATTTCAAGCAGACAATCTTTTCCAAATTTTAGATCTGCAGGCGATGTCATTAGAAATGAACGTCAATGTATGATTACAATTTATGTATGAAAATGCATACATCCTTTTCATTTTGTCAATCTAAATATTTTAAAACAAAGTCTAAATTTTATTTATGTTTATAAATAGGAGTTACACAACCCCATGCATCAACAGTTTCTTGCAGAGAATATTATTGTTATAAGCTACAGATTCGACCTTCAATCAAGTCAGTTATTCTTTTAGTTGGACGACTTCTACAACAATATGTATTTGATATGTACATAAATCTTGAAACAACAAGACTTGATTTCTATAGGACACAATAATCACATATAAGATCAGAGTTATATCAAGGAATTGTTGACACTATAAATGCCGGTGAAACAAAATGGGATAAAGTTGAAAAAATAATTGTTCTTCCTGCATCATTTATTGGGAGGTCCACGAGACATGCGACATCGTTATTTGGATGCCATGGCATTAGTATAACTTTTCGGAAGACCAGATCTTTTCTTAACAATGACATACAATGTAGAATTGAAAGACATAAGAGAAGAGCTTCAAGAAGGCTAAAATCCTGAAGATAGACCAGCTCTCACTTCAAGAGTTTTTAGAGGAAAACTAATGGACCAAAAATATTAGATCTTAAAGAAAGAAATTTTTGGCAAAGTTGCAGCGTATGTCTACGTGATTGAATTTAAAAAAAGGACTTCCACATGTTCACATGTTAATCATATTGAAAAATGGTTATAAAATCACAAATGCTTATCAATATGACAAATATGTGCATGCCAAAATCCTTGATAAAGAAACAAGTTTACATCTCTATGAAGCTGTTGTCAGACACATGCTACATGGACCTTGCCGAAAATACAACAAAAATTTCCCTTGCATGGTCAATGGAACGTGAAGATTCCATTATCTTAGACAGTTTTCCTAAAAGACAATGCAAGGGAAAGATGCATATCCAATAAACAAAAGAAGAAATGATGGAACACAGGTAAAAAGTAATATTATTATGAGTAAATAATCTCTAAACATAGAATATTTGAAAACATATAATAGTTGTTTAGTAATTTAAAATGTTTTTCCTTTTATTTGTAGGTAAAAGTCAGAAATGTGACATTTGATAAACGTTGGACCGTTCCTTACAATCCATATTTTCTTATGAGATATAATTATCACATGAATGTGGAAATATGCTCTGGTTTAAAGGCTGTTAAATACTTATATAAGTATATCTACAAAGGCCATGACAGGGCGGCTGTTTATATATATCCTGATGGTGATTTTCAAATAATAAATGAAATCAAAGAATTTCAAAATGCAAGGTGGGTATCTGCACTGGAAGCTTATGGAGAATTTACGATTTTCGATTGAACGAAATGTCACCAACTGTCATTAATTTACAACTTCATATTTCTAATCAACAATCTGTTTCATATTGGGAAAATCATAACTTACAACAAGTTATCGAATTGCAACATGTCTCTCAGAAAATGTTGACAAAGTACTTTACAATGTGCAAAAATGATGAAGATGCAAGCAAGTTTTTGTATAGAGAATTTCCAAAACACTATGTCTGGGATAAAAAGCTCCATTTGTGGACCAAAAGAAAAAAAAAATGAGAAGTGATTTCACGCATTGCAAGTGCAAATCCAACTGAAGGTGAGAGATATTACTTAATTTTATTACTTAATCATGTAAGAGGTCCAAAATCTTTTGAAGATCTCATGAATGTTGATGGAAATCAATGGTAGGCGTTTAAGGAGGCAGCACGAAAATGGGACTTCTTGAGTTTGATCAAAGTATAGTAGAATGTTTAGATGAAGTTGCTGGTTTCGAAATGCCTCGAGTATTCAAAAGACTTTTTGCAATGTTATTAGCACATTGTGAACCCATTGATGTCAGAAATCTATGGAATCATCATTTTAACACAATGTCAGAAGACTATGCAAAAGATAATGAAGGCTTCATAGAATTACAACTTCAATGCACACTTCAAGATATTCATTTCTTTCTTGAATCAATGGGACGAGACATAAACTCATATGACTTGCCATGTATTAGAAACATCTCAAGGGATCTACAATCTTTAAATATGAAAGACATCATAGATGAAAGATCGATTGTGGTATCAAAAGAAGATTTTGAAGTTGTGAAAAATCTTAATGAAGAGCAAAATAATGCATATAATGTACTTCTTGAAAGAGTCAACAACAACAAAAGCGGTGTTTTCTTTGTTGATGGATCGGGAGGAACATGTAAAACATTTTTGTACCGAACATTACTTGCTCAAATAAGATCACATGGGATGATAGAGATAACAACTGCAACTTCTGGGGTTGCTGCTTCAATATTGCATGGAGGTCGAATGGCTCATTCAAGATTTAACATTCCTCTACAGATAAATGAATCAACCATATGTAATATATTAAAGCAAATTAGTAGAGCGGAACTTATTCGACAAGCAAAACTCATTATATGGGATGAAGCACCGATGACAAAACAAGCCACTATTGAATCAATGGACATGACCTTTAGAGATATCATGAAAAATTCAGAACCATTTGGAGGAAAAGTTGTGGTATTCTTGAGGGGATTTTCTACAAGTCCTTCTAGTTGTTCCACGAGCAGCACGACTTCAAGCAGTTAGTGAAAGTTTGGTCAGATCACATTTTGGGAAAAAATTAAAAAAATATGATTGAGAAAAAATATGAGAGCACAAAATGATCCTCAATTTGCAGAATATTTATTTTGAATTGGAAGTGATATTGAGTGAACCACAAAAGATGACTTCATTTCTCTTCCAAAAGATATAGTAGTTTCATTCGATAACGACAAATCATCAGAGCTTTGTTTAAATTAATTTCATTTTTCCAGATTTAGCAAACAAGGCTAACTCATCAGAATATATAACACAAAGGGGAATTCTTTGTACGACAAATGAGTATGTTGATCAAATAAATGAAAGAATGATTGATATCTTTCCTAGAGAAAGTAAAGAATATATGAGCTTCTATGAGGCAGTGGATAATACATATAATTACTATCAACAAAAGTTCATCAACACGTTGTTTCCCAATGGCATTCCACCTCATAAATTAATGTTGAAGAAAAATTGTCCAATAATGCTCTAGAGGAATTTAGATCCTTCAAACGGTCTTTGCAATGGTAGTAGAATGGTTTGTCATGAATTCAAGAATCATGTCATTCATGCAGAAATAACTACTAGGCAACATGCAGGTAAACAAGTATTCCTTCCGCGAATACCTTTAAACCCAGCAAATAATGAAGGATATCCATTCAAGTTCATCAGAAAACAATTTATGATTCGCCTTTGTTTTGCAATGACTATTAACAAGGCACAATGACAAACGATACCTCATGTCGGAATATATCTCCCATAACATGTATTATCTCATAGACAGCTATATGTTTCACTTTCAAGAGGAATTTCAATGGAAACGATGAAAGTTTTAGTGAAATCAAATAATCTATTTATAATAAAAAAAACATTGCATACCATGAAGTTCTTATCTAGTAAAATTATTTTTTTAAAACAAGATTTTGTATCTAATATCAATAATAAAAAATGATATGTTCATATTAAAATTTACATACTAAAACCTACAGACAACTTGCGTCGTCTCCAACTAGTTTAAAGAAATGGAGGTAGAAAAAATCATTTAAAAACAAAGGTAAATTCTAGAAACTAAAGAAAGCATTTTAAAACAAAGGTAAATGCTAAAAACTAATTTATGTCTTTTTTATGTAATGGTGTTAATGGCTTAACAAAAGTTTGATTTACTGTTAGTTTTGACACTAAGCATATTTTATAATTTTTTTAAGTATATGGGTATAAAACACTAAAAGAAAGTATAAGGATATGTTTTATTATAGAAAAATTAATTAGAGAGTCATTGCAAAAATGAATCACATGATTTATTTATCATCAACATAATTATTCTTCAGTGTAGACACAATATTTTATCTGGTTTAACACTTAAAAATACACACTTTATTTATTAACTCATGTACTAGTCTAATATGTGTATGTTTTTTTAAAAAAAAAATGCCCAATGCCTAAAATAGATAAATAGACTAGGGGCTAAAGAGATAAGAGATACGTCAAGGACTAAAAAAAGCAAAGGGGCTAAAAATTAAAAGTGAAGCTCTAAGTTTGCCTATAAATAGAGGAGAAGTCTTCACTTGAGAGGAGGGGATTTTAGAGAGCGAAATAGAGGTCTTGAGAAAATATGAGAGATTTTTTAAAAGAGAGAGAAAAATAGTCTTCATTTCTATTCATCTTCCATCTTCTCTTATTCTTTTTCTTAAGGTAGTTTAAATTTCTTGTACTTTAGCTTCCAATATATCTTGTTCATTATTTTTCATCATTTCTCTTCTTCATACTCATGTAGTTGATATTTTTCATTTTCTTTTACATACACAAGTTGTTTATTCCTTCTTTATCATTTCTCTTACTCTTAATCTTAAGTTTTATTTTCATGCATTGTTGATTTCTCTAAAAATTTGATAATGAGATGACTTTGTCATCAACTCAATCAATGAAGATGAGGATAAACTTTTGAGAGGTGTAAAATTAATTCAATGTCAATCAACCCGAGGGTTGAAAGTGTACATTTGATAAAAAGATCCATTGTCGTAATTTCTCATACATAAAATGTATAAAATAGAGAGTGAAACATCTATACAAGATTATGCAAATATTTAAGCATTAGATTTTTTATATTCTTACAAGTCTTTCCTTTTTTTTTATTTTGTTCATCATTTTTGTGACACTTGTTTGAACTAGTTATCATCCATGATCATTCCTTGCAATGAAGGAAGAAAGGAAAAATGATAATTAGTGAACTAACTAATCCAAAATAAAAAAGAGGTATATTAATATCCCAAGAAAATAATTATATTACATTTTGAAATTTTATGATCATTTTCTACATGACGCTCGGTTCAACTAATTACCATCCGTAATATTTTGCTATTTGAACAACAATTATTGAAAAAAAAGGAAATGGTAATTATTAAACTACTTTGTCATAATAAAGGGTAAATATATACCAAATATATATATGTGTGTGTATATATATTTGTGAAATTTTATAGTTCTAAATTATTTATATATAAAGAAATTTAATATAACTTTATTTTTAATATTACAATTATATTAAAAATAATTAATAAAAGTAAATTTTTTTTCTCTGCTTTCAACATAGAGACACACCATCTGCTTTCAACAGAGGCTGTGACCCTCTGTTAGGGGACAGAGGTTGCCTCTGTCCCTTCTCCCCTCCACCTTTGTTTGTTTTTTTTGTTTTTTTCATATTCATTTTATTCTAATATTCTCTCTTTTATTTAATTTTCTATATTTATTTTAATATTCATTTTATTTTATATTTCTTATAATTTTTTTACATGTTTTACATATTCATATTCTACCTTATATTTTCTCCACTTTGTCATCCTACAATTACATGTGAATCTAATTTATTTATCTATTTATTTCTTTTACCCTTTTTAGTTATTAATATTACCTTCGTTTCGATTTTTATTTATGTAGCTCTCTTATATTATTATGTTTATGCTTCATTACTCATTCACTTATGATTATACAACATGTATATGTTTGTATCAGAAAATTACATGTAAATTGAAATTTTATCATCTTTATCAATCTTTTTTTACTAAAAATCACTATGACGGGATTTGAATTTTTTTTATATCAAATTTCTCGAACTACTAAGGTGAGGGGTTATTTTTGGGATACCAATAAAAACTCCAATAATGCTTTGATTTTCAAAAAAATTAGAAAATTAAAAAATATTTTTCAATGGTCTTTGTACCACCCATTAAAGATCATTACTTTGATTCATTTTATGATTAAAAAATGTACATAATAGGACATTAAAAATTAATTTCTTTCATTTTTATTTATTTATTTCTTTACATTGTTTCAAAATATAATTTGGATATCATTTGGTTAAATTTGGTAACCATTTTTACAATGGGTGTTGTGGGGTGCTAATACATTCTTCACGCACAAATGACTCCCGAACCAACTTTAGATTTTCGTAGACCAAATTTTTTTTAAAAAATTGAGTGACCAGTCACACCCTAAAATGATTGGTGGCTACAATTTTTTTTGTTCAAAATGATTTTTCAATCGTCGCTTCGCGTAGCACGCACTTTGCGACAACTTGGCGACTCCACTGGGAAGCAATTGGTCTACCCATTTTTAGATCGATAGAGAGTCAAGTCAAAATTTTGTCGTATGCTATCCTTTTGTGTGGTTCTTTGTTTGTTTATTTGATTCATTATTTTTTCTTATTCATGCTTGTAGTTGTATATAGTTTATTTTTTTACGAAGTATATTTCTTTACATAATTTTTAATTGCACACACATACATGTGGCCTATACCTGGGCTTTCCGTTTAGGATTAGTGAGAATGAGTAGTAGAATGCCTTCGTGAAATTACGGTTCCCGTACAGGCTCATGAAAGTTCTCACTCAGGCTGACCCTTTTGGGATACTGGTTGGGGGTCTATGTTACTCCGTTTGGATAATAGTGTGGATAGTTTGAGAGCCTATTAAGATATTTGAAATCCCGACCACACCCACATTTGGTTTTTATAGCTTATCTCATGACAAATGTTTGATAGGAATAAAGATTCAGCTTAAATATGGTATCATGATTAACTTTGTCTTACACTACTTAAACGTTTCTTTTCTTCTCCATCATTTCACTTCTGACTTCGTCTTTCTTTTTTGCATACATGCACCATGCTGCGTAATAGGGATCGTAAAGAAGTATTCAATTCATTCAAATTTTAGAGACCATAACTTCCACTTTAAGTGTGATAGAAGATCAAAATATTGTAGCCCAATGGTAAGAGGAAACGCAAAAATGAAAAGGAGATTGTCTGAAGAAAGGAGCATGTCGTCTTCTACCATCAATCACTAAGATAGAGTTCTCACACACTGAATTAGAGAGGTTAAAGAAGATATGAGAAGATTTTTCACCAGAGCAGATAAATTTGTTTGTTGGCAAATATGGTCACATCAATTATCTTTTGTATATTGCAGTCAGTGCTCCCATTTCCTGAGGTTTTAATGCATTTTTGGGACCCTCTGTATAGATTTTTCACCTTATTGAAGAATATCAAACCCTATTGAATGTCTCACTGTAAAATACAAATAAAATTTATAATTATGACAAAAAACTCACGTTGAAGAGAGCTTTATCCAAGCTCTTGGGTATTATCCATGCATCTGAGATTAAGAAAAGGTTGAAAGTTAAAGGGGGTAATGAGTGTGTGCCACTGGATTACCTCCTAGATCTCACCCAAAATGTCTTGAAGGAAGATAAGAGTATGGCTCTATATGCTCTGTATATTTATGGCACCGTGTTGTTTCCAAATATTCAAGTTTATATGGATGATAAAGTGATAAAAATGTTCCTGGAAGTTGAACATGGTGTTAATCATGTTATCTCAATTTTCGCTGAGACTTTTCGTTCTTTAAATCACATCTGAGTGTTTGGAAAAGGGAAATTCGTCGACTCTCCATCTCTTTTGTGTATTTGGATTCTTAGCCATCTAAGATATCCACCAGATTTCAAATGTTCTCAAGTTAAGTTTTCAAGTCCATTGATGAAGACGAGAATTCCCATAGTAGAATTTGGAATAGCTAAATGGAATCCGCAGTTTCTCAAAAAAAGGGTATGGCTCTCTGACCTATCAATGTTGAACGATGAGGATGTTACCTGGAAAGTCCATTGGATGCCGTCGACATCGATGATCAATAGATGTGGCGACTTTCAATGGATCCCACTCCCAGGTCCATGGGGTTGTACTAGTTATGCTCCATTAATGGTGCCCCATCAATTGTACATGAGACAGTTTATCCCTGCCACACACGCATTGAAGTATATTGAGATCAGTTATGATTCATAAGATATTGAACAAAAATTGTAGCAGCTGATTGGAGCTTGAAAAATAATGAGAATGGTGCAGAATGAGAATAACCGCATGAACTGCACAAATGAGTATGTAGTGTGTCTTAAGAGTAGAGGCAAAGTAACTATTTCTTTACCAGTTGAGGATTTACAATCATACAAGTTACAGGAAGCTCATCAGGAGATTGTTAAAAAGGAGGGGCGGGATGTGTTATATGAGGAGCGTCAAAAGAATTTAGCTCTCTTAGAAGAAAATAGACGTCTAACAGTGGAGGAAAATGTGTCTAACAAACAAAGGATTGAGGTCGAATAACAACTTAGAGATTTGAGAAACAAGGTTGAGGATCGAGAATATCTGAAGCAAAAAAACTCAGAGTTGAGAACTGACACTCACCAACGAAACAATAAAATTAGAATGATGGCAGAAGACAATGAGAATTTGTGAGGGGTAATCTATGAACAAGAGGATCAAATCATGAAGTTAGAAAGGAAAAAATAAGCTTGTACAAGAGGTTTTAGAAGAGTTGAACGGGACTGTTTGATAAGAAGAATGCATACATCATTAAGTTGGAAGAATAATATGACGCATTACGATGAATCACTAATAATTTACAAGTTGATTTAGAGAATAAAATAGTTAGGAAGGTCGAGTCACCAATTAATTGATAGTGAAGAACTATTGAAAGTCATTGCAAGCCTTGAGCACCAAGTTAGAGCGTATCAGAACGTGGCAGAGAAATTGGCAAGAAACAATGATGTTATTATCGACTCACTGAGATATGATTACCAATTTTTGCAACAAGAGCACGACTTGATTCGACAACGATCCAGGCAGGCTGTGGAATGGCTTAAAGGCGTGGCTATAAGAGTGAGAAATTTGGCAGAACAAGCATCATTTTTGAAAAAAAAATTGTTTTTCCCATTCATCCTAATAGGGAGAACTTGTCTAAGTTTTTTGAAGAAATCAATAGAGATTTGGGTCATTTTGGTCATTCTGTATAAACTCATATTGCAGAGTAGTGTGATTGACTTCAACATACTCGAATGTAGTGGATGGCTCTACTAATTAAATGAAATGGAGTACTTTTGGACTTTCACTTTGCACAGTATCACTTCTTATGCATAAATTTACTTTCATCATTATTATCATTTCTTCCTTTTCATTAGCAAAATCTACATTCTCATTGTTTTATCATTCTTTTCTTAAAAAAACTTTTCAAAGATAGCCCGTCAATTCCGACATCCCTATCGAACGCGAGCTCAAGTTAGGGTCATGGACAAGCAATCACGAGAGGGAATGAAAGAAGAAATTAGGGAGCTAAAAGAGTAAATGACTAGAGTTCTGGAACTCCTAGCCGCCAGTGAGGGAAAAGCTTGTCTTGAAAATCCGCAAGGGGCTCAATCATCACAAATCAACTGTCAAACGATACTCCACCTTACCCTCCTGGGTTCACTCCAACCTATCAACGTCATCAGACTGACCAGTTTTAGCGTGCCTCACTACTAGTAAATATCCAACACTATCCATTTTCAAATGTCCAGGAAATGATGCAGACAGGAAAAAATGGGTACAGCCCATCCACAATGGCACTGGTCACAACCAAGATTTCACTCCACAACACGAACTCGTTAATGAACCAATCGTCATACTCAATGTTGATGACCAGAAGACGCAGAGGCCCGTTACCAAACCAAGTGAAGACCCGCTGTCAAAAGATAAAATAGACTTTCTAGAGGAGATATTACGCACCATTGAACGATCAGATGTATATGGTACCATTGATGCCACCTAATTATGTTTGGTCCCGGGATGTAACCATCCCGCACAAATTCAAACTACCTGATTTTGAAAATATGATGGTAGTACATGCCCGAGAAGTCATCTTATTATATATTGAAGAAAGATGGTTGCTTGTGCAAATGATGATAAGCTGCTAATTTATTTATTTCAATATAGCTTGATGGGGGCTACATTTCGCAGGTATATCCAGTTGGATAACCAACATATTCGGAGGTGGACAGATTTAGCTGATATTTTCTTAAGACAATCAAAGTACAACATAGACATGGCTCTTGATCATCTGGATCTACAAATGACGGAGGAAAATCATACTGAAGGCTTTAAAGATTATACGCAAAGGTGGAGGGAATTAGCTGCTCAGGTACACCCCATTGTCAGAAAAGAAGATGGCTGCAATGTTTATTAACATCTTAAGATCCCCATTCTATGATAGGATGATTGAAAATGTTTCAAACAACTTCTCTGACATTATAGTGATTGGTGAAAGGATTGAATATGAGGTAAAGAATGGAAGAATTTTGGAAGTCATATCGGATACATCATCCATAAAAAAAGGGGTCGTCGTTGAAGCGAAAAGAAGGGGATGTACAAACGATCAATTTTGAGTACTCATGACTAGCTACGAACCCGAGGCTGGGATTTTCAAAGTATAGTGAAAAGCTCAAATCTACGACATCATATGTGGCAAATACCTCACGAATTCCATACAATTATCACTCTCAACAATCAAAATTTCAAAATAACCACCGACTCACCAGCAAAATGTTGGTCAGGCTGATCAGCCTCTAAGGGAAAATATAAATAATCAACATTTTGTCTAATATGATCCAATCCTCATGTCATATACGGAACTCTTACCACAATTGATACGAAATAATCAATTGGTGTCAATTCCTTATGAACCTCTTCAGCCGCCATACCTAAGGTGGTATGATCCGCCTAGCCGCTGTGATTATCATGCTAGGGTAGTGGGAAATTCGACTGAGAATTGCACAGTATTAAAAGGTAGAGTATATGCATTGATCAAGGCTGGATGGTTGAATTTCAAAAAGGCTAATGGCAACCCATATATCAATTCCAACCCTCTACCAAATCATGAGAATCATCTCATAAATGCAATTGAGGAATATTTTTTATGTGAAAAGAAAGATGTGGCAGATGTAAGCACGTCAATGGAAATGCTTTTCCATCTTCTTTTTAAAGTGGGGTACATCTACTCATTATGCTCAGAGGATGAAGGCATTTCTAAGAAGTATATGCATGAATTTGGTTGCTTGTTTCATAAGAATGTAACTGGACATACAATTGAGGAATGCGTTGATTTTAAAATGGAAGTGCAAATGTTCTTGGATGCAAAGATACTTACAATAAGTCATAAAGGAGGAAGGGAATACCAGGAAGATGACTCTTTAGTCCTCATGATAACTAAGGAATCATCTGAAGTAAATGTAGAAGTGTCATCATATATCTGAAAACCTCTCACACTATATTATGAGAAAAAGTCATCTCGCACCACTATGCATTATACTCCAACGCCCATCACCATCCAAATGCACGGTGCATTTGCTTACAAAGATTCAAGAGCAGTACCATAAAGGTATGAATATGAGGTTACTATAAGCAGCAACAACAAAACTCAACGGCTAAATCCGTCAGATCTCGATCTCCCCATAAATAATATTACGTGAGTAGGTGGGATGATGAGGAGTGGCAAATGCTACCGTTAGAAGTTTTAAAAATGGATACAAGTGATGAGTTTGAAAGGCAAAGGAAAGAGAAAGCCAAAGAATGTGAAAATGGTCATGAGTTCTAAGGAAAAATGCATAGCGGCCAAGAGATATACCCAAACATAATGAAAGGAATGGATAAAGAAAAACTAGTGTCTGAAGAGGAAGTATGTGAATTTTTAAAGCTTATTAAGCAAAGTGAGTATAAGGTGATAGATCAACGTAATCGCTTACCTGCTCGCATATCCTTACTATCATTATTTCTTAATTCTGAACCACATTGCCAAGCATTATTGAAGATTTTGAATCAAGCGTATGTCTGTCATGCATGATGGTGGAGAAGTTGAGTGGAATTGTGGTAATATTACAGCACAAAATTTTATCACAGATGATAAAATCCCTGCCGATGATATTGGACACACTAAAGCTCTACATATATTTGTGAAATGTAGAGATTATGTTATTGTAAAAGTATTGATTGATAACGACTCATCTCTAAATGTAGTGCCAAGATCTACACTAGCAAAGCTCCCTATGGACGCAACAAATATGTGGTTGAGCATAATGATAGTAAGATCATTCAACAGTACCCAAAGAGAAGTAGTCGGAGACATAGAGATACAAATTTGAATCGGGTCATGGCTATTCAATATTATTTTCCAAGTGATGGACATAACTCTAGCATACAGTTTTCTTTTAGGTCGACCATGGCTTCTCTCTCCTGGGGTAGTACCGTCATCCTTACATCAGAAGTTTAAATTTATAATGGATAATAAACTCATTTGTATATATGGGGAAGAAGATTTGGTACCTAAGCCGGCCACCATGTCATATGTTGAGGCGACAGAAGACGCATTAGAGTGCTCATTTCGATCATTTGAGATTATAAACATCACATTTGTAGCTAGTGGAAAACTTGCTCCAACACCAAGCCTATCAAAAGTATCTCAGATGGTGGCAAAGTTAATGAAAACAAGGGGATACAAGCCAAAGAATGTGAAAATGGTCATGAGTTCTAAGGAAAAATGCATAGCGGCCAAGAGATATACCCAAACATAATGAAAGGAATGGATAAAGAAAAACTAGTGTCTGAAGAGGAAGTATGTGAATTTTTAAAGCTTATTAAGCAAAGTGAGTATAAGGTGATAGATCAACGTAATCGCTTACCTGCTCGCATATCCTTACTATCATTATTTCTTAATTCTGAACCACATTGCCAAGCATTATTGAAGATTTTGAATCAAGCGTATGTCTGTCATGCATGATTATTGTGGCTCATCAATTCACATCTTATATATGACACGAGTCCTCTAAAAAGCTCTTCATCTTCCTTTTGAATTTCCGGCTGATGAACTAGAAGCTTTTATTTCAAAATGGTATTTAGTCTTTCATTTCAAAATGATAAGAAATTAAATTTGACCATAAACTACCTGTTTTTTTTTAAATCATCATCATTATACTTGATTGATGTCTCTACTCTATTTCTTGATCACCAAAAAACAAAGTTTACTCTCCGTATGAATTTAACTGCCCAATAGTAAGCCAACATTTTAGTGGCCGAAATTAGAAGAATATTATTATATAGCATCATGTTGTGGTAGTGTGTATATATAGATATCACATATTAATTATCGTCATAACTAAAAATATTTTTGCTTATTCTACTTATTCTGGAAGTATCACTATCACTATGAAGTTTCGTAGCTAAGAAATCAGAGGTTTCTTTCTTCTCATAACAGGTTTTCTTTATCAACGCTAATTGCATGAGACGGTTTTGTTTATAAACCAGACCAGGTTTTAGTTATCAACCCCTAATTACCGGAGGCAGTTTTGTTTAAAAACTAGGTTTACCATATAGTTGCTTGTGAGCCTAAATGGTCAATTTAAACTCAAACGACTATCATTACCTTTTTTCTTTTAATTAATTAATCAATTGCTACTTTAGCTTTTTAATTCAACAAATTAGAAAATAAGTTATTCTGGCAATGGATTATTCCCCTTTCAAACAATTGAAATTTTTGCACTCTTCTAACCAAACATCTAAAATAACTGTAAATATTTTGCACTCCTTTTTTGGATCTTTGTAACCGGACATTGAAATTTTACGAGGATTATGAAGGACTTGTTTTCAGTTGACTAGAAAGTTGATTGTGGGCACAAATTATTCTCTGTGGACATCAGAAGTTTTATTTTTCTACTTTAAACTTAAAATTATATGAAAATTGAGACCTTGAAAATGAAGATGAAAATTAAGGGACTAGAAAATCCCTTAACCAATGGTTTAGATAAATTTAGTTGACAAATGTACTTTTCATATTAATGTTTACGAAAAATTAAGATGCAAAAACTCATCCTCAAGCATATCACTAAACCCAAGAGTTTAGCTTTTGTTAATCCAAATAATTGGTATTTTATTGATGGAACTAACCAAAAATGGAAATGAGTGGTTAAGTTTAGGTCATATAAATTGGTTAATGAAAAATGCAATCTAATTTAATTTGTGATGCATTACACGTCTATGTAACAAAAGAGAATTGATGCATTTAGTGATGTAAAAATTATAACTAATCTAATTTTATCACATAAACTTATAAGGAATAGTAAATTAGTGAGATAAGAAAAATAACACTTTTTTTATAAAAGTGTGAAGATTCGTGAAAATTAAACTTCCATCATAGTAAACAAAATTCAATTATGATAATCTGAACAATCTTCAAATATGGCAAAAGGAATATAACTATTTCTAATTAAAGACTACGAGTATAACCGACATTTGTCCAAAAAATGAGAAGATAGCATGTCAGTCATGTGATCATGTCCGAATTATGTATTAGATCAGTATAGTGATGATTTGTACAGCTACTTACCAACTTGTTTTAGTAACCTAAAAGAACCTCACGCGTTTGAGGACGATTTTAAGGAATAAATGCGCTTTTAATTTTTGTGTTCTTTTTCTAAACACTTTATATTAGTATTTAATGTTTGAAATAATTACCATTAGAAAGATTTAAATAAATTCATAGCCTCACAATTTCCAGAAGTATCTTAATATATTAGGTTTTCAAATTTAAAAGGATTTAAACTAGAAAATTCAATTTTTATTACAAGAATTTTAATTGCGAACAAAAATTATGGATAGAAATTTGTCAAAAGTATTAAGAACCCTGGCACAACAACAGGCCATAGTTTGAGTTGGGGGTGGTGATTTAGTGGCAGTGGATGACAAAGTGGTTTTGTTACCTATTTCATTAGAAACAGTAAATTTTTTAGTACATCACATTCATGTATTTACTATTCATGTGAAGGTATTGATACTACTGAAAAATATTCTATTTGCTCGTAGCTTGCGTTTGATATCGGATAAAGTAAATATTGGTTTTCATTTTTCTTGTGATGGACTTGAAAGAGGAGGGACATGTCAAGTATTCGTTTGGGATCATGTATTCTTAGGTCTATTCTGGATGTACAGTGTAACTTCAGTAGTAATATTTCATTTCAGTTAAAAAATGCAGTAAGATGTTTGGAGTAGTATAAGTGATCAAGAACTAGTAACTCATATCACGGGAGAAAACTTTGCGCAGAGTTCCATTACTATTAATGACGTGGCGAACACGGTTGGAAGTACATATATAGTATTTTATGACTTTGATCTAGTTTTTAATATGAACTTTTTAAATCTTCTTTTGTTAATGGTTAATATTTTTAATAGTTAATTTCACCATCCTTCAACTTTGACAAATTTTTAAATAGATCTCTTCAACTTTGAAGTCTTCTTAATTCTCACTTCAACTTTCACGAACTATCAAATAGATCCCATCTATTAGATTTTCTATCTTCTACTCGTTAAGTTGGTCACGCACCTAGCACGTGGCCAAAATTTGAACCAAATTGCCCTTCCCATAACAGAACGAACCTTTTGACTAAAAAATAAAAAAAAACATTGTCTAGCCTTCTTCGCCATGTTTGCAACCTCTTTCACCTCCTTCCTCACCTCCTTCCCCATCTCTCCCTCCATGACTCCTTCACCATCTTCTCCAGTCCTGTTGCCTTCACAAACCCTCTCACTGACCCATTTATGCGGACGATGTAGCGTGAGAATTTTTAGAGCGAATGTATAGTCGCACGTGCAGTCCACTTTCTGGAGATCATAATTTTTTACTCGAGTTGACTCACGGGGCCCGTAAGATATGAAATAGAAGCTCGTTCATAGATCTACATGTATAAAAGGGTTGACCCGTTATGGCCTGGTTTCAAGCCCAAAAAAGATCATTTTGGGCACTTTCAGAGGTCCGGGAGCTGTTTTCACAAGTTTTGACATTTTTGTAGTTTTTCCTTTTTTTATGTTTAGGGTTTTCTGAGACAGTTTTAATACATTTTGTTTAGGATTTTTCAACTGATATTGTTGGAGACGTATTCTCTATAATTCCAATTTTTGATATTTCATGATTTATCGAAATTGATACTTAAATCTTGATTGTGTTAAAATTTAAAGTTTTAAAAAATTGAATCACTGAAAATCGTATACGATTTAACATTATATTTAACATTATTTGATATTATTATGTTTTCATGGATGTTTTGCTACCCCTCCCATTAAATGTTTCAACTCTCAATCCAACCTTCACCTCCAGCACCGCCAATTCTCGCATTAAGGAATTGATCCGCCATTAATGGCCAAGCAAGAATGGGCACTCCAGCACATACGCTTTCTAACACTGAGTTCCACCCACAATGGCTTAAAACCCCCTTTACATTATCATGCATCAGAATCTTTCTCATCAACCATTCTCTCACTACAATCCCTCTCTCTCTAACTCTTTCCTGAAACTCATTTATAGTTTCTGTCCCTTTCTCTTCTTTTCTCATTACCCACATGAAATTCACCCCGGATTCCTCTAAGCCTGTTTTTATTTCCTTTAGCTGTGAAGAACTGATCTCTGATTGTGACCCAAACGCTACGTATAAAACAGAGCTTCCTTTGGTTAGTTTTTCATCGAGCCATTTGACCCATTTCGGTTTTCTCTCCTTGAATTACCTTTCAGGAAAAATAGCATAAATAAATCATTCACATCCTAGTCTGAAATAGAAAAAAAGTTTAACTAAGCTATTTTACTTTGATTATTGATTACCTTTCGTGGGTCTACCAGACAAAGTTGTCCAACGCACCAGGGCTTGGGCTCGCGCTCTTTTTTGCAGAAATCGAAGAACAGACTGAGGAGTGGAACGATTCGGGTCTCTGAAAACTAGCTGTTCACTATCAGAGATCCACGAAAAGGTAGAGATAGGGAGTTAATGGAGGGAGAAATGGGGAAGGAGGTGAGGAAGAAGGTGAAAGAGGTTGCAGACATGGCGAAGAAGGCTAGACGATGTTTTTTTTAGTCAAAACGTGCGTTATGTTATGGGAAGGACAATTTTGTTCAAATTTTGGTCACATGCCTAGGTGACTAGCTTAACGGGTAGAAACACATGAAAATTGAAAGAGAAATTAAAATACTCTAAAGTTGAAGGGGTCTATTTAAAAATTGGTCAAAGTTGAAGGGTTTTCTATAAAATTAACTTTATTTTTAATCATTTTTACAATCTATAGTATTTTATGCATTTGATATAATTTTCATCCATAAATGTGTTCGGTACTGTCATTTCTATTGGTTATCTAGGGTTTTTGGTGGAGGAAGAGTGAGAGAAAAATGAGAGAATGAGAGTGGGAGAGAAGGTGTGCCATGTGAAGAAAGAATAAATTGAAACAGAATGATCCTAACAGTTGGTTTTTTAATGTTTGGACTAAAAGTTTCAGTGTAATCTAAGCATTCCTCATGATGAAAACTTTTGAGAACAAGTCTAGCATTATGCCTAGTTATGCTGCCATCAGGGTGGTACTTAAGCATATACACTCATTTACACCCAACTAAGTTATTTTTAGGTAAAGAAACCAAAGACCAAGTCTTTTGATTTTACAAAGTTATAAATTCTTCTTGCATGGCCTTAATCATAGAGACTGAACTAAAGCTAGAGCGTTTAATAGACTTAGATAAATGTGAAGCAATTAAAGCTTTTCTCTTAAAGATTCTCGACTTCGATCTATTCTGCATAGGGTGCTTATTTATGGAGATTTTGTGTTATTAGTGTATGCAGGGAGTGAAGGAAAAGAAACATGCTCAACATTAACATCACTAGTTAATTTGTCAGAAATATTAGGATAATCAAAGGCAGAGACAGAATTCAGATTTGAAGATTCAAAAACAGAAACATTATTAGGCAAGTGTATATCGAAAACAGAAACATCATATGCGACATGCTTATCAGATGTGGTTTGATTAAGAGTGACAGTATCACAATTGTTGTGTTTTTCTAGACAAACAATAGTGATAGCATGAATTTGATCTGTACCAGACTTAGTAACAGAATGCACATCAGACTGAATAGTAGTATCATTTATAACAGGGAGAGTCAAAGAATTACCTTGAGGTCTTGGCAAGGCACTAGCTGTATCAGAATTGAAAGTGGACTTTTCAAGTAACCTTTTGTATGGAAACACTTTCTCATCAATGATAAGATGTCTACAAGTATAAAACTTTTTTAGAGATAGGATCATAATATATATATCCCTTAAACTCTAAGGCATAACCAAGAAAAATACATTCAATGGTTTTGGGTTGAAATTTATTTGAATTGTAAGGTTTCAGACATGGATAACATGCACATCTAAAAACCTTGAGATGATTATAGTCAGAGATCTTATTAAAAAGAACTTCAAAAGGAGATTTATTACCAAGAATAGGTGTTAGCATGCGGTTTATTAAGAAAACAACCGTAGAAAATGCATTAAACCAAAACTGAAGAGGTAAAGATAAAATATTAAGTAAGACCAAAGCACTTTCAACCATATGCCTATGCTTTCTTTCAACTATACCATTTTATTCATGAGTGTATCGACAAGATTTTTGATGAAATATGTCATTCTTAGCAAGGAAAGATTCAAAGGAAAGATTAGTGAATTCACCACTTCTATCAGTTCTAAGATTCTTAATTTGGACAAAAATAGATTCTCAATAAAGGGTTTAAATTTTTGAAAGATAGAAAAAATTTCAGACTTTAGAGTCATGGGAAACAACCAAGTATACCTAGATATATCATCAACAAAAAACACATAATATCTATAACCCTTAATAGAAGAAACAAGAGAGGGCCCTCAAGCATCATTGTGTATGATGTTCAAAGGAGTGCAAGATTGAGATAAAGAAAATGGAAGCGTTGACATTTTACTCACAAGACAACTAGTACATATGCGATTTTTATTGCCAACAGAAACATCAAAGGTACATTTCAATCCAGATTTATTCAAGATACTTCTAACTACAGAATTGGAGGCATGACCAAATCTATTGTGTAATACTAAGTCAGAAATTTTAGATCCTAGAAAAGCAACAGAAGCAGATTGTTTATCATTCTTTTGAAGAACATACAAGTCAGAACTGATTGGGTAAAGTCCATTTTTACTGGGGCCTCTATAAAGAATTTGACCCGTGGACTTGTCCTAAATTAAGAAATAAGACTCATAAAAAAAGTACAATGATTATCTATGCAACATTTATAAATAGAGACTAAGTTAACATATAAACCAGGCATACAAAATAGGTTAGATAAGGAAAATGAATGAGAAGGAGTAGTTAGGGTACCTAAACCAGTGTGTGTTATGGGCAAAGTATTACCATTTCTAATTGCCACATTGTCTTCTCCATTGTATTCAGAAGGGGACATCAAGTTATTTAAATCTGGAGTTAGATGAGAGTTGCAGCCAATATCCGAGAGTCAGACTTGGGAATCTTGATTGGTGTTGTGAGAGATCATTGATGCCATAACAGCAAGATTTGATGGAGGATTTTTACCTTGGTAAGAGTAGTTCATCCTATGATAATAATCAACTACTGAATATCCTGGTTTATGGCAAATTTGACAATGAGTTCTTGCTCCTGAATTTGATTCTAGACTGAAAATTTTGAAGGTAGATTGTGCGGCTTGAGGTGGAGTGCCAAGAATAGATGAAGATTGGGTGGTAAATTGATTTGATGAAGTTCTCCCCATTCCTGAGTTGTATCTACCAGGATTGGATCTTCCTCCTCTATATTGTCGGAATCATCTTCCATGATTACCTCTTCTATTTAGATTAGAGTTCTGAATAACAACAAAGGCAGTGTTTTGAAAGAGATTTTCGTGTTGTTTGTTTTGAGCTTCTACAAATTTTTCTTCAGATTTTAGAAGGATATGCAACTCCTCTAAGGTCATAGGCTTAGCCCTAGTTCTAATGGAGGTTCAGACGATATTGTATTCACTCGGGAGGCCATTGATGATGAAGATTAAAACATATTCATCTTCTAGGTTTACAGAGACAACAACTAATTTATCCTTCATCATCTCCTTAATTCTCATAATATAAGTATTGATACTCTCATTCGCCTTCTTTGAAAGAGGTTGAATGTCAGATTTTAACTACAATATGTTGGTTCTTGAAACTGAAGAGTACATTTTCTCAATGGAACTACAAAATTTCTTAGAGGTACTGCATCCGACGACATATGAGAGGACAACAGGTGAGAGGGCGATGTTGATCAAGGTGATGGGTGCCTGATCTTGAGCTGTCCAGGGAGTGAATCTTGGATTGATGATGGTTTGTCCATTTTTGTTTGTGAGAAACTGATCTAGGCACGGTGTGGAGCCATCGATGAAGCCGAAGATAAAGTGGACCTTGAGGATGGAGGAGATCTGATATTTCCACAATATAAAATTTGATGAGTCGAGTCTGATGGACACAAGATTGTAGATGTTTGACAACAAACGTAGGGGATTGAAGTGGTGTATCGGTTCCATTAGCAATAGAGGAAGAAGCAAGAAGGGGTTGGTTGTGACGTTGGGTTTGAGTGGGATTCTGTTGAGAATGAGAGGCGCGAGCGGGAGAAAGATCGTGTGACTCAGATTGAGATGTAGAAGTAAAGCCTTCAGCCATGAACGTGAGTCACTCATAGCTCTAATAGCATGAAGAAGAACAAATTGAAACAGAGAGTAGAAGAAACAAGCGAAAATGAAGCAAGAAGTAGAAGGAAGAATCGAGAGGGAAAGAAAGAAAAATATCTCATTAATTGCTAGCTGAAAGTTTACACAATAATTAATATAATCAGAGAAGTCAGTTACCTAAGGTCAATAAACTAACTCACTTATCCTAAGCTATTTACAATTATGTCATTATGACTAACACTTTAACTTTTATCATCCTCATATAGAACAGTAGTCTTATCACCATGGGTGGGTAGCTAATTGAGTTAAAAGTTTAACTTTGTTATCAAATTTCAAATTCAAATAGAGATATATGACAAGAGATGATAAGAGTTTAGATGAGATATGATTCAATATGGTTTTTTATTGCGATTACAATGGATAAGGTTTTATCTCAGGATTTTGATTTCCAATTTAATCATGACTTCAATTTTTAAAAAATAAACTAATAAGTATTTTATAATGAATTATCGAGTATATATATATATANTATCATACAGTACCTAAGCGTTATATATAACGCTTAGGTACTGTATGATATTTTGAGATACAAATCAATAAATACTTACCAGCCAACTAAAATAATTTATGATCATAATGCCTCAAATGTAGCCACATTTAGTATTTTAATCCAAAAATCTATATAATACTGATATTATGCGTATGATAGAATCCAATTCACAAAGAAGTTAATGCATAAAATTACTATAGTAGAAATATTATTCCAACGATAACTAGAATACTAATCGGGATATTTGGGTCGTACATCTCAACCCCTAAAATTTCTTCATTTTTCTTGAAGAACCATTTGCACCCGACAATATTCTAGCCCTTAGGCAGTTGTACCTGTTGGATCGGATTTTAAAAATTTTAAAAAAAATCATTAAACCACGAATGGTTTGTGAGCGAAATAAGAAAAAAAATTCTAAAACTAATTTAATCATATTTAATATTAAAATTATACTTATGATTATTCATACTTATTTAAACGTATTCAATAGAGGTAAAAAAAATTTATACTTTATGTTGTATCATAGAATTTCTGACTTGGTGGAATCCTATTGATTGTCTTTGTGTTCTTCGTTCTTCGTAGAACTCGAATCAGTCTTCACACCAACAAACATTCGTTGGATTCAGAAGTATATTTCGTAAGAACGTCGTTAGGAACTGAATGTGGGCTCTCAAAACAACTGAAGAAGTAAAATCAAATTTTTCTCTTCCTCTGGTGTATTTCGGCAGCAACTAAGGGGGAAGGAGAGAAACTTTTTTCTTAGCTCTGTGTAATCACATACTGTGTTCAGGGTTTGTGTCAACACACTTAGGGAGGCAACCCTAATCTCATCCCTTATATATTTATTACGGAACTTACACATATATCCATATATATTAAATTACTGAAAATTCACCTCCTAATATTTGCTATTGCCGAAAATTACATATCTTTTTAGAGTCAATGTTGTGTCCAAAATCATCAATCTAAATTGATAAATTAAATTGGTTCTCATCAATTAATTAATTAATTTTTTTTATTTACTATTTATCCAATAAATAGAAAATAATTAATTAATTAATTTGAACATAAATTACTTGATCTTCAATAATTAAGTGACAACACCCATCACATATGGGTTCAGAAAATACACCGTGATCTAAAACATATTTTTGTCCAACTGGTGTTATTTTTTATTTATGTCCTTATGAGCTACTCTTGAAACCGAATGGACCCACATGAATAAAGTTATAGAATTCAAATACTCAGTGAATTTATCTCCATAAATTCCCGACCTATTTAATCCTGACATCGTACGACTCCACTATTGGTCTGATACTGAATCAATTCTTGATTCATGCGCGTTACATTTTCTATTGGTGCAAATAAATTTTTTTATTTCACGGTCCACAGATTTTAACATATTACCCTTCATGAATATCAGTAACAAGAGCGGGATATAAAATTATTATTTTACCCCTCTAGTTATTATTTTCTTAACTTTTTTATTGACTGTGAATAAGAAACTCCTTTATTGACTGTGAATAAGAAAGACATGACAGTGAATTATCTCGTACAGTTCATCATATCTTATTCAATGATTCATTTCATCGAATACTTGTCCAAGTTAATTTATTCACACACACATCAATAAAATATAAGGTGATATTATTGCATTTACAATTTCATCATAAATTTTCATATCTGTGAGTCAGGCAACTCCAACATAGTTAAATCACGATCCTACACTTCCCTTTTCTAGTCTGTGACATAGACCTAGATCTGCCTCTATTACTCATAGTACTATTTTCTTTATTTCTTTCTCTAGCCACCAAACTATTCGATGAATTCTCATCTTGATTCTATGACACTCTTTTCTTTATATGTTTGGAGTAAAAAGATGTTTTCACGTTCTCCATATTTATTTTATCTTCTCATTAAAATGGTCATATGAAGAAGGTAGAAAAAATAACAAAATCAAAGTTTGATCCTCATCATCAATTTTTACAACATTATTATTCAAATCCAGAGTAACAAGATTAAATTCATCAATATGATCTTTAATTTGCGTATCTTAAATCGTACTACGTGTGTATAAACACTACTTCAAGTAGAGCCTTATGTGACCTCTCATTGGATACTTCATCAAACAGTGACAACATAATTGCACCAAGTGCCTGCTCCATGAGATCATATTTTTCTTCATCAGTGTATTTCTTTGGCAAAACGTTTTTGCCATCAAATTTTCCGCCATAATAGCAAGATCTAAATAGAACTGTAGCTTTGATATCACTAGTTATGACCACAACCTCAGGAAATTGGGAAATATGCAAAAGAATGATAAATAAGAAAATGCGAAATAGAAAGAACTTACGTGGTTTGGCAGTATGCCTACATCCACGGGCGGAGATAAGAAGAATTTCACTAATCAACAAAGAGAGTATAAAAGAATGCCAAAAACATTCTAAAACTCAAATCTTACAAACCATAATACTGAACTAAAATAGAGCCTTAGAATATTTGTAGATCACACACAAGTATTTCTATAACTAGTATGATTTGATACAATATAAAAAAAGAGAAGAGAGTACTATTTGTATAGGAAACTGAAAGAGTATAAGAGATTAAATAATCGATGTGGTACAAAAACAAAATCTACACTAATTTGGAGTCATATGTATACCATAAAATAATAAGAGATCAATTTTATACGTAAAATAAATTTTACTTTTCATTCGTATAATTTATCTAGATAGCAGTTACATTGTGTACATAAGAGTTATATTTACCATTGAAGTACGTGCAACACAATTTTACTAGTAAGGATTATTTGTGTGACCTATTTTTAATAAAATAGCATTTAAATCATGCCCACGTCACACGTAAATAAAAAATCTATCGGTACTATTTTAAATTTTTTTATCAAAAACTTGGACCATGAAATCATTCTCTCTCATTTAAGAAAACAAAATTAAAAGACAAAATCAGTTAATTCAACCACAGAAGTTAGAAATGGCAAAACAAAACACACAATTTCTCCTTTTTTACTTTCATCTTCTTCTTCACTAAATCTTCCAACCCACCGTTAGGGATGTCAAAATCACATGTGGATCCCTGAATATGTGGAGACCCACTCCTAATAGGTTGAGATTTTGGTGGATAAATGGGTGACGGGGTGGGAATGAGATAATCATAAATAAACTCGCACGAGTACGAGGTGATGATGAATATAATAGTCTCCATCTTATTACCCGTCCCATTTATTTTTCACATATATTTTTTTTAAAAATTGTATTATATTAAAAAAATAACTCTATGTTAGAACACAACCCGCACTATTTTTGTTAATCACACACCACACTAGCTATTTTAACTGTTAAATAGGACGATTCATATATTTTTTCTCATAAATTATCTTCATTACTTCTTTTGCCACCATTAATTTATTGTCATCATCTAAGGTCATCGTTGGAAAATTCTACACATAAATAATATCAAGCTTAAAGAAAGATGAAAAACTCGTTGGACACCCATGGATAGCCCGATCCTAGTGGAGATTCCTCATCCCGACCGGTATCTCTGTAAATAGGGAATGGGGCGGGGATAAGGTTGACATATTAAAGTGGATATGAAGATAAGGGGAAGCGGCCCCGCCCCCGCCCTGCCCATTGACATCCCTACCCACCATCTACATTTACTTTTCAATTGGCTCATTCGTGTATCTATAATATATTAAAAGCGAGGAGAATATGAAAATCATTTTTGAACAATTTTGTCCACTTATTATGTTACATTACCCAACATAACCTTATAATTTACCTGTGGTATTAAATAGTTGGCTATTAAAACTATAATAAATTGAAAGTAGGAATTTAACTTTTTAAGTTCATTCATCTATTTAGTTAATTGAAAGTAGACATTTAATAAATAAATTTTAAGTTAATTTTAATTTGACAACTTTGAGTGAATCGTAACATGTTATTTTAAAGTTATAGAAAATACTATAGCTTTCCAATAATTCATAAATTTAGAGGGAAAATGAGTTTGGTGATGTAAAATTTTGAATAATATATTTTGAATATAATTCAATTACAACACATTTATAGAGACTTTAGTTATGCTATATTTTAGATAATAGTATATAAGATCAAGTTTAAAATAAAATATGAAATAGATTATTTAGCTTTAATGATATGTCTCTTTTCTTTTAATTTTTTAGAGGGTGTTTCTACTGTATACTCTTCATTTTTTTAGAAAAATGCATGTCATTTTCCATAATATTGTTGAATAAGAATATATTGATAAATAAAAAAAATAACAATATAGTGTTATCTTGATTTTACTTAAGTAAATTAAAAATTTAATATGGGGCTAAATGCATTTTATTTTAATTCACATAAACAAATAAGATTATAAGTAATAATCATAACTATAAATATAATATATTCAAATACATGTGCATTGCACGTATGTATTAACTAATATAATTAAGCAATCGTGTTAGTCCAATTTACATCGTCATCATTCACTCTCGAGGGCATTCAATGCTCCTCATGCATCGGTGCATGTCGTATTATTTTAAGTTCGACGAAACAATTCATTAATAGAAACATTATCTAAAAAATATTATTCTTGCTTCTTGAGATGTAAAATGACTCAATTAAAATCTTGTATTCGAATTAGTTTAAAATATCATTTTCAATAGATCATATCATCAATTTATTCGATTTTTCTTGTGACATAATTGATTGTAAGTATAATTTATTTCTATAATGTACATAAACTTTTGTCTTATAAACTTAAGCCTTTGAAATTAACTTTTAACATATTTAAAAGTACTTAGAGAAATTTTACAAACCCAAATTACAGCTCATGCGTAAAGCTAATATGAGCTGTATCAGATCATTGTTTAACTATTTGTATCAAATTTAGTGAGAGAGTTTTATTTTGGCTTTGTAAAATTTCTCTAAGTACTTTAAAATATGTTAAAAGTTAATTTCATTTATACCCTTTCAACTTTCACTCCAAAACACCTCATCAACTTCAAAATCATCCCAAAATCTAGTGTTAATTTTCTTATTATTTCCAAGAAAAATGGTCATGTGCACTGCACCTCACCATCCTCAAAATACACCGGTTCCTTAATGGTCATCCATGTTTTCTCGGCAAAATACGAAGATTTTTTTTTAAATTTTAAAGGGTTCTAAAGTCTCTCTTTCATTCACGCCAAACTAGTTTTATATTTATGTCACAAAACTCAGGTTCATTGATGAAGAAGCTTAGGAAAAATCTCGAAAAAATATCAAAACAAAATATTATATGACGAATGTGATACTCTCTCAACTGATCTGCCAGATTCGATCATGTTACTTTCTTCTGTGGAGCTCTGAAGTCATTAACAATGGAGGATTTTGTAGAGCTAAACAAGAATTAGATGAGAAATTGAGCATGGGACCAGAGAGAAATTAGAGTTCGATTCGTACACGATGGGATAACACGAAACGTGGACCTTCTCAAACATTACCATTTTCTTCAATTTGTTAGCTCGCAAATTGATTTTACTTCCGTTCTCACAAATCACTATATCATAATTTTCAAAATACTCTCGAATCCCTCCTATTAGATATATATGGTGTATGATTTATGTGATTCATATATATACTACGAGTGTTTGTGTAAAACGTGTCGAACGCGTATTGAAGTTTGATGCACCAAGATACTTTCTTTGAGGGAGGGGAATTGATTTTATGGACAGCTGTTTGTCATGCCTTAGTTTAAATAATTTCTAACATTTATCGTTTTCCGAGTAATATATTTTCTTATTTACAATAACCACTATTTTCTCTAATAATCTTAAAGCCGAATCAAATTAATTTTAAAGAAATGTATTAGAATTGATTTTGTGGCACCCATATGATGATTAATAACTTCTGAGATGATTACAATTGTATACATAGTGATGATTCTGAGGTTTTCCAGGTTTTATATGTTTCTTGACGTTGGTCATATTTTGGATAAGCTTAAACTTTTAATTAATTTCAAGAGATCAATGCATTTATTATCCTCTTTGAACGGTAGTGTGTGAATGTTATAAGGGCATACATTTATTAATGGTAAATGTAATTTTTTTTGTCAAAGAGAATTTCATTAAACATCCAAAAGAGTCTACAATCAGTGTAATGCTAAGGGAAAAGTGGGTATAGCAATACATTCAGTACTTTTTGACGCACCCAACTTAGCTAAATCATAAGCTACACCATTGCTTGATCTAGGTACATGAACAAAGTTCACATTATCAAAACTCTTCTTAACAAAAAGAATGTCATGAATGGGGACATCAAATCTTCATCCATGTTGCAATTGGCATTCAACATGTTGATCAATCTCAAAGCATCTGAACAAACAATAACACTTGAGATGTGCCAAACACGACATTCCTCCATTGCTTATAACACTGCCAAAGCTTCTCCTACCATAAAATTCAACATAAAATTTATTCTTTTAAATCTAGCTGCTACAACAACATTACTAGGATTGACCAAGCACCAACCTAGACCTCCATTTTTAGTGATCGGATTCCAGGCACCATCTGAAAAAATTCTCCAAATTGATTGGGAAAACACCCCCATGGAATAGTTTGCTGTAGTGAATACAGCCATGCCCGTATCCACTGCTTGGATATCAATCTAGTCTTTTTCAGCATATGTTAAGCCAATCTCAATAGCATCTCTTTGCTTTATTTTCAGAACATCATATGGAGTTGATTCTTTGTTATTAAACACCAAATCATTTCTTGTTTTCCGTATTCTCCAAAGTCCAATAATTATCCATTTTAAACAATAATCTCAGTTAGAAACAAGAAAATTAATAATCAGCCATTGTCATATTTCTTTAATGTTATTACCCAAAATATCCATGCTTTTTAAATTGAGAGGGGAAGCAAACCAGATAGCTTTAAAAAATCTGCATTTAAAAAATACATGGATATTACTTTCTATCTCTTCCAGACAAAAGAGACAGTTGGGAGTTAATTACATTCCCCTATTTAACAGATTGCCTCTAACTGGTATATAATTGTTTAACAATTTTCACATGAAAAATTTAAGCTTAGGACAAATATTAATCTTCCACAAACCTGTCCAGGAGAGCTTCGATTCACTATCATTTCTTGTAGTGCCTTCTGGAGTTTTATCCAATATGTCATTCCTTTTTAAATCACAAACTAGATGGTAACTGGACTTTACGGAATATTGTCCAGACCTGGAAAAAAAACCACATGAGATTGTCCTCCTTGCCATATTTGCCAATAGGAATATTTAGGATTATCTTTCAATGGTTAATGTAATTGAAAGATATGAAATGGTAATTGGTAAGGTAAAAGAAGAAAATGATAATTTTACTTAATTATTTAAAGTGAATTCTATAATTTAACTTCTGAAATATGTGAATTTTTAATTTTTAGTTATATTTAAAATAAATAATATCAATATAACATTGTATCGTCATGAAAATGTATGTATTACATCTATTACATGAAATACTTTACAATATATAGTAATAGATTGTCCTAATTACTACTTAAAAACATAACTAATAGGTCCATTGCATAATCCAAATATCCATCATCTTCATTCCTAGGAATACTCCCATAATTCATCGTTCTTACAATAAAAATGTATATGTAGTAGAAAAAAGAACGGCCACTACTACAAATTCAGGGTTTAATGACGGTGAAAAACCATCATTAAAACCCTTTATATGATGGGATGCATGTCATCTTTCAGGTTATCATCTTTTTTATTTTTTTTTTAAAAACCATCATTAAAGCTTCTTTTAATGACTATTTTCCTGTCATTAAACAATTCACCAAATCTCAATTTTTTGCCTTTAATGACAGGAATTCTCTACTTTTAATGATGAGGAATCCCTTGTGTAGTTTAGAGAATTTAGCCTACAAAACTCTTATAGAAGTGGCCCTTTTACACTTACAGGTATTTTCGATTAACGTATCATCACTACAAGAAAAATGATTTTTCCTAGTGGTTCTTCGACGGCGGTTAAGCCAATCGTTGGGGAAAAAAACCGGTAATGTTTTTTTACAGTGGTTTTGCCAACCTCCGTCGAAGAATATAAGAAAACGAAGCAGATTTAGAAAAGATTTTAAAAAAGATATGTAGAGGTTTACTTAACCACCGCCAAATGTTTTAAAAAACTAAAAAATAAATTATAAAATAATTTTCGGTGGCGATTCTCATTACGCCCAAACCCACGCGGAATCCCTAAAATTTCTTCTATCAACAGGCGACCAAACCCAGGCTCCTCCACCGTGATTTCTCAGCCATAAGCTCCTCCACTATGAGCTCCTCCACCGCGAGATCCTCCGTGATCTATTGGTACATAGTTGTTTCTCACTCTAGGTCGCTAGTTTTCTCTTTGTCTCTCTCAGATCTCTCTCTTCTTTGCAGGTGTCTTTGCCACTTCGAGCTCCTCTACTCCGCCGCCAAGTTCTCTCAACCATTGCCTCTCAACCCGACTGTTTGTAAGTCTTCCATAGATTTATGGTTCAATCTCATTTCTTATCAGCAATTTTGATTGATTCAAGTGTTAAATAAAATTATAGTTGTGCTTCGAATTATTCCTTCTATGACGTTCATGTTTGGCAGCAAAACAATTTGATGGAATTGTGTAAAATGTTAATTTTTTATTAAAAATAATTAGTTACACATAAATGTGTCATTATTTTCTCTACTTTTTATGAGGTCAATATAAATATGCTTTAGGAATAAGGATAAATTTGGGGGATCAGTAGGATTTGATTTATAATTAATTAAAAAAAGTAAAAGTGGTGAGTGAAGTGTTGGATTGACATGTTTAGTTTTGACATAGTTAAGTCTTTCAGATTACATAATATAAATTGATTTTTGCCTAAATAATATCAAGTGCATGAAGAAGAAGATAAGAGCCGAATGTGGTTCACTAGTTGCTTTAGTTTGGTTAAGTATTTGCATTGCTCTTTGGCTAGCAAAAGGTGTATGAAACACCTACCTTTTAGTTTATTTATGTTTGTTTCCCATTTTTTACTGTCATAGCTTATAGGGTAATGGTACATGTGATTTTAGTGATGAAAAGAAAATCGGTGGAAATGAAGAATACGGTAAAATAAAGACTATTACTCCGTATAATGTGACTTATATTTCTATTTTATTTATTGCGAGATTATTAAAGTAATACTATTGTTGAGAAATAACTTAATTTCATTGTGAATTTGATTTTCATTGTATTGAACTATATATAGGATGAGCATATTCTTAATGTCATATTCTTCCAACTGAAATTACGACATATCTTAAACTCAAACATAAACAGCAACATATTTACTTACACAGTTTAAACTAGTTTATTGTGTATGATCTATAAAGTTTCCAATGAGTTTCTTCTACCCAAATATCTTTATTTTAAATTTCATACAAACCATTGTTCTTATTCATATAATGTCTAATATAAAAAATAATGTTTTATACGTAGGTGGATCCTCCTCCTCTTGGCGAAAGGTTCGAGGTCGGACATGATTAGCTCATATACGGAATCCACCCGAAGGGAAGAGAGTGAAAGTCGAATTCAATGCTATAATGGAAAACATAGCGCACCCCAGCCCCAATGATGATGGAAAATACTATTTTTACTTAACTTTGAACTTATATTACTACAAGAAAACTGTTATTAGCGGCGGTTAAACCGCCGCCAAAAACTTTTGCGGCTATTCAGAAATCGCTGCCTTATCCACTGCCGCAAAATTTTTTTGCAATGATTTTTCCAACCGTCGGAGGACCGCCGGCAAATGGGGTCTTTGCCGGCGGTTTTGTTTCTCTTTAGCGGCGGTTTCAAACCCCCGGTGAAGTTAATTTACGGCGGTTAAAACCGCCGCCAAATTCCCAGAAATTGGATAAAAATTCTAGGTTTTTCCGGCGGTTTTTAATCGTCAGTAAATATTTTTTAGTTGCAGTTCAAACCGTCGCAAAAACCCAGAAAACAGAACAAAATATACTTTCCGGCGGTTTAAACGCTTCTATAGCCTCCAAAATCACCACTATAGATTAAAATTTTGGCTAGAATTTTTTCTGTTTTTAAATATCTCATAATTTTGAATCTATCAATATAAAAATTCTAACAGTTTAGAGTCCATCAATTCAAATATTCACAAATTCTTGCATTTTAAACATTCACAAATTCAAACATTCATAAATATTTAAATATTCAAAATCAGTCAATTGAAACATTCATAAATTTTATAGATAAAGCTATATAAGTTCAAACTTCAACAAATATAGTCTTTTTAATCCTCACTGAACTTTATGCGATCATGAAATTGAGGGAGGATCTCTAGAATCATATAAACACATAAAAATGAACAAAATTAGTATTAGTGTTGGAATAAACATAATTTATAATTACATAAAGTATATATTCCTTAGAAATCTTACATGATCACCGTCGGGGAATGAGAATGAAAGATTTTATGCTTGCATCATTTCATAAGGTACACCACTTGGGATTGAAGTTGAACTTGACCATCTTGAAGTTTATGGAGCTGTGACATAACTCACTCACGTTTTGCACGTGGAACGAACGCCTCTTCAGAAAACTGGTCGCTGCTCTGCGATTTAAATACACCGGTGGTAGTTGGACCTAGTCCCATTCCACGGAGTCGTCCAGGATGCGCTGGACCCATAACTTCAGAAAATGCATCTCTAGGGGTGATATTATTCTCATCCTGCATTTGAGTTGCCAGAAGTTCTTGCATTTTCTCTTAGAATACAAATAAACAATTCAATCACATATGTGACAAATATAGTTGAAAAAATAAAAAATATTGACAAATATAGACTTAAAAATAATTAGTACAGCTCTAGAAGTAGATTCTTGATCTACACAATTCTTATCTTTGCGTTTATGCGTTTCTATAAATAATTCAACCACATTGGGCTCTCTCTCCAACACCTCCATCTATCATTACGTTTAAAAAATTATATTTTGATCACAATACTAAAAATAAAACTATTACTTATAATAAATAAGTTTTGTGTACCATTTCATCTTGTTTTTAGCATAACTTTTCATTCCTAAAGAATGATGTATACTTTGTTATACTCGTACCGCAGTGTTTGTTTCACTACTATTGTTTTGTCTTTAGAATTTGTGAATGTTTCAATTGATAGATTCTGAATCTTTAAAATTTGCGAATGTTTAAAATGCAAGAACTTGTGAGTATTTGAATTGATGGGCTCTGAATTGTTAGAATTTTTGTATTGATGTAATCTGAAGTCTGTGATATAGAATATTTTCTGAAACATATATTTTTGAAAATTATGGAATGTTTAAAAAAAATATAAATTTAGGGAAAAATTTCAATTTATAGCGGCGGTTTAAAGCCGCCGGGAAAGAGAATTTATTTTCTATTTTTTTGGCATTTGCGGCCGTAAAAACCGCCGCTAAATACTCTTTAGCGGAAGAAAACCGTCGACAAAGACCCCCTGTCGGCGATCCTCCGACGGTTGGAAAAGCCGGTACCAAAAATTTTTGTCGGCAATTAAAACAGCCGTCATAGATTAAGAAAATCGCCGTCATAAGCCGTTTTTCTTGTAGCACATGTTATACTCCACTTGCACATATACACGCTTTAATAATCATTCAAAGCGTAACATATGTTAATTTCTCACGGTAGATGTACACGGATTACCCTCAAGTTTCAGCTTCAATATAGATGACATGAGCTGATCTTAGATTTTAGTTCAGGTGTGCACATAAGTTTATTCACGGCATCAAAGTTTCTACTAAAGATACATTTACATTTGACTCCTCATCAACAAACTATTTAAATTGTACTTTGATTGTTAAGCTTTCATATTTTGAAATCATTGTTTAATAAATTTGTTATCCTTTATACCAAAATATATTTCTCTAGTGTTTCCAATCGTATAAATATATTGATGAGTTTTATCTTTTTCTTATTTAAGCATTATTAACATAATGTAATTGAAAGTGTGTATTTTGCCCATAAAAGAAGAAAAAAAACGCCATACTTGGGCGTTGACGGAAGTAAGTAGGAAGTTAAAATGTTTATATAGATTAGAAATATACATTTATACTGAACAGACACGGTATATAGAATTTTTTTTATCATAATATATAAATAAAGCAATTCAAAATAAAAACAAAGAACCTTTTCACGTCAACGGAGAGGAGTACTAAACAGTAAACCAAATGATTGGAATTGGACCACTTCATGTTGCCTCTAACATGCAATGTTCATATGATCTAGACCTTTATTTTTATTTTTAATAGTTTAGATTTAGTAGCACAAATTTTAAAAATAATTATTTAAGCGTTACTATTTTTCTTAGATAAATTTGTACCATTAAAAATAAAGTTTAGTCAAATAACTATACTATTGAAGAATAACAAAACTATATAAAAATTTTAAAATAACCAATCGGGGTATGTGCCCCTCTGACCCTCGAGTAGATTCATCCTTGATAAATATGATGATGAGTATATTAGTACAGTGGTAGCGGGTGGGTAAAATGTTCTATGCCATATTCAACTAAAAAAAGTTTAACTTTTGTATTTAAAATATATGATTAAACAAGATTATCCTCGTCTAATATATAATTCATGCAAGTTATCACCCGTGGTATCCAAAAATATTGACCCGAAAACTGCTAATACCAAGCGTCCTGTCACAAATTCATATAATATTGTTCGATTTTATTATTTTCTTTAAAAAGTAAGAGCACAAACAACTGCCACATCTACATTATTTTAGTGTTATTGAATTCCCTTCAATATTTAAGTGCTCATAATTGTTTGTTTAGCTAAAGGGAAACGTGTTTGATGATTAGCAAGCAAATCCAAATCTGGGCTTCAAATATCACTCAAACAAAACGATCATTTCAGCTTCTTCTTCCTTTTTTAATGACAAATTAGCATCTCGATAATTCAAGTCAGAAATCTGTTTCGTACATTATTTAGACGTTCACCCCTCCGAATAACCTTTTGGTGGATTTTTCCTCTACCACCAGCGTCTAATTTTATGTCCTTACATTTATTAAGAGTTTGAGTATATAGATTTATAATTTTTATCAACTTATTATGTGTATAAGTGTATTCAATTAGAGATTACATCTGCTTTTCGAATAATTGAATTACAGATTATCTAAATCACTCACTGCTTATTCTGTAAACTGTATTTAATTGAATGTATATGTTAAGTTTAATGTTGTGGGTTTAAACTTAAATGAAAGCGTTGGAGTCTATTTAGAAAAATAGAGACCCAAATCAGTTATAAAGAGCCCAGCCAAAAACATGGGTAATTCTTCAAACAATCTGAACAAGGAGCCTGCATCTTTGTAACCAAGATTGCTCCAAGATTCTTCTAAGAAAGTTCACCATCTCAAGTTTTTCTCTTTTGAAAAACTTTCACGCCTTTTGATATGTTTACTTTAAACGTGTTTACTTTCTCATCTTTTTCACGCTTTTCATCTTACGTATATGACTACGATTGTGACCACGTAATAGTATTTGATTGTTGACACGTTCTATGTTTTTCGATTCCATTTGCTTAAGTTCAGATACCTATTCTGGATTTTTTATGCATAGAGATTCAGTTTGCTTCTTCAACATTTCTTGTTTGAGCTACTTTCGGCTTGCTCTATTCTGGGTTTGGTACTTCTTGAATCTCAGCTACTAGTTTTTCTTATGAGTTTTTTTAGAGTTTTCTGGTGCACTGAATCTGGTTGTTGTTAGCTTCCTTGGTCTGGCTTCGATTTTCTTTTTTTGTCCTGATTTTCTTTTCGGGAGGTGAGAGAGGATTTGAAGGTTTATGATCCTTCTCTTGATTTAGAAGACATTCTTCCTCAAGATGAACAAAAGATCGAGTTATGGATGGTTGGAAAACTTTTTTCGGATAAAGTGGTCAACACAACAACCATGGTTTATGTTTTAAGAAAAGGATGGAATACGGAAGCATGAATGGAGATTAAAATTACTAGACAAGAACATTTTCTTATTTCAGTTTGAGTTTAGAATGATTTTGAGAGAGTTAACAGTAGAGGTCCATGGAGTTGAATGGATCTCTCCTTATTCTACAAAAATACGAGCTTGGATGTCAACCTTCAGAGATGAAATTTGAAAGTTTTCTAGTTTGGATTCAAATTCAGGACTTACCTCTTGATTAGATCATAGAACCAGTTATCATAAGGATTGCTTCTAAAGTTGGTGAAGTGGTTGATATAGACTTGGACACTTTGGAAAGTGGCCTTGCAAGATCAATTAGGGTAAGAATTTTTTCTAAATGTTGATTGTGTTCTTAAACCTGGTGTTTGGATTAGAAGGAAATCTAAATATTCTATTTGGGTTGAGATAAAGTATGAGACTCTTTCAATTTTGTTTCTTTTGTGGGAAGATCTCTTATAAAGTCAGGATCTGTGATGAGAAAAGGGATGGTAAGGATTGTGTGTATGGTGAGTGGATGAAAGGTGAGGCTAATATGAAGACTCATGATGTGATTAAAAAGAAATTCATTTTAATACGTGGAGGGACAAAACACAAATATGATAGCTTTACTTGTGGTGAGGCAAAAGAAGATTTAGTCCTTTTTTAAAAATAGTGACCAAGGTACTTTTAAGGAAATGTTTAAAGAGGGAGGGACATCTTCTATGAACTTAGGTTATCAAAGTAAAAATAGTATCACTGTTGGTACTATAAAAGGCATGAAAAAATAAGGTACTAGAGTAAGACCAAGAACTAAGAGAATAGTTATTTGTTCTCCTGATGAAACCTATGACAAAAAACAAAGAACGTTTGGGGATGAAAAGTTGAAAACAGTGGATGATGCTAAGTTGAAGGTTATGGTCACTTGCCCTAAAAAGTTACCTAATTCTCCATGAAGCTAATATGTTGGATCTGTCAAGGTTTGGGTCCTCCTTTGACAGCTCAGGATCTTAAGGATGCCATTAAGCAATTCAATCCTAATATAGATTATTTGCTAGAAACTAAGATGGGTAGTAGGAAAGTCAGTAGGTGGTGTATGGGGTTGAAGTTTAACTTCAATCACATTGTGGATCATGTTGGTCAAAAAGGGGGGTATGACTCTTTTTTGGAAATGCAATATCAATGTTCAAACTATTACCAACACTACAAATACAATAGATATGTTTGCTGAATACCTTGGTAAACTTACTTTTGTATATGGTCAAAGAAACACAGTGGATAAATGGGTTGATTTTGACTTTATTGCTTTATCTAATAGAGGTAGCTTGTGCCCTTGGTATGTTGTTGGTGATTTTAATGAAATGTTATGCAGTGAAGAGAAAGCAAGGTGGTAAGCATTTTGATTTCAGTAGAGCTTTTAAGTTTAGAAACTTTCTAAACAACTGTGAGGTTTTTGAAGCTCCTTTCCAAGGTTGTTTTTTCACATGGAGAAATGAAAAAGAGGGCAGTCGGCTTATACAAGAAAAACTGGACAGAGTTCTTTTGAATGCTGAAGCTTTGCTTCAATTCCCTGGTTTAGAGGTGATTGTCCCTCCCAATATTGGATCAGATCACAATATGTTGTTTGTTAGTTTCTTTAAGTTAAAGAGTAGTAGATATAAGGACTTCAAATTTGAGGAGAAATGGTTTCTTGAAGAAAGTTATGAAGAGACTATTTCTAATAGTTATATTCAGTTTGCGAAGTGTGGTGGTATGGCTAGCTTTATTTCAAAGTTGAAGGATTGTAAAAGGATTTTGAAGAGTTGAAGTTCCAAATTTAGAAACAATCTTGAGAACGAGATCAGAAACATTAAAGAGAGGATGTGTGGTCTTAATGAGGCTTGCCAAGCTGATTGGGAGGAAAAAAACTTCTTAAGGATAGACTTGCTTCTATTTGGAGGAATGAAGAGGTTTTATGAGGTCAGAGAGCTAAGTACAATTGGCTAAAGTATGGGGAGAAAAACTCTAAGTTTTTTCATAGTACAATGATCAATAGGAGAGCAAAGAATCATGTTAGCAAAATTAAAGATGTAGATGGCAATTGGGCGGTTAATGACCCTGGTATATTATCAATGTTTGTAGGAAGCATTTTACAGACATTTTCATTGCTGAACCAGTTTCTGAAGTGGATTGGATTTTAAGTCAGTGTAGTACTTAGGTTAATGATGTTGTTAACCTGCAACCTATGGCTATTGAGGAAGTTAAGATTGCAACTTTCTCTTTGGGAGCTTCAAAGGCTCCTGGGCCAGATGGTCTTCCAAGTTCTTTTTTTCCAGAAACATTGAGAGTTTCTTGGTTTTTACATTTAGAAGGTTGCTCCTGATTTTTTGACAACCTTTACCTTCCTAATTCCTTAAATGAGACCAATATAGCCCTTATCCCTGAAATTAACCATATTGAGCATCATTCCTAGTTCAGACCAATAGCCTTGTGTAATTTCACTTACAAGATCCTTTTAAAGATCCTTGCTAACAGACTTAAGCCTCTGCTGGATCCCAACATTTCTCTTTGTCAGGGTGCCTTTGTGAGTGATAGGCATATCCAATAAAAATATTCTAGTTGCTCAGGAAGTTTTTTCACATTAAGAAGAAGAAGAAGGGCAAAAAGTGCATTATGGCTTTAAAGTCTGATATGATGAAGGCCTATGATATGATGATTTGGGTTTTTCTTCAAACTCTTTTGAGAAAATTGGGTTTTTACAGCAAGATAATCAAGCTCATTGTGTCTCTAGTTACTGGGGTATCTTATAATTTTCTTCTCAATGGTAATCCCACATTCTCGTCTGAGACAGGGAGACCCCTTATCTCCCTATCTATTTCTCTTAGTAGCTAACTATCTTTCTAATTGTATTGAGTATAGGGACTTGAAGCATGTGAGGATTAAGAGGAACGGCCCCCTATTTCACATCTTCTATTTGCTGACGATTCTCTATTCTTTTGTGAGGATGATTAAGCTTCAGTTCAGAAATTGACAGTTTGTCTTAATAAGTATTGCAAGGCATTGGGTCAGAAAATTATTTTAAAGAAAAACAATATGTGGTTCGGTAATAATGTGAACCAGAATAAGAGAGTTGATCTAGCTGCTATTCTTGGTGTTCCTATCTCAAGGGATAGTGGTAACTACTTAAGTCTTCCTACTGATTTAGGGAGTTCTAAGTCTAATTTATATGCATTACTTCAGGACAGAATGGAAGCTAGAACTGGTATTTGAAAATCTAATTTGTTGTCTTAAGGAGGCAATGAGATACTTTTAAAGTCTATTGCTCAAGTTTTACCCAGCTATGCTATAAGCATTTTTAAACTATCAAAGATAGTCTGCTAAAATTTGCAAACTGCTATGTTAAGATTTTGGTGGCATAAATTAGGTGATCAACAATGTTTGATGTGGTATTCTATGAAGAGATTCCATGCTTCTAAGTCTGATGGAGGCCTTGGTTTTAGGGACTTGGAACTATTTAACTTAGCTTTACTAGCTAAACAAACTTGGTCTATTTTGCAAAATCCTAACAGCTTTTGTGCAAAATTCTTAAAGCAATTTATTTCACTAATATTGACCTCTTACAGTCCAAGGCTCCTAGTTCTTACTCTTGGGCTTGGAGAATCCTTTGGAGTGGGAATGAGGTTATCAGAAAGAGAGTTGTTTGGTATATAGGCAATGGTACTTCAGTTAATATTTGGTCTGATTCTTGGATTCCTTCTTGTCCTGAGATTAGTATGTTCAGAGCTCATGATGTCTTTAAGGTGGTAGATCTCCTTCTTCCTTCAGGTGGTTATGATAAATTTTAAATTTTGAACGGTTATGATAAATCAATATGTTTCTTGTTGAATTGTTATGCTAAATCAAATTTCAAATCAGTATATCATTCTTATACCACTGATATACTGGAAAGATCATCAAACACACCAGATTATGTATTTCAAATTTTAAATTTTGAGCATTAATTACATATTTAATTCTAGTATCTTTCAAATTGGTATATCATCTACATATATCTGATATACTCAAAAAATTATTAAACACACACACTACATATATATATATNTCTTATATACCTGAAAAATCATCAAACACATATATATAGATTATTTATTTCAAATTTTAAATTTTGAGCATTAATTACATCATTAATTCTAGCAGTTTTCAAATCAATATATCATTTATACACCTCTGATAAACTCAAAAAATCACCAAACACACAATATATAGATTAGGGCCATTTTAGTAAAAAAAAAAAAACTATTGATAGATTAGGAAACATGCTATGCCTAAAACTATTGAAATTTTGTTATTTCTTAAAATTGCATCCCAAAATTTGTCAATTCTGTAAAATTTCTCATTATTCGGCTCAAGTCAGCTCGCCTGAAATGAGGCCCGTTCTGACACCTGTCTCGTCCCAAACAGCAAAGTGTCCCGTTCTCATGCGATTTTTATCCTTCCCGAAGGACATGAAGGTACAAACAAATCCTATCCCATTTAAGTAAATAGACAACTTTTCTTGTCACGTCATCAATCATATGTTGACAAAATTAGAGTTTGATGATTTTAACCTTGAATATACAGATTTCATAATCTGATTTGGTGAGTCATTTTAATTTATTAAAAATCTTATAATTAATTATTTTTAATTCAAATGTTATTTCATTATTTTTTAATTAAATTAGGAGATAATTAATGATTGTTGTAGATACCGTATTTTATCCGGCCTAATACATGAAATATACATATTTTATATTTTGACTCTTTTAATAATCCAAGACTATGTGTATAATTTGAAAGCTAATCCAATACTAAAATAAGAAAAGTGGTCCAAAGACTAAAAAGTAAAAATTGAAAAAAGAAGACTAAAAAGTAAAAATTGAAAAAAGAGGACTAAAAAAATAAAACTTAAAAAAAAAGACTAAAAGTAAAAAAAAGGCAAACTCTAATTTTGCCTATAAATAGGAATGAGATCTTCACTTAAGGGGAGGTCTTTGAGGAGAGTAAAAAAAGGGGAAGTCATTTTTTTTTAGTGAGAAAGAGAGGGGTTGGAAAGAGAGGTGATTTTAGAGAGAGGAAGAAGTTTCATACTTCTATTATCTTCATCTTCTTTCCATTTCTTCTCCTCAAGGTAGCTTATTTGTTTGGTACATTTGTTCATAATATATTTTATTCATCTCTTTTCTTCATATGAATGTAGTTGATATCTTTTATATTTTTTTTAATTACATAAGTGGATTGTTCATTCCCTATCATTTCTCCTCATTTAAATCTTAACATTTTAATTTTATGCTTTGATGTTTTTTTTTACAAATTGGATATTGAGATTGTCTTTGTCATCAACTTAATCAATGAGGATGATGATAAAGTCTTGAGGGGTGGAAAAATTAACCAAATGTGAATCAACCCTTTTAATGGGTTGAAAGTGTACATTTGATGCAAAGATCCCCTAGGATAATTTTCTCACACATAACAATGCATAAAATAGAGAGTAGAACCTCTATACAAGATTATGCAAATATTTAAGTTGTGAAACTTTCAATTTTCCTACAAGGTTTTTTTTTTAATATTATGTTCATCATTTTATGACACTTGTTTGGACTAATTATCATCCATGATCATTCCCTTTGCTATTTGATTAGCAATGACTAATGAGGGAAGGAAAGGAAAATGGCAATTAGTGGACTAAGAAGTCAAAAAAAAAGGACATATTTATGTTAAAGAAATATATTGTTTATTTTTCATCATTTTATTTACTTATTTATTTATTTAATAATATTATTATCATTACTATTATATTATATTATAATATATAATATTATAAAATAAAAAAAATTACATACATATATATATATATATATATATGGCAAGCAACAGAGGAGCTTTCCTCTGTTGCGTGTTACGCAACAGAGGAAAGTTCCTCTGTTGCACCATCTTTTAATTTTTGTTTTGTTTTGTTTTGTTTTGGTTCGTTTTATTTTTTTTTTTTATAATTTAGTTTTCTTTACTTTATTCTTGCATTTTTAATCTCAACATTGTATGTTTTCTATAATTTGACATCCTATTGACTTATCTCTATTCTTTTACTTCCATTTTGTTGTAATTATTAACATTAATTTCCTTTACATGTTTATTTATTTAGCATTTTGCATCATCATGCTCATAATACGATTCTTGCATTATTCATTTATCATCATGATTAATGTTTATGTATGCGTGGATTATAATTTTAATAATTAAATTTAGATTTTGTTACTTCTATTATTTAATTTTCACTAAAAAGGCCGACGATGGACTTTGAGATTTTTGGGATACCAAACTTCTCGAACTACTGAGGTGAGGAGTTATTCTTGGGATACCGAAAATAACTCTAATAATGTTTTGATTTTAAAAGATATGAGAATACGAAAAAGGTATTTTTTTTAATGGTCTTTGAGCCACCCATTAAAAAGTAATTTATTTTGTTCATTTCTATGATATAAAATTCCTCAAATGGGACATTCAAAAAATAAATCTCTTTAACATTTGCATTAAAATAAAAAAATGGATAGCATTTGATCAAATTTGGTAACCATTTTACAATGGGTGTTGTGGGGTGCTAATACCTTCCCCACACACAAACGACTCCCGAACCAACTTTGAGTTTTCGTAGACTAAAAAAATTTTCATCTTAAAATTGGGTGACCAATCACACCCTAAAATGATTGGTGGCGACTCTAAATTTCTTTTTCCTAAAACAAAAATAAATTTTTTTAATCGCCGCTCCGCGTCGCACGCACGTTGCGACAATTGTTTATATTTTCCTTAACATTAGCTAAAGTTTGTTAAGGAAATCTTATTTCAAATTATTGACATTATCAATATCTATGATATATCAGAAAAACCACCGGTATATCAAATTTCAAATTTGAACGGTTATGGTAAATCAATATGTTTTTTTGTTGAACGGTTATGCTAAATCAAATTTCAAATCAGTATATCATTCTTATACCACTAATATACTGGAAAGATCATCAAACACACCATATATAGATTATGTATTTTAAATTTTAAATTTTGAGCATTAATTACATATTTAATTCTAATATCTTTCAAATTGGTATATCATCTACATACATCTGATATACCCAAAAAATCATTTAACACACTATGTATATTAGGTATTTCAAATTTCAAAATTTGAGCATTAATTACATCATTGATTTTAGCATCATTCAAATCAGTATATCAGCTATATACCTCTTATATACCTGAAAATTCATCAAACACACTATATATAGATTATTTATTTTAAATTTTAAATTTTGAGCATTAATTAAATTCTTAATTCTAGTATTTTTCAAATCAATATATCATCTATATACCTCTAATATACTCAAAAAATCATCAAACACACCATATATAGATTAGGGTCATTTTAGTAAAACATTATTGATAAATTAGGAAACATGCCATGCCTAAAACTATTGAAAATTTGTTATTTCTTAAAACTGCATCCCAAAATTTGTTAATTCTGTAAAATTTCTCATTATTCGACTCAAGTCAGCTGGCCCGAAATGAGGCCGGTTCTGACACCCGTCTCGTCCCAAACAGCAAAGTGTCCCGTTCTAATGCGGTTTTTATCCTTCCCGAGGGACATGAAGGTACAAACAAATACTATCCCATTTTGGCCGCTAGCTCAATTCTCACTGGACCAGATTAACTCAATCAGTACAAATTCTGAAGAAAATGTTAAATACGTATTTTTTCTATTTTTTGTTAAATTGATTAAAGTCATTTAGATCTGAGCTCAACTGCCCAAATTAAATCTGGTCTCTTTTTAGAATAGGAGAGGACATTTATTCTAATATAAATGTTAACTTGATTAATGCCGATTACATATATATAACTAGTCTTTAACCGATGACATGCAAAAAAATATTGACGATGAAACTGCTAAAATTCTGCGTCCTGTCACAAAATCTCGTTGTTTAGTCAACCAAATGATTTGCTCTTTTTTTAATAAAGAGCATAAACAACAGCTGCCACATCTCTAATAATTTTGAAGTATTGTTGAATTCGCGTAAATATTCAAGTGCTATATAATTGTTTGTTTAGCTAAAGGGGAACGTGCCTGTGATGATTAGCAATTAAGCAAATCTAAATTCTGGGCTTCAAATATCATTAATGGCGTGTTTGTTAGGACTATAAGTGTTTTTATACATGAAAATAATAATATTTTAGTTTATCATTATGTCATAAATATTTTTTTATAAATACTTGCATATATATTTTAAAGTATATTCGTGTGCATGCACTATGTAAAAATAGTTTAGAAAACAGTAGAGCATGTGTTTTTTGTAAATATGCTTATACATATAAAAATGTGTTTTAAATAATAATTTTTATCAAGTACATGTGATTTAAATTATTATTTTTTTAGAACACTAAAATATTTTTAGATAAACACTCACAAACTCAGTCTAATACATCGACCATTTCAGCTTCTACTTCTTAATGTCAAATTCGCATCCATCGTGAATGTGATAATACATCATGATCCTCAGCAATTGCCATATTTCCTCTCCTCGGCTCCACACCGATTTCAACTATTGAATCAATTTTTCATTACTTAGAAATTCTCTCACACACTAATGGCCTCACCGCACACTAAATCTGAATACCAATCAGTACCGTGCACACACAGCTATAACAACCACAAATAATGTAGTTCAAGTTGCAGGTTTAAGTCAAGAAAGCTGCTATCTATACTGATCGAAAAACTTAAAGTCCACACCAAACGGAAAGGAAAATATTTATAAATAAGGTATTTTTAGTAACTTTTTTCTTCTCTCACCAACAGCAAGAAGTTTTGTGACGCACTGAATGTGTTTGCCTTCTGTCAGCTACTCAGCTGATTAGTAGACATATATAGCCACAGCAGATAATACATCGATCGATAATTAACCGGATATTCTGTTTGATAGATTAAAAGGCTAAATTTTGAAAAACTGCTGCAATTTCATTGGTTTGCAATCACACCTTATTTTTATTTTTATTTTTACAATTTTATCTCATTCAACAGACCAATCTTCCGATGTATTTTTTATGTACTTAACATGCATGTAAGATAGATTATGTTTTTGTTGAGCCGAGTATACAATTGATACTGATAGTCTCATATTTTTAGTTTGCGAATTACCACTTCAAACTTTTTCAAGAGACGAGCATTAAATGATTGTGGGATAAAAAAAGAACATTTTCTCACGGCTAAAATACTTCGACACCAGTGAAATTTATGCCGTAGGAGTTCCATTGCAAAAATTTAAAGTGCATGAACTAAATTTTAGTCAAGAAAATTGTGGACTGGAGTGATTACAATACAAAGTGCATGATATGGCAATTAATAAAGTTAGATAATTTGACACAGTGATATATACCTACTGGTCATTTGAATAATACTAGTCGTAATCACGCGTGTGACACGTTTGCAGTACTATTTTAAAAACATGATTTAAATTTATAATTAAAATTATTGTATATACATAATATCATATCAAATCTATTTGAATTGTAAATATAATTAATTTTTAGCAACCAATTCATCAAGGAGCTTACATGTTTATTGTTCAATGAAATTCTTGTTGGAATCGTGGTGTGCGCAGCGGACGTGTTTAGTTTAAAAAAATTATCGATCGAAAATAATTGCGATGCCACATATTCTAAAAAGTAATTTTTAATGAAACTTTTTCATCGGATCCATTATATATATACCTTAAATTATAGACATACAAATAAATGAATTATACCTCTTGTAATCTATCAAGCATCCTCGCTAACAACGAACTAGAGATTCCACGAACAACGGATTGTGAGATCTACATCAAGATCTTTCGGACCAATCCTCGAACATATTAGGACGTGTGTGAGCACGTAGAATAATTCAATAACAATTTTATGTTTTTAGATGTACTCAACACATGAGATCTAGAGATTTAGAGAATGACTTTTTTAGACGGAGCTCTGAGAGAAAATTAAAGAATTCGCAGAGCCTTTGATTAACTATTAATCACATAAATTACTTTAATAAAGTCAATAGAATAATATCTATATATTTTAGATTAAGGCTCATTAAATTTTAAAATTTACATAAAATAATAAATTATTTATAAATATATCACTACAATATGATTCACTACAGTCTATATCACACTAGAATCACACGATACTGCTTGTAAATGGTTGAAGTGAGTTAATATACTGCTTGTGAACGTACAATATTGATAAATATTTTTTGTCCATCTAGAAACATGATGGATACAAAAGACACCAAAATGAGAAAACCTCCCCATTACGTTATATGATGTGGGGCCCATGCAAGCCACTAAGTGTCAACCAAAGTTTTATTTCGTATTCAAGCCCCCAATAATAATTTACTTATTCTATCCTTACGCTTAGCCCAACATTGAGCTTTACAAATGCGTGTCAGCGTCATTGGCTGAAAGAATTCTAACCCAAGAACATACGTGGCCCAGGTATGCAACATAAAACGACGTGGCTGTTAGCTGCTAGCTGCAAGAATTATTGGAGGTTGAAGTCGCTGTCTGTACCAATCTCTGTGTGATTTTTTGTAGGTGTGGTGTCCAATTAAGACATGTTGACATGTGGCTACGACGTAGAAAATATGTGAAAGTAATCAGCGGTTTTAGAGCGCCACGGCTTTCATTCTCGGAGTGAAGGAAAAGGGAAAAGTAATTGCAATTTTTATTTTGGATTACCCAACTTAATTTTGGAATAATCAACAATAGTTTTGTATGGTTGCAAATGTTAGTACGCAAAAAGGTTTTTAGTCAAGTATACGACGCATTTATTGTTAGAAAGTTATGGAAAAATCAAAACGGGAAACTAAAGTTAGATATGGCAGAGACAAATGTACTTAAACCAATTTCATGCGCTTGTTCTCACGTAATAGGATGATAATCAATCAAGCTTACAACAATTACATAAAAATAATATAACTCTCTATTATGGGCATTCTCTGATTACCAGTAATATGACGTCACGCATCGCGCTACGCTGAGAGGTTCACATCTGGAAAAGGTGTTAGGGCTTGACCACTTTGAAGGAGAAAGCCGACCTAGCCTGGTCAGTTTTCAGGCAACTCGGGTCATACCGATAAGAGCAGATGAAGAGTAGCGGGAATGAGCCCCGTGAAAGGAGCTCGACTAACTCCTTGCGTCATCATCATCATTGCTCGCCGAAAGTACAATTTTGCACGGTGTCCTCTTATTTGGCCCAAACGCCCAACATGTTCGATGGTCATGATGATGCGTCAAATCAGCCCCTTTTAGTCACTTCGTCAACATTCAACATGACCGGAGACACATCAACATTTAATAAACATCACTTTATGTCCTCTCAAGAAACGATGACATTACTTAATCAGGGTCAGACGTCGCATCATTTAATCCTCTCCTACACGATTCCTCCCGACGAACCAAAGGTATAAAAATCCCACCTACTCTAGAAGAAGTGTAAGCAATTCTCCCCTTATGAAAACTCTGCCAAAATTTTATCAGATTACAGACTTAGGCATCTAAGGGTATTGAGCAAAGAAACCACCCCCTAGTTCCCTCGCTCTTTGGGTTTTTTGTCTGTGTTTTACAGGTTTCCAATCGTAAGAGGAAAACAGCTGTGATGTTGAGATTATCGGCTTCAACACTCTCTATTGACCTAGATTGCACTAGCGAACCAAAACATAAATGAATGCACTCTTTAATATTGAAGAAATTCGACAGACAAACTCGATAGAGCTTCAATGTAATTTTTTGGAATTGGAAACCTATATCTATTTGTAAGGGGAATGGCCTATTTGTGGAGATCTAGGTCTTCTTCATATGGGGTTGTGCCTTTAATGTTTCAACAGAGACCATTATATATTAGTGCTTTTAATATAGATGCTTCAAATTACAATCGTCTGTCAAGATTTACTTATTTGATCAATCACAACTATCTAAGACCATTTCAGATATTTAAGAGCAGTCACACATATTAGATACAAATGTCAAAGCAATGTTTTATTTTAGATACTACTTCATAATACTATTACACCAAACAACTACAACATTTAGATATGTCATCGTCATGCCTTTGGAATACAATTACATAATTCATAAGAAATTGTTGTTGTCATAGGTCTTTGAATCGTTTCTGGGCACGACACTTGAACCACTGATACATGGACTGGTATTGTTGTTCTTAATCACACAGTTATAATTATTGTGAGAGTAGCGTGGCAGGAAACACACTTGAAATGAGATAGAGAAAGAAAGAGGCAAGCCCGTAATTCAAAATATCCAAGTACAATCCTTCGCCTCAAGCCATTTTTAATGTATTGTACGCGCCGAGTGGATCCAAGAGGCAAGGAGAATTCGTTGATTGAATCCATTCCTGATGATGTGTCGCTAACAAGGCTTAACGATTCTCCTAATGTTACCAGGCATTTTAGGGGCATGGCATACAATAGTAATAACTATTGAATCACAATCATCCAATCATAATAGACATCACATTTTATAATTATACTAATGATCATAAATAGGTCATTTTAAATTATGACAAGTATAAAAAAACTCAAAAATGGCCTTTGGCTTGTTTCCTAAAAAAACCATCGCGCAAAAAACTTTATGGCGCTCACGGAACTTGCTTCTAATTTTCTACTGTACATATAATATATGATATATTTTAAATATACATATGTGATACGCTACTACAAACGGTGGTTAGATGACGAGTAAAACCCGTCATTATAATCCTATATTGACGGCTGACCGCCTGTCATCTACCTGACTGTCATATTTAGTCATTTAAAAACCTGTCATTATAAGGGGGTACAATGACTGGGAATCCCCATCAAAATAGGCCTGGCGCGAAAATGAGTTAGTTGACGGGGATTCCTCGTCAACAAAGGTTGTTGTGAAAAAGAGTTAGTTGACGGGGAATCCCCGTCAACAAAGGGTGCTGCAAAATGGTATTATATGATGGGGATTCATCGTCATCTAATTTACCACGAAAACATGTTAGATGATGGGAATTCCCAGTCATTAAAAGGTGCCAAAAATTAAAAAAAATTGTCATCGAAAGGTAAAAACTGTATTCCAATGACAATTTACACATATGAATAATCACGAGCGAGCAATTATTTAAATGAAAACCTCTAGTCATCATCTAAGATAATACTGGAATGAGAAGAAATATAATTGCATGCTAATTCAAGAACACAAATTATCATACAAATTCAATAAAAATAAAGAAAACCCACATAAGATTATAGTAAGAGAAGATCATACAAGGCAAATCCCAAGGCTACCACTTACAGAAATCCACTTCAGGGATGAATTTAACAAGAGAGTCACTGCCGAGTAACTTGTTCTTCAAGAAGTGGCTGACCAGCTTTTCATCAGTTGGATGGAATCAATATCCCACTGTGTCGAATTGAATTGCATCATTTTTCTTACTTTTCTAATCTCAATCACATCCAATTTCTAATTATATTAGCATTGAAAAGAGTAAAGTTATGAAGTAGAAATTGACATGAAATACTTGAAGTGGAACATCACACCTTCAAAAATTAAAAGCCATTGTCAAACAGATCCAAGTTTCCTTCAAACAATCATTTTCATAACTCCAAAAACCAAGAATAAACCTTCATATGCGTAATTAACACTCCCCCAAAAAAACAACAAAAACAAAACAAGAAAGAAAAAAAATAACTCATCAACACCACCTTCTCCAACCCCAACAATTCAACTTAAAGAATTGAATTAAATCTGGTCAAAAGCAAAGCAAAAAGAGATGAAGGTACAATTGCTATTGACAGTCAAAACTCTTTAATAATTACAAAATGAAAAGGTTTATGTAAAGGAAAGCTTTTACAAACCTTGAATAAGTTACACACTAACTCTCAACACTACTTGTCTACATCACTGCTCAAAATTTAGAAGCAATCATAGAACAGAAGACCTTCTTTCAGGGAAGAAACCAGCAAAAAAATAATGATCATCATCAATGCTACTTCAAAGGAAAAAAATATACACACGGCGGATAACAATATAACGTGCAAAATTTGAAGAAAGAACAATACCATAGTAAAAATAATAGTGATGCTTACTGTTAGCTATAACCTCTATCAGAACACATGGTTATTTAAAAAGACAAGTAAAAAAACTCAAATAAAAATGTAAACTAGTGCATGGTAACTAAAGTTGCAAAACACTTAGGTGTTGACAAATTAATAAGTTGTAGAGAAGCTGTGTGAAACAATATGCAACATCATCCAGCAAACACAAAACTTAAATAATGATAATAAGGTACTTAATTCTTTAGCCACAGATACTGCACTACTGGTAGTGTCCTTATTTATAAAAAATAATTGCTCTAGGTGAACTTTTATTATTGGTTGTGCAATAGGCAAAAGGAAAGCAAATAAGGCCTACGAGGTAAATTAATAGCATATTCTTCAATCACGTACGCTAAGGCATAGATGCAATGATTTGTAACTCATATTCAAAATAATATACATAAGAAAGAGATAAATTTATTAAAAGATAACAAAAGCCCAATTACACAAGCAAGACTTAGTCTATGTTCTTTTTATCCAAGCCATTAGAATCCATATCCAAATTAAAATTCACTATAAAGCAGCGAATTCAGTTCATACTAAATACATTTTAGGACAAGTAATACATAGATAGTGTTGTAGTGGCATGCAAAGAGTCTAGTTAGCAACAAGAAATGATTAAATGGGCAGAAACAAAACAAAGATTTACAACTAACATATATATGACATGGTCGTTCTAAGATTTTACATCCTTAATCATTGAATGAAGAGGTAGTTTTCAAGCTTTTTAACAAGGGCTCACATCAGTTTTATCATCTTTCCTCTACGTATATACAAAATAAGAAGCCAAACTTTCTCTACTAAACTGATACTACAATAGAACACTGACATGCTTGTTTGTAAAAATGAGGGCAATTGCACCCTTCAACTCTTCTTCCTGCCAAAGACTCAAAATTATCAAACTGGACTTGTTATTATAATGAGGTTATATCGCATGAGACTAATAATGAAAATGTAAGATGAATGAAACTAGTATAAAAGTGGAGTAGACATCTTGCTACCAATAATTTATTGCGTGGTATGGGAGATTGAAAAAAATAGAGAAGTCAAAATCTTAAACTACACAAACAGGTCAAGAAAGAGTTGTTTACAACCTTACAGAGACAAGTGACTTGTGTTTCCACTTTCCACTTTACTAAAGCACAAATTGACCACACATGAATAGACATAAAGTATCAAGAATTTAAGGACAATATTTTGTTGAAGTTTTCCTCATGACAAAACTTCCTAGAATTTACATATTAGACCCACCTTCATCTATTTTTCAAAATGTTTGATAAAAAATACCTAGCTCGTCTAATAAAAACAAGGAGACCAACAAATAATTTTATCAAGTTCGTTAACCAACTTAGTCAAATGCCTTCAGAAGTTTTCCTACATGAGTCAGAGTAAATCATTGGCTTTAACACCAGTGGGCAATGGCCCCAAGGAATTTGCATCCAAGAGAATTTGAACAAATGACCTAGAAGGAAGTAAACCTTCAAGTCCAAGTTATTCGCCACTTAGCTAAACCCAATGGGGTTCAAATGCCAAATTACTTCCTAATTCTAACATGTTAACACCCAAAATTGTACCTTTAGGATTGCATGGAACTCCTCTTTTACTACACCAACCTATCAGTATCACTTGAATCAACGACGTAGATTATCGCTTGAGTATTTGAAAATAGCACCTCCAATAAGGCCTGTGTAGAGGTAAACCTAATGATTAAGTACTAAAAATAAAAATAAAATAAAAAAATAAAGTTTTGAGAATGACTGAGATATAATAAGCCAGAAATACTCAAGAATTAATGAACTGTCTCTCAAAACATATGCATTATAAATCCTAATTGATATGTACATGAGATGATATTACAATAAATCAATTTTAGGTTCCAGACCCTCTTCTGTTCTGTTTTGCTATTTCAGTGTCCACTGTCTAGAGATTGATCTCAAACACACCACCTAAAACAACAATATCAAATTGACATGGCCTAATGTATAAACTCAAACACGCCCTAAGAAACAAGAACAATTATAATATTATATAATACTATATATATTAACAATCATGTAAGCTTGCCGACGTGATGTAACATATGTTTAGGAATAGGGTGTTGCATTTAATCACGGAAAAAACAATCTGAACATGAATTTCTTGAAAGTAAGCATCCAACTGAGCACTAATTCATACAAATAAGGAAAATTTGTAACACAGAGTTGTATTCTTGTTAAACGATTCATCCTAGAAGGTGTGAAAAAATGCACAAATCCTGTAGTGCTTATCAATGTGCATCATTTTACTTTGACACCACTACAACAACTAAGAGTTAAAATCTACTCTACGCATAGTATTTCTACCAAAAATTAATATCTTGCCGTTTAACAATTGAAAATAAGATTACCTGATACTTCTCTGTCCACCTGTACAAGCGAACCACAGAATGTCCCAATGACATAGTAATTTAGAAAACATTTGAATATTGTAAATGGAGCAAAAAAGCTGCCGCTACTATAATTGACAAAAAGTAAAAAAACTTTAAGAGTGGTCATAACCATTAGACAATTAAGTTTTTCTCTTCAAGCAAAATCATAAAATAACGCCATAATCTTTCGTGAGTAGGAAAAAAAGAGAGAACATGTTGAATCAGGATCACTTTAAAGTACCTAGAATAGAGAGAGCGAGAGAGAGAGAGTTTGAGAGCTTTGGAATTTGAGATAGAGAAAGGGTAAGAAGAGAAGAGAGGCGAAAGAGAACAAACCTTAGGTTCTTAAATACTCATTCCCTTTGCTGAATAAAGGCTGAGGATGAAAAAATACACAAATAGAGAAAACTTACCATAAGCTCAATCATGATGAGAAGAAGAAATTGTGGAAATGGCTGGAGAAGAGCCGGCAGCTCAATCATACGGTGGCCAACTCTTTTTCCAATCACTAGCTCGAAGTTCAGGATGACAACTTTGCTCGACCCTCACTGGAAGCTCGCCGTAGAAGATCATCATAGAACCTCACCGTCAAAGCTCACCTGGAAGTCACCGTGAAGCTCGCCTGCCGCGCAGTCTTCGCTTCGAAATTTCCACTCGCCACTGTCAAAGAGAAAATACATTGTAAATAGTAAAAATAGGGTTAGAATGAATTAAATAGGATGGTATTTTTGTAAATAAAATAAACATTGGGTAATAAGCGAATTTTTTATACTATAGAACTATGACAGATTTTTTACACTGTCATTACAAAAAGTTATTATGACCGTAAAAAATTAACTGTCATAGTAGATAATACATTAATGACAGTTAATTTTTAAACTGTCATCTTATCCAAATATCTCACCCTACAATATTTTCATTTGACAGATTTTAGAGAACTGTCATTATAATGGTGTGTTATCTTTAAGCTCAAGTGAAGACCTAATAAGAAATGTGCTAGTGATAACCGCACACAAATCTTGTGTGCGATCAAAATCCTTCATCATAATGAGCTAGTTATAGGGCCCACGCAATATAGAGGATTGTGATCGTGTAAGCAATGCGTGTACACGATTGTCCCCAGCAACAATATTTTTTTTTTGAAACTCCCTAGCAACAATTCATTCTTACGATATTAGAGTTATTGGGTTGCAATAATATTTATTAATTACATCAAATAATTGGGGATGGCTCTTTGTCAAAACTTAGTTCATTTCGATGTAGTTACCCTAAACCAATGGAATAGTATTAGTAGCAAAACTATCCTAATTAGTCAAGATAACAACGTGTTTGTATCATTCATCGATATCCACCCCTTTCTTGTTCCTAGAAAAAACCCAAAAGGGGAGTTTTGATTTCTTCCCCACATATATTATTTATCAAAAATGATAACGAACTGAAATTAATTTTCAAAAGAGAAGTACAAATACACCCAAAACAATTTCCTTCGATAGATGCATAATTAAATTAATAATGATTTTTGCATTGATTGGATTTGCCAAGTTAAAATCCTACGCCAATAAAAGTTTAAAGTCAAAACAAAAAAGGGATACTGACAGCCTAGCTACGTTCCAAAACTTTTCACGTTCTGACTTACGCTAACATTAATGTTGAAATACAAGAAGATTAAAATCTAACCCTTTTGAAATACAGGACGAGCTACATTTATAATGTACACAAAAAGGTCAAAACAGACAATATTTAATATTCTTATAACGAGAGATCAGGATGACCACAAGGTTCAAATCAATATATTCATAAATTAAAGGAGAAGCTATTAAAGAGTTTACCCTTTTCACTGTCTTAATAATATAATGAGAATTGATTAATTAAGACGGTTTTAACTTGGAACTGGAACTATCTTTTTGGCTTTAACTCATCTCTTCGTTGCCACAATAGTAAAATGTTTAATTGATTGATAAACTATACAAATCATAACACTACTAACTGGCTTGGAATTTCTAGCTAGTCGGCTACAATAATATATATGAAAACAACACTTGAGCAAAAGAGAATAAAACACATGGTAAAGAGAATAAAACACATGGTAAATTTTTCTGCAAAAAAATATACTATTAGTGATTTTATTACTTAGACTAGCTTTGATACCATAATAAACTTGAGAGAAAACTTGCTTTTGATATTAAATTTGAACATGAATAATCTCACATGACACGTGGTAAGATTTAGATCGAAAATTCTATCGAAAAGAAGATAGAACGAGAACCGACCGTGAATTTTTTCTATTACAAAACTTGCATCAACTTTTAGTGATAATAGCTAGTATACATATTGCCTTATATAGGCATACATGCACTTGAGCTGAGGCAACTGCTAAGCTAACTAAATCAGTTAGATAAGCAAGTGGACGAGATCAGTTAACAACTATTAACTAATAAACTAGTTGCTAATTGACACATTATTGAAGCTAAAGTACAACTGATACAAAACCTGAGTACAACAGATATAAGCTAAGTAATAGCATCACTCATATTAACTTTTACAATATTCCATATGAAATTACGGTAAAATTTGTAACTTCTATCCAAAAAATAAAGTATATTTTTAAATTATTGCAATGGCTAACTCAAAAATTTATTGCTTAATTACTAGGGCTCCCCCTCCCTAGCCAATATGAGAATTGCTTAGAACACGAATATGTAGGGGGTGAAGTACGCACGACATTACAGGGTAGTTGATTACTTTGTCCTTACTTCAAAGGTAATGCATGCAAACTTTGCTCTAACTTCTTTGCTTCCACACTAAGGCAAAAAATATTGAATGAGTTCTACTAGACTTCTTAACTTGCTCTAACGCGAATAAAAGATATTTCAGATTGAGACCAAAGGTATCATTATGTATTTGAATTAATAATGATCACTAAAACTTGTGTTTTTAAGATAAATTAATTAACTGTTACAGTAACATTTAAAGTCATGAAAAGAACGCGGAGGAAGAGTAACAAAAGAAAAATCTATGTCCTTTCAGTTCTTATTCTGTGTGGTACACCACTGATCCAATATTCTAACATGAAATTACCAGAGAAAAAAGTATTATGGAATTCATAGTCATGCAAGAAACAACATTAAAACTTTACGGTATCTATTATTAAAGACCAGTTCAAAAGGTCAAGAGTCTATTCCCTTTAATGGAAATGTCAAAAGTCAAATACCCAAGTCTGAAAACTCACTCTGACTTTCCAAGTCATCTTTTCTTATATCAGTTCCACAACTTGGCGTGTGAAGCTTAAACGCCGCATATTGCGAATAACACACGCTATCCCTTCTTTCTACATGCATTTTTTTTTTTCATTTTCCACCCATTCGTAACGAAATCCAGCTCCTTCTTACCGATACTCCTGGTTCCCCTCTTCAAACAAACTCTTTCTTCTCTAACCACGTGTCAGTCACCTCATCCTATTTATATCACCTCCAAACCCCCTCCTCAATCTCTTTTATTTTCAATTCAGAAACAGATTTTTCCATTTTCAGCCTTTACAAATCAAATATTTCATTTCCGATAAAGCAATTCTTATTTCTTAGATGAGAAACGAAAAGGGTGGTACGATGGTAGTAGCTGATCAGATCGATAATCGCCGACGACCCAGATTTGGAGCTCTCTTACAGTCCGAACCCGCAAGTTCATCCCCCGCCAACAACCACGACGAAGAACCCGATTACATCCACCGCATCACAAAAGACGACACCTCCTCCTCCAGTTCTATGTATTATAATAATAGTTCAACGTCGAGCGGCGACGCTTCACCTTACCTTATGTCGCCGTGGAATCAGCACTCTCCGTACGCCAAATCTCCGTGGTTAATTCAGCCCCCATTAGACGGTTTCGACGACAGTAATCTTTCTCCCAACGGCCTCATTGGCTCACTGGTGCGCGAAGAGGGACACGTGTATTCCCTCGCGGTTTCTGGGGATTTGTTATATACAGGATCCGATAGCAGAAACATCCGGGTCTGGATGAAATTCAAGGAGCTGGCAGGTTTTAAATCGAACAGCGGTTTAGTGAAGGCGATAGTAATTTCGGGGGAGAAGGTCTTTACGGGTCATCAAGATGGGAAGATCCGAATCTGGAAGGTTTCTCACACCAAGCTAAATTATCACAAACGAGTAGGGAGCTTACCCGGTTTTAAGGACTATATCAAAAGCTCCATCAACCCGAAGAACTACGTGGAGGTCCGACGCCATCGCAACGTCCTTCGTATAAAGCATTACGATGCCGTTTCATGTATGAGCTTGAACGAGGAACAAGGCCTACTCTACTCAGGCTCGTGGGATAAGACGCTGAAAGTTTGGCACGTGGGGAGCTCGAAATGCATCGAGTCCATCACGGCACACGATGACGCCGTGAACTCCGTCGTATCTGGGTTCGACAGCTTGGTGTTCACTGGTTCGGCCGATGGGACGGTGAAAGTGTGGCGGAGAGAGTTACAAGGGAAGAGAACGAAGCATTTTCTGATTCAGGTGTTGCTGAAGCAGGAAAATGCCGTGACGGCATTGGCTGTGAGCCGCTCATCGGCGGTTGTTTACTGTGGGTCGTCGGATGGACTAGTGAATTATTGGGAACGTGAGAAGCATTTGTCGCACGGTGGAGTTCTCAGGGGGCATAAGCTGGCGGTGCTGTGCTTAGCGGCGGCGGGGAGCTTGGTGTTCAGCGGTTCGGCGGACAAGAACATTTGTGTGTGGAGGAGGGAAGATGAGAGTGGGTCCCACTCTTGCTTGTCGGTTTTATCTGGCCATAGTGGGCCCATTAAATGCTTGGCTGTCGAGGAAGATCAGGGATCCGGAGAGGATGAACAGGTGACGAGGAAGAAGGGGGATCAACGGTGGATAGTGTATAGTGGGAGCTTGGACAAGTCAGTGAAAGTGTGGCGTGTGTCGGAACAAACGCCGGAGTTGTCACGGTACGCGAGTAATGAATGCTCGACGAGCTTCGCCTCGCCTGTGGTAATGAGACGGAATGTCTAATTAATTTGAAGGTGAAGAGACAAATGCATGATCGATCACTCGTCGAAATGTGGACATGAAGAACATAGACACGAGGGAGGAGCCATATGAAAAGCAGTCGGTAGTCAATCAGGACTTTTAGAAGCTTTCCAATGGCGAGTACATACAAGAGATGGAAGGTTTTGGGGTCAGCAGAAAGTAGGTAAGAGAGCACTCAAATGCTGACATAGTATTTTCTGTGTCTTTTATAGAAGTTAGAACGTTGGAGCCTTTGGTTTAAGGTCAATTCTGGAGCCTATTTTCTATATAGGCTTATAAGACGAAATAAATTATTTTCATTTCTTTTATGTTTTCATATATGCTAGAAGCATGTAAATATCATCCCATAGTGTAAAAATTGGTCTCTTTCTTTGTGGATGTACTTATTACAACTGATTAAAATTGATTAAACACTTGAGAAATTCTTCTAACTCTTTGTTTTTTCATGAAATTTTGTATTTTTGAATTGAGTTATTTACATTATTATATCATGCCAAGAATTTGCAGTTGGGTCCTACTGGAACGGGATTTCCTCCAAAAAAATTAGAACAATAGTGATGAGAACCATCGTACCACCCTTTTCGTTTCTCATCTAAGAAATAAGAATTGCTTTCTCAGAAATGAAATATTTCATTTGTAAAGGCTGAAATGGAAAATTCTGTGATAATACCCTACCAAGTCTGCAGTTTGAGCTGCTTAAATTCCAGTCTTCAGAAGATTGAGAGAGAGAGAGAGTCGTTAAAGATATATATATATATNTATAAAAGGGTGTTTCTACTATGAGTACTGCAGTTTTGAAGGCGTGGAAATTGATAATGAAGAGTACTATAGATGTTTAGGGTAACATTTGAATATCAAATAGGCATTATTAAAAATATGAAATACTCATAAACTGACATATTATTTGACAAAGTAATCACCAATTTGGCACAACTCCAAATTTGGGGATCATTTAATTTTCAAAGGTTATAAATTGTCCAAATTGGAGATGATACGACTCAAATCCATGATCATATTATGTTATTTGAAGGTTTAGGCATTGTATGGACTAATCCGTTAAACTTTAATACAATATGAATATCCTTTTAGTTTTTTGGATAGAACTAGTTATGTAAACATTTGTTCCCTTGTTTTCCTATTATATATCCTAAAACCAAATTAAAAGGTTTCACCACGAATCTCATTCTTCACTAAAATATGAATTAGATATAAATATGTAGATGTGTTTGAGTCATAATTTGACAATTAGTTAGAGTTGAAATGACTAAGTTGGGCCGAAATTTGACCAACAATAATATGTCAATTGATAACGTTCGGCTTACAATATTAATTATGAGTTCAATATCGAAGACTATATGAGTTGATTTTCCCACTTAGGGAAAGGTTTATTTGTATCGTTTGTGAATCAAACGAAGTGTCATATATATGTACATACATAAAATATATCACAAAATCTCATTGGCCAATATCTTGGCCGAGATCTCATTTTGGCCTACGTCTTGATCGAAGTCTCAATTTGGCCAACGTCTAGGCCGAACTCTCATTTTGACCTACGTCTAGACCGAGATCTCATTCTGGCCTACGTCTTAGCCGAGATCTCATTTTGGCCTACATCTTGGCCGATATCTCATTTTGGCTTGCGTCTTAGCCGAAATCTCATTTTGGCCAACGTCTACGCCGAGATCTCATTTTGGCCAACATCTTGGTTGAATTTTTTGTTTTAAGGTTTCATCTTGGCAGATTACGACCAATATGTCTTTAGTTGGTAAAAGATAAATTATGATATTTTCAACAATAAGATGCAAGTACAGATAACAAGGCCTTGAATCTCAACAAATATTTAGAATTCTTAGATAACTTAAGTTGCCTAAATGTCAGAAAATATAAACTCAAGTTTCAAATTTCAAAATTCAAATAAACAATGGAGATGATGATATCAGATTTTGTGATCAAGCCAAGGAGAATCCATCTGTGAGGAGACTCTACTCCTATAAAAGGAGACCAAGTTGCCAGATTGGAGTGGGGGCAAAAAATCAAGCTTTCAACTTGTCAATCTAATTTTGTTCTTGAGTTTTTACTACCTTAGTTTTTCACAAACTAGTGTACTTTTATTTCCTTAAGTCTTTTACTTTAGCAACTTTGAAGTTTACTCTTCGCAAACTTTAGATCAATTACTTAGTGTTGTTCTTTTGTTACTTGTTCATATTTTTAAGTAGTAATATAAAGTTTGAGTTCCTTTGTTCATTTTTCCTAGCATTTTGATTCCAATCTAAGTTCTAAGTTTTTTATTGCAAGTAATAGTAGGACCTTAGAGGAGATTTTTTTTCCATACTCCTCACAATCATTTTATGATTAGAAGTAGGTAAACATTTGGATATCTTTTAAATTAAGTTTCTTCGACCGAATTTTGGCATGTTCGTGCACCAATTTATTAGCGAAGTATGTTTTCTGCTCGGACCATCGTTACGGTCTAGGTGTTATCGGCTGAGATTTTTAGCCAAACATATTTTTTAGCACGCCCGGTGGGACACTGATCAGGAGTTTGTGCCCATTACTAGATCAAAGACTTGAAACTTAGAATTGGGGGAAGATTCAATGGTGAGTGTTAGGTCTAAGGCAATTGAGGGAGAAACGACCCAAGGTGGAGAGGTCTGAAAACATACAACAAAGATTTTCAAATTATGAATCAAGGTTTTCAGAATCTGAACCAAAAAATGCAAGCGGTTCAACAAAGCTTTTTAGAGATGTCAGGGTTGTTCCGACAACATGTGCTGCCAACACAACAAGAGAGAGTTTAGTAGCCGGCTACATACTATCCACCATTAGCGAGATGGAACAACCAACTCGGGGGGTAAAATGCTGACAATAATGATCAGAATTGGAGGGTTGGCCAAAATGATGCACTGGCCGTTAATGTGTTGATTCGGCCAAGACAAGCTCAAAGTTATAACAGTCAAGCTTTAGACCGTGAAGCCATTGTGAATATGATTCATGATGTGATTGGTTCTGGGATGACGAGAATTGGCCGACCCATGTATAGGAAGCCGTATCCAGTGATAGAGGATCGAATGGAATTTCCAAGAGGTTATCGGTGTCCAGATTTCTGTTTGTTTTCTAGGGACGAGAATCAATCCAAGGTAGAGCATATTGGTCTATTCACAACCTAATGTGGAGATGTTGGAGGGAATGAATTTTTGAAGTTGAAGTTATTTGCTAATTCCTTCACTAGCACAGCTTCACTTGGTACATTAATCTTCCCACCAATTCTGTCCCAAATTGGCAAGTCATGGAGCATCTATTCCATGAGAAATTTGACAAAATTGAGCTAGAGGTTTCAATGGCCGATTTGGTTAGATTACGTCAAAAGGAAGGAGAGATGGCCGAGGAGTACATCGCACATTTTAAAAGGGCCAAGAATAGATGTAGGGTGATCCTTCCTAGAATGAATTCATAAAATTGGCTCAGAACAGTTTGAACTTAGAGCTAAGAAAGAAGTTTGAAGGATTGGAAATTTAGAGAATTGTTTGAGTTAGTCTCTAGAGTGACCTAGTATGAAGACATTTTGAAGGAGGAATCTCAAAGGAAGAATGATTCCATAAGGACATACTATAGAGATCCAAATGTTGAAATTAGTGCTTTTTGACATAGAAGAGCAAGTTGTGGAGGAAGATGTTATTGAGGTTGATGCAGCTGAGGTTGTGGCAGCAAGACATATGTGTGTAAAGCTCTTAGTAGATCGACCAAGACACAGAAGGTGCCTCAGCTAGTTCATAGCATAAGGTAGAATCGGTATGAATGGGAAACGCTTACACCTTTTATATTTCTAAAGCCGATCAAATATTTGATCACTTGTTGGCCGACAAAGTAATAAAGTTACAAGGACATGTTTTACCATCGGCTGAAGAGATGAAAAAAAAAGTTATATTGCAAGTGGTTCCGTGCATGGAGCCGCTCAACCTCTAATTGTATGGTTTTTCGAAACACCATTCAGGATTTGATAGAAAATGGGACATTGAAATTCTTGAAAAAATAGATGATGGTGGTTGATAGCAATCCGTTTCCAAATGTAGCGGTGAATGTTATTTCTATGAACATTGACGAAGTGGCTAAAACACGGTCGAAAGATGAAATTGGTCAAACATAAAAAAGTTCAGGTCAGAAGAAAGATAAGAAGAGAAATAATGGATTGGCTAAGTTAGATGAGAAACTATGCACCCGATGTAAATGCAAGATAGATAGTTCAAGTAATAAGGAGGTAGGTCGACCGAGAAATCCAGTTATGAAACAAAATCATAATTTGAGGATACCCCCAAAGGTTGATGGTCCCCATGTTCCAAAGTCCGTGTTCCAAAGAATGACGTGGTATCGTCCTGGATACCAGCATCCACATGGAAGAAGGTTTCAGCAAATAGGATAAATTCAACAAGGATGACAAGATTCATATTGGCAACCTCACCCATTAAAGCAACAATGGCAGCAGGTTCAGCCATGGCCACAAGGCCAGTATAGGAGACTGGGAGATGTTGGTTTGTAAATGACTATATCTCACAATGACCACCCTAGAATAGTATCTCAAACAACTAATATACGAAGGATAGGGAGGCCACCTATAACTGAGATGGGCTGAGAGCAAAGGTTTGTTCAAAGATCTCATCCGTACTCATTTTTTATCCAGACACAGGAGAGAAGATTGCAGAGGCAAAGAGATGCAGAAAATTATTCGTGCCAAAATGAGCTAAAAGCCGATGAGGAAGTTTTGAAAACTTAATGAAGAAAAAAATGAGGAGGATAATGTGATAAACCAGTTGGAGGCTCATTTATCAGGAGGAAAATGAGATAATCTCTTAAGTGAAAAGAATGGTGAAAATGAGCATGTTCCAAAGTCCCCCGAGCATGTTCCAATTCGTATGATTCTGGTTGATAACAGGGTCACCGTGAATATTCTCCCGGCCTTCATGATGAAAAAATTATGTAAGAAAGATAAAGAATTGATCCAACTGAGCTAACAATTATTAATTTTTCAGGTGGAGTTATAAAGACGAAAGGAGTATTATCGGTTGAGCTTACGATGCGGAGCAAAACATTAATGACGTCATTTTTTATGGTAGATTCGACATCACATTACAACGTTTTGCTTGGAAGAGATTGGACTCATGCAAGTCATTGCATGGCATCTTCACTTCACCAACTTTTATTTTTCTGGAACAGGGAGAAGGTAGAAGTATTTTATGTTGATAACAGGCCTTTTTTGGCGTAACCAACGTGGTAGAAGCAAGATATTATGAAGACGATATTGGTTTAATCAAATTTTTTGAAAGTAGTAAGTCAGGCTGCCCACGTGGTGTTACGGCCCTAAAAGAACATAAGCTTCTTTGTGAAGCGTTTGAGGAGACTTACAAAGTTTTGCATCGGCCAAATTTAGCAAAGTTTCCTGGGCCAATAATTGAAGAAATTCCTTCATGGAATTCATAAAAGAAAAAGAGAAATCGGTCGCGGTGAAAGCAGCCCTAAAAAGACTATCGGCTTAGTTAGCCGATAAGAAGATAGTGAACGAAGTGACTATTGATTGAGCTGAATTTTTTATGGAGGATGAGACTGAAGAGATGAAAGATTGTGACTTTGAAGAGGTTAGGTCATCCTCAGTCAAGTTAGACGATTCAAAAGCTGAGGTACAAGATTCATTGTTAGAAGTTAATCTTAGGACGGAAGATTATGTTCGGCCAACTTTTGTGAGTGGTTTATTAGAACCAAATTTTCAGGCCGAAGTCATTAAAATTTTAGAAAGAAAACAATGATTGTTTTGCATAGGATTATCACGAGATGCATGACCTAGATATGGAGTTGGTTGAGCATAGACTTCCTATAAAAAAATGATTATAAGTCGTACAAGCAACCCCTAAGAAAGATGTTACATGATGTAATATTAAAGGTAAAAGAAGGAATAGAAAGGTTTTTTAAGGTTAAATTTATTAGAACGGCCACATATGCAGAGTGGTTATCAAATATTGTGCCGGTAGTAAAGAAAAACTGCAAGATTCAAGTTGTTATCTACATGATTTGAGAAAGGTTCAAGTTGAAGATGAACCCATAAAAGAGTGCTTTCGGCGTGTCAGCTGGAAATTTTTATGGGTTTTCTTGTTCATCAATGAGGGATTGAAATAGATAATAATAAGGTACAAGCTATTATTGAGGCTCCACCGCTGAAGACCAAGAAGGAGTTACAAAGTCTGATAGGCCGAATTAATTTTTTGAAATGATTTATCTCAAATTCAGCTGGAAAGATCCAATCTTTTTCAGCTTTACTAAAGTTGAAAGTGGAAGAAGAGTTTAGGTGGGAGAAGAAACATCAAGAGGCGCTTGACATGATTAAAGAGTACTTGGCTAAACCACCAGTCATTATGCCTCTGATGAAAAATCGGCCACTAAAATTATATGTATCGTCTTTAGAAAGATCGATAGGTAGTCTCTTGGCTCAAGATAATGAGTTTGGAAAGGAACAAGCCATTTACTATTTACGTAGAGTTTTGAATCAAAATGAGTTGAAGTATTCTCCAATTGAAAAGTTGTTTCTTACTTTGTACTTTTAGGCCATCAAGCTCAGGCATTACATGATACACATAGTGATATTCATTATTTCAAAAACTGATTTAGTGAAATACATTCTCTCTACGCCAATTATTAGAGGGAGAATTGGAAAGTGGATTATGACTTTGTTAGAGTTTACTTACTTTTCTGTGCTGCAAAAGTCAGTTAAAGGGCAAGCATTGACGGATTTCTTGGCCAATCACCTATGTTTAGATGTAGAGGAATTAGATCCAATTGACATTGCATCCATAGCCTTGGCTCCTTAGAGGCTGAGTTATGTTGGATCTAGAATAGAAAATTTGGTAGGGGCTGACGTTGTCATTGAATCACCAAAGGGTTAAAAAACTAAATTTTCTTTCCAACTAAGTTTTGGGTGTTCAAATAATCAGGCCGACTATGAAGTATTGATAATTGGCTTAGAGATCCTTAAGGTACTGAAAGTCACGACGGTCGAAGTTATGGGTGATTCTCTTATGGTGTTGAAACAGTTAAGCAGAGAATATAAATGTATGAGTTCGAAACTAACTCCATGTTACGCCACGACTGAGCAATTACTTTTATATTTTGATGATGTGGTGACTAGGCGCATACCCAAAGAGCATAATGCAGAAGCTAATGAAATGGCTCAAGTTGCTTCTGGAATTTCAATCCCAGAAGGAGTCAGTCACAAGCTTAGTCATGTCAAAAATATGCCAGGAGACATATTTTCTTTAAAAGTTTTAGAAATGGATTGACGATTCTTGATCATTCACTATCTTAAGAGTCCAAATATGCAGGTCGATCGTAAATTAAAACTTCTAACGGAGAAGTACGTTCATTTTTTATGAAGAATTATATAAGAGAGGCCATGATGACCTTTTGCTTAAATGTATTGGCCAACATGAAAAATGTTAGTGATGGTCGAGGCTCACAAGGGTATTTGCGGAGCACATCAAGCTGGGGTGAAGATGAGATGGTTGATTAGGAGGCACAAATACTATTGGTCTACCATCTTGAAAGATTGTATCAGTTATGCTAAAGGGTGTCAAGCGTGTCAAAAATATGGGTCGGTGCAACACATTCCTAGTACCAAACTTCATCCAATTGTTAAGCCTTGGCCGTTTAGGGGTTGGGCTATGGATCTCATTGGAAAAATATATCTAACTCCGTCCAGGCAACATGTATTCATCATTGTGGCAACATGTTACTTCGTAATGTGGGTCGAAGCTAAACAAATCAAGTCAGTAAAACATGCCGATGTGATTAAATTCTTAAAGGAAGAAGTTATTCATAGATTTGATTTACAAGAAAGTATCACCGCCGATTGGGGTATAATGTTCACGGGGGAAGCCGTGCAAGAATTTTCTAAGGAGTACGGTTTCTCAATAAACCATTCTACACCTTATTATGCCCAGGCTAACGGTCAGGTGGAAGTAAGCAATAAGAAAATTAAGGGGATATTGTAAGAAATGATTGAAGGTAACCCTAGAGAGTGGCATCCGTTGTTGTCAGGAACACTATGGGCAAATAGAAGCTCGAAAAGATCAGGAACCGGGACTACCCCATTTGTTTTGACTTTTGGCCATGATGTCGTAATTCCAATGGAAATTACAGTCAATCTTTACGGGTGGCAATCTAAAAAATAAACTAACTCCGGAGGAATATGATCAGGCCATGATGCAAGAACTTGAAGAGTTAGATGAAGTAAGATTAGCTACACTCAATCATATACAAGTACAGAAGCAAACGGTTACTAGGGCATATAACAAACGGGTGAATTTCAAAAGTTTTGGAGAAGGGGATATAAGGATCTCTCTGATTGGATATAAGGATCCCAAGTATGGAAAGTGGTCTCCTAATTGGGAAGGAGTATTCACAATAGCGAAAATATTGGGCAAAGGAGCATTCATGTTGAAGGACATCGACGGCCAGTCACACCAGAACCCAATCAATGGCCGGTTTTTGAAAAAAAAAATTACCCAACAATGTGGAAGTCTATTCAGATACAATTTCCATTGTTCGTTAATTCAATTTAAGAGGAATGTATTATAAGTCTTTAAAGTTTAAAGAGTAGGTTGTTAAGACCACTTGTAAACATACTTTATTTTAATAAAAGGATATTGCCTAGGGTTTTTTCAGCACATGATGGAAAAATGATGCTATTTCCCTTATGTCAGTCTATTTTTTGTTTAAAAGAGTTTGTTCCTCCAATAGGCCAATATGTTTTTAGCAAGTGTTTCATGTTAGAGTATTGGCCAAAGTTTCGGCCCAAGTGTTTGAATGAATCAGTGGCGTTGCCACTGATTTTCGTGTAGTTGGCCGAGAGGCCAATTACATTATTTCTTTGTCCCAAATATCATATTTTCTTTGCCATAACATATATTTTACAAAATAAAATTCCAATTGGCCAACATACAAAATTTTTAACATTGGTATGTCTTAACAAAATAGTTCTAATATTAGACGTCGTGTTAGCTAAAATAATTAACTGCTAAAGCTACAATGAAGGAGATATAATCCTCTTAAAATTCTCCCATCTGGCTTCCAATTGATTGAGTGTTGTTTCGGCTTGCCCTTGTTTGGTTCTAGCATTTGCCAAATCCTTCACGGCCAAGTCATACTTTTTTTTATGATCTTAGTGTTCTGACCAACAATTGACACCCGTTGCATCTTTGTAGCCCAATCATCTTTTGTTTTGGCCAACTTCCTTTCCATGTATTCGATTTCTTCCTTGGCCGAGAGGATTTTGGGCTTTTATTGATGAATACTCAATAAAAAAAGTTTTCAACTCATTGTGAGTTAGATCAACGGAAGAGGTCATCTTGGCCACATATGTGTTGTTACTTTGGGCCAAGATATAATTATCAGCATCATGAGTCATTCCGGAGAGAAATGAAGACACGTCATTCATAACTCTGGGAGCAATCAACTTGGCCAATAAAATAGTCTCAACGCTATTCTGGAACACCTCCCGTTGGCTGGTTGATGTAAATCCGTCAAAAAATGAGGTCAAGAATCAGTCGTAACACGGCCTTTGCTTTTGTAATGTCTTCATGATTTTTTGTCAGTTGGTCATTTGAGGTTGGGGCTTCTTGAACATTCGTACGAGTGAACATGTCATCAATTTGAGCAAAAAAATCATCCAACTCGCCAAGTTCTAGAAAGCTTATATCAAGGACGGGGGATGGTGTACGAATGGGAGATTCAATTACGTGGACTCAATGACTATCTTCAACCGCTAAGTTATCCTACACATTAATAAAGAATCAAAGTTATTGAAATGAAGGTGCGCGTGAGGTTATACGATATGAGAAAGATTTTTTTTCATAATAAAGAAAATAAACCTGGGGCTCAAATGTCTTTCTCACGTGAGAAGCCAAAGTTGGGACGGGGGTCCTCTTTGGGACAAGAGTCCTCTTCGGGTCGGGAAAGTTATTTGAGAAAGTGTGGAGTTAATAATTTGAATATGAGTTATAAAAGATAAATTCATATTCTAGATACTCACTAAATCAGGATGAGAGGACGAAGTGGGAGTAGACTTTGAACTTGCTACGATTGGCACCGGAGGCTGCTGAAATCAAAAAGAAGGGGGAGTTAGATTTCTAAGAAGATATTCTAACAAGTTAGACATTGTAGAATCCTTACCTTGTTCTTGAGTATTTTTATCTTTTTAGGAGGAGGAGCAACATCATCATCATCTTTGTTGAAAGAAAGAAGGAAAGTTAGAAATATTTCTTAAATACACATGAATATATATATATAGTACATGTAAGATAAATACCTAAAGATGGCTCACCATCACTTAGAGGCATAGATTTGATTAGCCGACCTGAGGTAAGAGAAAAAGGGTCGAAGAAACCACGCTCGATAGCCTCATCAGTAAAATCCATATACATTTGGGCGGCTTCTCTCTCCTAAAAAGCTTAAAAAATTAGGCTGACATTGTAATGGGGAACTCGGCTGGAAAATTCAAAAGAGTTAATGGTCGACCTGTAGGCCTTAACGACTTCCTTCACTTCTCCCATAGTTTCAATAGAAATTCTAGAGACGAAAGATTTATTTCGGGAGAAAGCCAGGGGTACGATAAAGCTTGGCTTAGGCCAAAATGGCATGCAAACAGGTTGGGGGAATAACATTCTACTCCACATACATATTTTGTGATTTTGCTAGTGCAACACCAAAAGGAAGATCCCTACACACATGAAAACTAGCCCACATCCATTTCATCTCTTTGGAGTTGTTCGCAAAAGGATGGTCTACTTAAGAACTAGCAAATGAGTTAACCAAAGTTGAAAATTAATCGATCGACCGAGATTTGCATTCAGAAAGGAATTTGAAGCACAATTGAGCTGAATGCTTAGGAATGTCAGCCTTGGCAAATTGAGAGAGGGAAGAGATGATGAGTGAAGAGAGAGAGTGATGGGAGGCGCTAAATGAAAGTAACAAATTTAGAGTTATTAAAAATAGTGGAGTATATATATATATTATCGGTTTGATTTAGTTCGATGCGATTTTACTATAAAAACTATAAACTCAACCGAATATCATGGTTTGCCTCAAAATCTGGTAGTTCTCCCCCACTCTTAATCGCTAGCATTGGGGATTTTGTCTATAGCATTAGGGATCTTGAAACTAAAGCCTAAAACCGTAGTCTACTAAAATTTGCTGGCATTCAGGACTTACTCAGTGGTCTTATTCAATACTAATATTTTCTGCATATAACAGAACTATGACTTCAATAAACCCTAATTTTTAGTGATTTACACTAATTTATTGTCTTGCATCTTGTATATTGATTTAGTTAACCATGTCGTTGGCTTCAATTCACCGTAGTTTTGATTTTGTATATTTTTTAGTGACTATAGCTTGCATACTCTTTATTGACATAGCTTATTGTATTAGAATTTAAAAAATAATCATTTATAGTATACATTTATATATGTGTATTATATTACCATACGTAAAATGATTTTGGCTTCAATTTACCCCGTTCTGGTTGTAAAGGATTTTTTCCGATAATCAGAGATCAAAAGGAAAAGTATTGATAAAGGTTGATTTATATGAGTATTAATGAGAGTGAGAGAGAGGGGGGAGAGAGAGAGTGTGTGTGTGTGTGTGTGTGTGTAAGGAGTAAATGCTCCAGTTTGTATTTGTTTGTGTTGTATTGAATGTCTCTACTTCATTTAATGCAGTGGCCTTATATAGACTTCCTAATTTACATGAGTTGATTAGAATAATAATAAAATGGAGGGGAAAAATTATCCTCCCCCTATGGTCTAGGAGGCGCTCATTATGCCTAGAGATCACACCCATTCGTGAGGATTTTTCTGCCAGGTATGATCCCTTTTTCCCTTCCTTACTTATCATTTTCATATATCTCATTCAGTTGTCAATCAGTCACAGTCACTTGGTGATTTTTTACAGTTCAAGCCAGTCAGTCGTAGCCACTTGGTGGCCTGCCATCCTGTCTCGTCCGAGTCATTTAGATAACTGGTCAATCATTGTCATTTAACTGCCATTCTGAATCCCTTTCGTCTATTCTCGTTCTTCTTCTTATCATTATCTTCCCATTCTTGCACAGTTCAGCGAGTGTCTTGCCCGTTCACGGTAGTTCTCCGAGTATCAGGTTCATTTTCTTATTCCAGAGACATGGGTCATTTATCAGTCTTTTCCCATTGGCCAGTCATCTTTTCCCATTCTGGTGCTCTTTTTCATTCTCGGTATGCATCCGGCCATTCTTCGTTTGTTTACGGGTGTCTCGTGATATCAGTCTTATCTTCTGTTTGCTTTTCTATCACTTTCCACAAGCCCTTTAATTGGCCCTCCTTGTCCACGTGGCAGTGGGTATTTTTTTACCAGATCATTGGCCCCTATTACACTCAACGAAATTTTATTCGTTGAGGTGCAATGATTTGTCTTTTCTTATTCTGACATTACGTTTGTCCGTTTATGTCCTCACGTGCTTCTTAAAAACATGCGACGTGGTTTTTCCAAATAATTTTGTGATTGTTCGCTGTCAATGATGGCTTCTCCTTTTCTTTATACTGTTACGTTCTTCTATTCACATTCACAAATGCTTCCGTTTGTCGAATAAATTTTTTGCCAGCTCGCTGTCGATGATGGTTATTTTCCCTTCATTTGTTGTAATGTTTTTTCGTTCTTTTTAGTACGGGCTTATTGATAGAGTTTTTCCCGTTTTCGTCATTATCAGCTCATTGGCGAGGTTTTCTCATTTCCTTCATTACGGGCTCATTGATAGAGTTTCTCCCATTTCTTCATTTTTCTTTTCCTTCTCTCGTGCGTTAAGATCTGTGACAAGAATTTTTGTACATGAACAATAACATAATAATCTATTGAAATAGTATATCGTTTCATAATTTCATCACAAGGATCTGAGTTTAATGCTCCACATTCATTGGTAGAATTTTTTTCCGTTTTCCTTGCTACGGGCTTATTGGTACAGTTTCTCATGTTTCGTCTGTTACGAGCTCATTGACAGAGTTTCTCCCGTTTTCCTTTTTCCTTTTCTCATTTTCTATTTTTCCTTTTAATTTCTGCTTCAATCAATGAGAATCACTTTGTTTGCACAATTTTTTTCTATTGAACTTCCTTTTTGTTGTATTTCATTCTTTCCTCAAAGACTCTAGCAAAATTTGGAGATCCAAATATGTTCCTGTACCATCTTCAAGCTATCAATGAAATCCGTGCTCAGGCACTTCGAAAAATTTTGCCTCCCAGTTCTCTTGAGAATAACTGTTTCCATACTATAATTTGTTGTCAAACACTTCTAGTTCAGAATCCATTCTGATGACTTCGATATTTGTTAGAGAACAAATATCTTTTCGGTTGTGAAATCATTTTTTGAGGAAACGACTTTAACTTCCTTAATAGAGAATGCGTTATAATCTTTCCGCTTCCGAGGACTCGGGTTCAAATAAAGAACCATGACTTCATTCTCACTGTAAAAGAATGACTTACGTTTTGCCCGTTCTCAAGGACTTAGGTTCGAACAAGGAACCATGACCCCCGTTTTCTTTCTGAGAGGACTTAGGTTCAAGTAAAAAACCATGGTCCCATTTTTGCTTTGAGAGGAACTTACGAACTGCCCATTTTCTTTCAAGTTGAGGGCTTAGGTTCAAATAAAGAACCATGACCCCATTTTCTTTTCAAGAGGTCTTAAGCAAATAAAGAACCATAGCCCCATTTGACCTTTAGTTTTAGGATTGTCCGTTGGGTTGTTTTCAAGAAATATCTAATCTTTGCTTTCTTCAATTGTGTCAGTTACAAATTATTTGAGCATCATGTGATCTGTTAAAGAACGATATTTATGTTTTGAAGTTTTTTATTCTCTTTTGAGAACAATGTCCGTAGACACTCCGAAAGACATAAGCTCCTTCCAAGAACCATTGCCCTATTTTTAATTCCTTATGACAATGGCGTATGTATACGCCCTCAAGAATTAAATAATTTAAAACCAAATAACGTGTGATTATGCATATAAGACATTAAACGAGAAGATAAGGTTAGAAACAATTTTTTCACTTATACTTTGTATTGGGGAATTTCTGTACTGGTGAAATTCCTTCAAGTGTTCTCCGTGTTCTTCAAGTTTCGGGATCCGAATCACGCACTTGAACTCCAAGAACGATTTATGAATTTCATCCACCAACAACCTCCCGTTAATTTCATAAATATATCTCATGAGAATTTTATGTAGCGATTTGAGTGTGAGCTTTCAAAGTGATCGAAGAAGAAAAATCCAAAATTTTTTCCTTCAATATATTTTTCAGTGGCCACACAGAGGGAGAGGAAAATGTTGTTTCTCCTTTTGCTTTGTTAACAAGAAAATGTATCTTATCCAAGATTTATCTATAATCATATCGCTATTCGATATTGATAAATGTCATTTTTGATATTTGTAAATATACCCATATATTTTTGAATTTCTAAAAATTCACCACATAATTCATAATTGCCAAAAATTATAATATTCTCTAGAGCTTGAGTTGTATCAAAATTCATCAATCCAATTGATAAATTAATTGATCATTATCAATTATTAATTAATTTTCTTATTTACTAATTATCTAATAATTTAAAAATAATAAACTACTTAATTTCAATATATATAATAACACTTAACTAATTAAGTGACATCACCCATCACATATAGGTGTAGGAAATATGCCTTGGCACCAAAACATATTTTGATCCATTTACTTCGTTTCTCTATTCCTGTTCTCATGAGTTATTTCTCAGATCGAATGGACTCACATGAACAAAGCTAAAGATTCAAATACCCGATGAATTTATGTCCATAAATCCCCGACCTGTAGGTTCGATGCCGAATCAACTCTCGATTCATGCACGCTACATTTTTTTGTGTAAATAAACTCTTTTATTTTCACGGTCCACAGAATATTTTAACATAATACTCATCGTGAATATCAATAACAAGAGCGAAATATAAAATTATCATTTTACCCCTCTTGTTATTATTTTCTTAACTTCTTCATTGATTGCGAATAAGAAAGATATAATACTGAATTGTCTCGTACAATTCACAAGTGTTAATCAATGACTCGATTCATTGAATACCTGGTCAAGTTAATATATTCACACACTCATCAATAAAGCATAAGGTTATATTGTTGTTTTCGCAATCGGATTATGAATTTTCATATCTGTGAATCATGTAATTTTAACTTAATTGAATTACAATCCCAACAACCTAGATATTACACGTCAATTCGAACTCACTCATTTGACATAAAAAAATTGTAACTAACTAAGTCAAGCTACGTATTCACCTCAGGATTAAGGTAATTATCAAAATACCCTTAAGGTGTAACAATTAGATTTAGAGCTTGGTAAACGGTTTTGGGCTCCAAACAAATTTGTTACCAGTCTACTCAACATGTTCATAAAATGTCTAGGTTAACTATTTGAGTCTCCACTCTCATGCCCCAAGTCTGGCATCCATTGGATCAACCTAACAGTTATAATCGGATTTGATTGCCTAATCGATCCTAAGATTGTGAATATCGTTCTGAACTTTCTCAAAAGAGTTCATGTGGAGATCCCTCTGTCTTCACTATTCATTCTTTGATGAAAGTTACATGACTTGAGTAATTTATAAACACATTTTAATTTAAAATAAAACTTTCAATTTATTCATAAGAATTCAATGATACTAATGTCATAGAAATAACTAAATACGAATAAATAGTTATTTCATGTTACTTTATCGACATATTCCAACAATCCCTCACTTGGACTAAAGTAGACGTGTACAATCTCTTATCTCCAAGCCCTCTAGATGACCATAAAAAAATTTACTACTTAAAGTCTTCGTGAATGGATATGTCAGGTTGTTGACCGTTGAAATATGCGTAACCACAACGTTTCCACGCTGAACAATTTCTCTAATTAGGTGATATTTACGTTCTATGTGTTGAGATCTCTTATGGCTTTTAGGCTCCTTAGAATTCGCTACAGCCCCACTGTTATCACAATAAAGTGTCATGAGTTTGTCAGCGTTTGTAACAACTTCTAGAGTCTTAAAGGACTTCCTAAGTCATACAACCTCCTTTGTAGCTTCACAAGCTGCCACATATTCATCTTTCATGGTAGAATCAGCAATGCAAGATTCCTTGATACTTCTCCATACAACTGCTCCACCGTTCAGGATGAAAAGCACTCATGAAGTGGACCTTCTAGAATCCTCATTTTCTGCGTGGAAATCAGAATCGGTAATACCCCATCATATTCAGGCGAGTACCTGAATACATTAGCATGTATTTCCTTGTTCTCCTCAGATACTTAAGGACACGTTTGACGGCATTCCAATCCTCAATTCAAGGATTAGATTGGAAACGACTCACCACGCCCACGACATAGCAAATGTCTGGCCTAGTGCAAAGAATCGCATACATGAGACTTCCTACCACTAAGGCATAGATAATCTTTCTCAAGTTTTCCTCTTCTTGAGGTCTCTTGAGACTGCTCATTGGAGAGGCTAACTCCATATATAAAAGGAAGAAATCCTTTCTTGGAGTTTTGCATACTGAAGCGATCTAACACCTTATCAATATAAGATGTTTGAGGCAATGCCAGTTGTATGTTCTTCCTATCTCGAAAGATTTGAATACCTAAGACAAATGCAGCTTCTCCGAGATTCTTCCTATCAAATTACCTTGCAACCCAAATCTTGACATCATATAATTTTTCTACACCATTCTCAATTAGTAGAATATAATCTACATACAAGACTAAAAAAATCACCTTCCCTTCATGTATCATCTTATACACACAAGTCTCATCCACTAACTATTCAAAACCATAGTTTTTAACAATTTCATCGAATCTAATATTCTACGATCGTGACGTTAGCTTAAGTCCATAAATGGACTTCTGTAGTTCCCAAACTTTACCCTATTGGTCTTTCTCCATGAATCCGTCTGGTTGATCCATATAAAAGTGCTCATCAAGATTGTCATTCAGAAAAGTATAATTGACGTCCATTTGCCAGATTTAATAATCAAGGGCAACGGCAATGGACAAAAGGATTCGGATGGATTTAAGCATGGCCACTAGCGAGAAGGTATCCTCGTAGTCTATACCTTCCTTTTAGGTGTAGCCCTTGGCTGTTAGCCTAGCTTTGAATGTCTCTACATTCCTATCTGGACCTCTTTTCTTCTTATAGATCCATTTACATCCTATGAGTTTTACCCCTTCAGGAGGATCTACAAGCTTCCAAACTTTATTCGAGTACATCGAATGTATATCAACGTTCATGGCTTATTGCCATAAGTTTACTTCAAGACCTGTCATGGCCTTTGAATAGGAGATGGGTTCATATATGTCATTATCTAAGACAACTGTCAAAGATTCTCCATAGGACATATACCTCTCAGGTTGTCTCGCAACCCTCATACTATGTCGAGGCTCCATAGGCTCTGGCTCCTATCGTGGTTCTTCCATTATTGAATCATAAATAATTTCTGATTGGGGAGTCGTTATCCTTCTACTCAATAATTCCTCTAGCACAATCACAAGAAAATGGGCATTCTACTAACAAATGTTATCTGGTAAGTCGTACTGTAGAAGATGTACCCATTCAATCCTTTAGGATATCCTACGAACATGCATAATTCTGAACGACTGGCCAACTTGCCTGTCTTTGGTTTTAGAGCATGTGTCGGGCACCCCCATATTTTAAAATGGTTAATAGAAGAGTTTCGTCCATTTCATCTTTCATATGGTGTACTAGGCACCATCTTTGACGGAACTTGGTTCAGAATATATGTCATTGTTTCCAAGACATATCCCCAGAAGGAATCTGGAAGGGATGAGTCACTCATCATAGATCTAACCATATCCATCAGAGTTTGATTCCTTCTCTCTGACACAGCATTTTACCGTGGCGTACCAGTGTGTTGTAAGCTGAGAAAGAATACCTTATTCTCTAAGAAAGTCTTCGAACTCTCCTAACAAGAACTCTCCATCATGATCAGATCGTAGTGTTTTGTTTTATTTTTCTAAGTGCTTTTCAACGAATGACTTATACTCTTTGAACTTTTCAAAGGTTTCTGACTTTTGACGCAGTAGATAAACACGACAAAAAAGTGAGTAATCATCAGTGAAGGTTACGAAGTATTTATAACCTCATCTTACTTGGATATTCAATGGCCCACATGCATCATTATGTATGAGTTCAAGGCATTGAGTGGCACTTTCACCTTTTGCTGAAAAATGTCACTTGGTCATTTCGCATTCAATATAGAATTCACATGTGGGTAGTGATCTCACACTTAAAGTTTGCAAATGACCATCATTCACAAGTCTTTTAATCTTGTCCAGGCTAATATGCCCAAGGCGTATCATTAGAACTATTGGAGACGGTTGAGTCATACTTCAACCTTTTACTATCCCTCTGTGAATCATTATTCACTTTAGTATCACATATAATTAGAGCTATTGGTTTTACATTAAACAGATTATTAAACATGCATGCAATAGTAATTAAGCATTCATTTCTAAAAACATCAATATTTTTATCAATGAATTTAAGATTAAATCATTACTCAATTAATGCACCAATAGAAATAAGATTCTTCCAAAAGTTGGGATATAATAAATATCACGTAAAATAATAAAATATTTCTCAAAACATAATTTAAGAGTTCTCATAGATACAGCTGATACTACTGCTCCATTACCCTAGCAGAAGCTGTACTTATGCCTTCTGACTTCCCTGAACATCTGCAGGGAGCAACAAATATGGTTAGTAGCTGCAGAGTCTACAATCCAAGAAAAAATAAAGTCGACTACCTAACAAACCTCAGTAACCATTACTATATCTTTAGATCCCAACCTTTTGAGATACTATATGGGCAGTTGCATTTCCAATGACCAGCAGCTCCACAAAGATGATACTTTCTTTTCGACTTGTTTACTCACGCGGTGCTCTTACCTTTAGCAGCTCTCGAATTCTGCTTCTTGGCTTTCCTTGGACCTTTTCTCTGTTTGTTCTTAGAGCCAGAGGTGGGAGGCTTTCTTTCAGTAAAGTTAGCCTCTCCATACTTCCTCTTGCCCTTTAGAAACAGAGTCTCAGCAGCTTGCAGCTCATCATATCAACCTAAGTCTCACCATCAACCTCAGCACCCATGATCTCCATCTCATTCAGATAACTTACGATCAACATCATATGTTCTCTAACAGAGGTTTGAGGTTCCATCCTACAGTTCATGAAGTTGCGTACAACTGTCTGTCTGGCTTGACAACCCTGATCTTTGAAGATTTCGGTGATGTTCAACATCATATCAGCGGCAGTCTCAGAGTTCCAATGTTGTTGTTGCAATACATTGCTCATAGATACCAAGATGTAACATCTGGTGATCTCATCAGAACATAGCCAAGAAGCATTAACATCATTTTTCTCTTGAGTCGATTCAGCAATAGGCTCAAGAGGACAAGGGGTAGTGAGCACGAACTTGTGCTTTTCTAACGTCAGCACGATATCAAGATTTCGTTTCCAATCCACATAATTTTCACCAGTAAATTTGTTCGCGTTAAGAATAGTTGAGAGAGTGGATATGGACATGATTAATGAAAAGAATATATAAAGCGGTGTAAATAAATGCTATTTCCTTCATGATGTTACGATAAAAAACGATAGTTTGTCATCGAGGGATGAAGTCCAAACTATCTCCTATCGCATCGAGACTCTTCTCGTTTGGTTAACATTCAAATGTCTCCACATCTAGCTTAACCAATCACCAATGGTTTTGGTCACCTTGGCCCCATTGAGTAGCCCCTAAGTGGGGACTCGAATTTGCTTCAGTCTTGGTGTTTAACCAATGCATCGACTCATAAAAGTTGCTATGGACTAATAGTCCGTCTATGGGACGACCCTGCCCCACTACTTCCTTTAAAAGTCTTAGCTTCTCCAAGCAACTCGATGACTCAAAGCGACACGACTCTAAAGTTTCTCTCATTGAAGAGAGGACCGTTATGGGTGGTTCTAAACCATTCCTCGTGGCACGATTGAGTTTGCGTTGGAGACATTGAGAACGTTTCAACGTAAATGACTCTCCCACTTAGTTTTTGAAAAACAAATCAGATTGTTGTTGTTTTTCAAAACATAAATTTTATTAATTTGAAAATCGGGAAGAAATTTATAAATCTTTTATTTAATGTTAAATCCCAATTTAAAATCATAGCCTTTATAAATTTGGCATTGTAATTAAATTATAACTGTTATAATTAATCTACAATGATACATGTACACGCTACATGACAATCTGATATTGGCATATCACTAAATCTATATGACATGTTATATGATGATGCACGATTAAAATTAAATCATATATTTAAAATTAACCTCCATATTGGCTCATTTCTAATTAAAACCCAAAAAGAATAAAAAATTATAAATTAATTTACAAATCTCCATGGGGTCTGTGATTGTCTATTTATCATTCAGGTTGTCCCTTTACTTTATAACTCTTTACAAAAATCTGTTCTCATTTTAAAATTAAATTTAAAATTTAAAATTCAAATTTCAAAAATTCAAAATTTAAATGTTGATTAAAACCCTTTAATTAAGGAAAACTATTTTTCTAATTAAATAATCTCATTAATTATCCTCCTTTTTTCCTAAGAATAAAACATAAGATAAAAAAAACGACATTGATAATTATTTTTTGAATTCAAAATTCAAAAAATAAAATTGATAATTATCTTTGAATTCAAAATTATCTTTTATCCGTTTAAAATTTCAAATTTATAATCAAAATTTAAAAAAAAACATAGTATAAATTTTATAGCGAAACATCACAAGTTTCCTAAATCCTCATTGTTATCGTCTAGGGTTTCACAAACCCTAGTCACCATGCAGCGCACGGGAGCGGATAGCGATGGCGACGCCAGAGCCCGTCGGAACCCTAACTCCAATGCAAACAGTAATTCTGGTATGAACAGTAATTTCTTCGTGAACAGTAATCCCACATGAACAAGCGTTTCTGGCGACTTCTCGGTGGCTATTTCGAGCGGTTTCTGGTGATAGTACCGAGGCGATGACGATTTTACATCAAATTTATAAAATTACAACTTTTGTAATAAAATAAATTACATAATCTTATGCCTCAAACCCGACGTACAACAATTCTAATTGAAATAAAAATGCCGAGAGCCAATAGTTAGGGATCCAATCACATAACACATTCAAAATAGTTTTGAATCTACCATACAAAATCATATGCCAATATCCACAAAATTCATTATACGTTCGTTTCAAATATTTATATGCAAAATCAAGAACCTGGTGTTGATACCAATTGTCGGGACCGGTTGGTTTTAAAATTAATTAAATATAAGTTTGATACATGAGTGGTTCGTTAACGGAATAAAAAAATTCTAATTAACTTATTTATCAAATTCAATAACCTAAAACCAAACAATGTGCGATTATGCATATACGACATTAAACGAGAAGATAAGATAAGAAACAATGTTTTCACCTATATTTTGTATCGGAGAATTTCTGAACTGGCAGAATTATTTCGAGCTCATGTTTTTCAAACTTCGGGATCCGAATCACACACTTGAACTCCAAGTGTGGGCTCTCAAAATGATTGAAGATGAAAAATCTAAAATTTTCTCTTTCACTATATTTTTCGGCGGCCACACAGAGGGAGGGAAAAACATTTTTTAAGATCTATTTGCAATCAGATTGCTATTAAATATTGATAAAATAAAATTATCGATATTTACATAATATACTCGCATATTTTTAAATTTTCAAAAATTCACTCTATATATTCATAATTGCCGAAAATTACAATATTCCCTAGAATTTGAGTTCTATCAAGATTCATCAATACAATTGATAAATTAATTTATCATTATCAATTAATTAAATAATTTTTTTTATTTACTACTTATCCAATAATAAACTAATTAATCTCAATACATATAATGACAATTAACTAATTTAGTGACATAAACCATCAAATATAGGTGTAGGAAATATGCCTTGGCACCAAATACATTTTGATCTAATTTACTTCATTTCTCTATTCCTATTCTCATGAGTTATTTCTGAGACCGAATGGACCCACATGAACAAAATTAAGGATTCAAATACCTGGAAAATTTATCTTCACAAATCCTCGATCCTATTTAATCCTGACATTGTATTACTCCACTATAGGTTCGATGCCGAATCAACTCTCGATTCATGCGCGCTACGTTTTCTGTTGGTGTAAATAAACCTTTTATTTACATGGTCCACAAAATATTTTTACATAATTTCCATTGTAAATATCAATAATAAGAGCGGAATATAAAATTACCATTTTTTTACTGTCTTGTTAGTATTTTATTAACTCCTTTTCTTAACTCTTTTATTGACTGTAAATAAAAAATACATAATAGTGAATTGTCTCTTATAACTCACAAGTCTTAATCAATGACTCAATTCATTGAATACATGGCCAGCTTAATTTATTCACACACCCATTAATAAAGCATAAGGTGATATTGTTACTTTCGCAATCGAATCATAAATTTTCATATCTGTGAATCACGTAACTCCAACTTAATTGAATTACAATCCCAACAGTCGAGGTATTGCCCGCCAATTCGAACTCACTCATTTGATATATCAAATATTGCAACTAACTAAGTCAAGTTACGTATTCACCTCAGGATTAAGTTAATTATGAAATACTTTTAAGGTGTAATAATTAGATTTAGAGTTTGACAAACGATTTTGGGCTCTAAACTAATTTTTTACCGGTTTATTCAACATGTTCATAACATATTTAGGTTAACCGTTTGCTCCACTCCCATGCCCCAAGACTGACATCTATTGGTTCAACCTAACAATCGTAATTGGATTTGATCGCTCAGTCGATCCTAAGACTGCGAATATCGTTCTGAACTTTCTCATAAGAATTCATTTAGAGATGCATCTGTCTTCACTCTTCGTTCTTTTATAAAAGTTTCAGGACTTGAGTAATTTATAGACACACACTTTAATTTAAAATAAAACTTTCAATTTATTCATAAGAATTTAATAATACTAATATTTGAGAAATAACTAAATGCAAATAAAAAGTTATTACACGCTACTTTATGGACATATTCCAACAATATTATCCAAATCGATATAGTCTAAAAATTAAATTTGAAAACCTTCATATGTTTGGTTTCCTAATAGCACCAACGAGAGTTGTTATAACTTTTGATCGTGGCCTTCAAATTGATTTTGGGAAAATTCTCTATGAGTAGATTTTCATATCTTTTCGTTGTCATGTATTTGGCCCCTAGTCAATGCATTTTAATTTTAGAATTTAAGGTTCTATATAATCTATTTTCCTGAATAGCTTTCATGAAAATTGTAAAAAAATTCGCTCAAGAGCTCCAAATCAAATTCTAAAAAATTCTTCAAGAAGTAGATATCCATATATTTCTAACGGTATATAATATGCTATGTAATTCTATTTAATTCAGTTAAAAAATTAAATTTGGAAGACATGATTAAGTTTAGTTTCCCGTACAAATACTACCATACTTTTGATCCAGAGCCCAACTTGAATTCTGTAAAATTCTCCATGAAGAAACTCCCATATATTTATAATTATGTGACTTTCCATGTAGTTTTTCTTCCAGCTTTTTTCGTTTCAGTTTCCATTTCTGTTCCCGTAAGCGCTTATGTTGTTAAAACATTTTTGTTCCCGTTGTCAAGGCAATTATGTTTCCGTTATTAATAGATTTCATTACTGTTGTCACGACCAGTCCATTTTCGTAGTCATGACATTTTCATTTCCGTAGTTACAACCTTTCCATTTTTTGCCATTACATTTGTGTTCACATCTTCACGACATCTTTGTTCCCGTAGTCAGGACGTTTCCGTTCTCGTTATTTGTACATCTTTTATTTTCCACATAAAGTCCATTTGGAGGACTATCAAGTCGTAGCCTTCCGTTCTAAAAATTTGAATGGATATCTTTTTGGCTTTACCGTTCTGTAATGAAGTGGCAGCTTTTCCGTTCAGAAGTGGCAACTTTTCCGTTCTAAAGACTTTTTCCGTTGTCAAACCAATTTCGTTCACATTCTCAAGCCATTTCCCAGTCTCAAGAATTTTTCCCGTTATCAAGAAATTTATTTCCCGTTCTCAAGACTTTTCTGTTCCCGTTCTCAAGACTTTTTCTGTTGTCAAACCAATTTGGTTCTCGTTCTCAAGCCTTTTTCCCGTTCTCAAGACTTTTTCCTTTGTTAAGACATTTAAACTCAAAACTTTAAATCATATTAGAATTAAAACTCAAAACTTGGTTTCGTTGTTGAGGAGGTGTTTGATTTGGTTTTTGGCATTTTTGAAGAGATTTCTCGAGTTTTTCTCTCACTCTCAATAAAAGCACCAAAATGTAAATGAATGTTTTCTATTAATCTGAGATCAAAGAGAAAATTATTAATAAGGGTTTATCTATATGAGTATTAATGAGTGAGAGAGGGAGAGGGAGGGAGGGGGAGAGAGAGAGAGAGTACGAAATAAATGCTCTGAGTTGTATTTGTTTGAGTTGAATTGAATGCCTTTGTTTTATTTAATACATTGGCCTTGTATAGATTTCCTAATTTACATGAGTTGATTTGAATAATAATAAAAGGGTGGGGAAAGAATATCCTCATTTAATAGTCTCGGAGGGACTCATTATTTCTAGGGATCACACTCATGCGTGGGGATCTTTCTGCCATGTATGTCTCTCTTTCCCTTCCTTACTTATCATTTCCATATGTCTCATTCAGCCGCCAATCAGTCACAATCACTTGGTGATTTCCTGCGGTTTGATCCAGTCAGCCGTAGCCCCTTGGTGGCCTGCCATCATGTCTCGTCCGAGACATTCAGATACTTAATCAATCATTTCTACTTCACTGTCATTCAGGTTCCCATTCGTCTGTTCCCGTTCTTCTTCTAATCCTTCTCTTCTCATTCTTTAATAGTTCAGCGAGTGTCTTGCCCGTTCAGGGTAGTTCTCCGAGTCATAGGTTCCCTTTCCCATTCCAGAGGCGTGGGTCCTTCGTCAGTCTTTTCTCGTTGGCTAGTCAGCTTTACCTGTTCTTGTGCTAGTTCCTGCTCTCGGTATGTGTCCAGCCGTTCTTTATTTATTTACGGGTGTCTCGTAACATCGATCTTCTCTCTTGTTTCCTCTTTTTTTTCCATTTTCTGTGAGGCTTTTGGTTGACCCTCATTGTCCACGTGGCAGTGGATATTTTTTACATGTTCACTGATTTTCTGTTTTAAATAATGAATACTCTATTTTCTTTATTGTTTCAACATGAATTAGTGTTTTTGAAAAAAGGTTAGATTTACAATGAGGACTAAACGACCGACCATAAATAAATAAAGGGTGCCAACACATGCAATGCAAGTACAACAACACAAATGACAGAGGAAAATCAATTGTTGAAACATAGATATATACGTGCATTATTAAATTTTGTATTCATATACCCTGATGTTCACCATATTCAGATTATTGATACATGAATTAAACGTAAGTATTGATTTATTAGGAATGACTAAGAAGAATCAATCAGATCACTGGGACATCATCAACACAAAAACACTCCCAACATACCCAAAAGCTAAACTGCCACATATACCTAAGAGTGAATCAGATGGGACAACAACTTCAGTACATAATAACCTAACTCATCAAGATAGAAAAGGCAAAAACTATCATTGACTTAAAATCAGCTGAACATGACGTTAATTATATAATATTAGCAATTAGACATTCTAACAATAATTAAATTGACACAACTCCAGTGTTGGTTGAGCGCTGAAGAAAGGTGAACATTTTGAAAGACTTCTTTAGGGAGTCTACTTAACATAAACTAGGTAAAATCTCTTTTCAACAGCTTTTACACCTAGCTAGGAGACAATGTTTTAATAATTGCAGTGGTGACATTTGTTTCAACATCGAATAACACGTTATCAAAATTTTGAATTAAAGAATTTGCATTGAAAATATGTCTTAATTGCAGTCTTCTATGTTCTTTTAATGCATTTAGACATGCTAATCAAGAGCTGAAAATCAAACTAAGTGAAAACATTGTTATTGCACTACTTTTAGATAAGTCAGAAATACGCAATGAAATGAGCTTTCATTGCTAATGAGGAATTAAGTTAAACTCCTTGAAAAAATATAAAGAAATCAAAGTTTATGTCCAGAAAATAATTTGTTTGGAACTTCGCAAATCAGTCCACTTTGGATTATTTATCATTTGACATATTTAAGATTAAGGTTTCTTACAACAAATGAAGTGAACGAGTTTCTCAAGGAATTGAATTCGAGTCATTTTATCACTCTTATTTCTCAAATTAAAATGTAGTTGGAGCTCTAGTTTTCACTCTGATAATTTTCTATAGGTTTTAATCTTGCTCTGTGTATTCTTAATGGCGTCTTTGTTGTCGTTTCATTGATGGTGGTTCCTGAGAAACTCTCCTTCGATGCCAACAATCGTGTACGATGTGTAAGGATAGTTTTACGATGTGAAAATAATATATTTACTGATTAAACACTGTTTCTCTTGTAAATAAAATGCTTCCTAAGTAAACATTGTTTACTTGATAAGACCGTTCGTTTACTCAGTAAACTGTTTGTTTTTATATGTAAATCTATGTATGGGTGTTTAAAATTGTCTCGAACTGACCGACCGAATCGAACCAAACTGAAAATGACCAATTCAATCGGTTCTTTATATATGTTCAGTTCGGGAAAATGAGAGACCCGAAATTTCGGTTCGGTTCGGAATTTTGGTGGTTTGCGATCCGAACCGAACAGAACCCAAACATTAGATTTATATTATTATTTTTTTAATATATAATTTCTTATAAAACCAAACCGAACCAAAATAAAACTTTAATTTCATATATTTTTTCAATACTATCATTTAAAAATTATTTTTAATTAATAATACTAAACCGAACCTAACTGAACCGAAACTCACAGTTCGGCTCGGCTCTTTTAGCATAAACGGTTCGGATCGGTTCTTTTAGCATAAACGGTTCAGTTTCATTTTATCGTCGGTTCGGCTCGGTTTGGTTTTTCACCAAAACCCAACCAAACCGAACCGTGAGCACTCCTAAATCGATGTCTACTCTATGTAAAACAAATGTTTACCATTGCTGAAGAATTAAGATGCTGAATCCCATTACTTTTTTTTCTTCAAAAAAATGCTATTTTTGCAGTTGAAAAAGTGGAGGGTTATGTTTACATTTAAAACTTAACATATGGGCATTCACTATGATTTTCCTGTTTCTACACAAATAGTCGTATAAACTTAATACAAAAATGTTCTATAACTTAAATAATAAAAAAAAATAGCGACTTATTATGGTGTAATTAAATATTAGCGAACAATGAGGATTTGATTTTATTGTTCTATGAAATCTATTAGTTTTCTCTCTCATCTCCCTTAAAATCTATCTTCTCTCTAGTGATCTCTCTCATAAAAATTTCAAAAAATGTCTCCCTCACTCTATTTTCTCTCATAATTTCAGAAATTCTCTGAACTATCTCAATGTTTTTTTTAAAAAAATTCCCTTACCTCTCTAAAACTTTTTCTAAAAAAACCTAAAACATCGTGTGTAGATATATACACTATTGTACATAATAAACATACACGTATGTAGATTATATATATATATATATATGTGCGCGCGTATAGTATTTGTTATATATTATAACATATATGTTGGTATATATATATATATATATGTTATAATGCATATAACATATATGTATTTATAATATAATACATAAACGTACATATGTTATATATAGGGCTGTATATAAAGTGTTTGCGTGTATACACGCACACACAGATACATACAAACATATATATATAGCAATAATAAATAATATTATCAATAATGTACTAAAGTATCTAGCATATATAAATAATATAAAAATATAAATCGAAAAGCATTATGTAAACAATATAAACAATACTATACAAAAAATATATGTTATATATGTAGGTGTATATAATGTTTGTTCGTGTGTGTATATATTACAATAATAAACCATATATATGAATGATGTACTAGCATATATGATTTTTTTTATAAAAGATAAAAATGTTTAACAAAAAAAATTACAATATACAATGGGGCGCCCCAAGTATAAACAAAGCCAACTATGTTAGAAAAAAGTATCAAAACTAACAAACCTAAATTCAAACACTCACCGATAACTAAACAAAATGTCCTCAATTAAACCTCATAGAATCTATAATCTAACATTCAAATCAGCTCTAGGAAACTTAGTGTACCACAACCATTCCATAATATGCCGAACTATACAAGTAAAATTGTATCACTATCATGTATAGCTCTATCAAAATAGCTACAACTTCTTTCAATCCATACAAAATAGATAAAAGTGTTAAAAGAAAGTTTGAGTAACAATGATCTCAACCTCTTACCCTTGCTCTGAAGCTTCAACCAAATCAACAAAATCTCCCAGCTTCTAGAAACAAACTGTAACTCTAGCTTACTCAAAAGAATAAACATTTACCTCATGAACACAAAATAAACAGCCAAGACTAGCAGATATATTCCATTTAAGGACATTCTCTTTAGTGGCTATCTTATTTCTGCAAACTAATCAACGTATAAAGCTAAATTTTGGGATACACCCTAAAAACCATACTCAATTTCACCAAAAAATAGGGAACCCAAAAAAGTTGCATAAGCACTAGAAACAGAGAATTTTACATCTTTTGATTCGGACCAAAGTCACACATCATCAATATCATAAATGGGAGAGGAGCATACCACTGACTTCAGATCACGAAGGATAACATAATTCCTATTTGGCCAACACACCAGACATCATATTGAACTATACAACTAACTCTAGTAGATAAATTCCAATCAGTTTGAATGGTAATGTTCCTAACATACCTAACTAGTAGAATCCCAAGGGATGCCAAAGATCAAAGAAGAAATTAGTGGAATTTCTATCCCCGATTCTTATTTTGTATCTCGTCATCATTATATACAATATATAACATATATACTAATGTAGCGTGTTGAGAAATTTATCAAAATTTTAAAAAAAATCCCTATACATTCTTTTAATATTTTCAAATATATTTTTTCTCATCTCTCCAGAAATTTCAGTTTAAAAAATTTTCACTCACTCAATAAAACACAATAATATAAGAGCAGGTATGGAGATTTGAAGAGAGACAGATAGAGAGAGAGGAAAAGAGGGAGATTTAAATAGATAGAGAGAGACATAGACAGATTTTTATAGAGAGAGATAGGGAGATTTCTGGTAAATAGAGAGATGATGAAACAATTGCAAATAATAAAAGAGATGCTAAACTAGTAAATATAGATATTGGAAAATCTATTTAATTTAATCAAACTTCTTAAGTTAATTATTATTTATTGAAAAAGTTATAGATGTCAATTCTTTTTATAGCGTAGACATGATTGTACTTCAAATGTAAAATGTGGCGAAATTGTAAGAATTCTAAAATGGGAATTTTACATAATTAGGTATGTTTAGGGTGATGTTTTAAAAAAGGTTAGGTTTTTAAGGTTTTAGGTAAAAAATAAGTTAATATAAATCTCAATAATTTTTGACTAAAAAGTCTTTAATCTATTTTAGGTGTGTTTGAAAAAATTTATAGGTAAATATAAGATATATCCATTGATTGACTAATTATCTAATTACTTAATTATAAGTAATCAATTGCTAGACATCAATAAAAAAATTTAAAATATAAAAATCTTTAGAATCCACTCAAAAATCACAAAAATTATGGGTCAATATCATTGATTGATTTATCATCCAACCATTCCAATCTATTATAGGAGTATTTGAAATATCTTTTTATCAATCAATAATATATCATTGAACGCTGAACATTCAATCGCCCAAATCTATTATAGGGCGTTTGAAACATTTTCGGGTCAATCAATAATATTCATTGATTGATTGATCATCAAATAGTTCAAATATATTATAGGGGTGTTTGAAACATTTCTGTGTCAATCAATGATATATTATTAGTTGACTGAACATCAAATCGTTAGAAACCGCTCAAAAATCATGAAATAATATGAGTAGCCAATCAATGATATATCATATATTGATATCAAAATATTTGATTTTAATATAATCAATGACTAATTAATTGACTCATCTCATTGCTTAAAATATAGGGAGTCAATTAATATTAGACATCAATAAAATATGTTCATAATTAAAAAAATATTTTGACTACATACAATTAAGAGATGAGATATTCTATTAAATAACTTTAGCTAAAATTAGGAAACTATTAAAATTCTTAACTAAAATGATTATAAAATTCATAAAAAAATAAAAAAGAAATTAATTCAAAAATCGGTAAAAATAGGGGCAATATTGTCTCTTTACTTTTCAATCAATAAATGATCGATAACGTAATACAAAAATTTATATACTCCTCTAAAGTTAAAAAAAAATCTGCTATTTTTTAAAGTGAGGCTTATAATTTATCTATTTAGTGTATTTATTTTTTGGTGAACATCAAGAATAGATTTTTTTTAAGAAAAAGGATAAAAAATAGTCAAAGATGAAATAAACATAAAAAATAGCCACCTAAATTTAAAAAAAAAAAAAAGCAAAATCTCGCACCAAAATCCATCCCCCACGCGCACCAACAAAGTTTTTGAATTTTTGTCTATAACATTTTTATAAATTTACTGTATATATTAAATATACTGCAAAAATTACTGAGGCCTATATAATATACAATGTACATATTATATAAACTACTAAAATCTGGAGCAGTGATCCACGTGACACGAATTTTTTTCTTTCGCATAGAAGTCCTTTTTTTAAATCGTGTCAATAGATTATTTTTAATATTTTTTATACTTGTAGTTATTTCTTATAATTTTTTTAAAATTGACTATTTATTAACATTACTAATTATTTTTCTAGAATTAATTAGTTTTGGGCATGGGGCATGACTTGTTTTAGTGGGCCTCTTGGCCGACTAATAAGTTCATGTAGTTGTGGGATCATTTTAGTTTTAATTTTCATGGTATTGGTCAAAAGTTCTCGTGGTTTCAATTCAGAGGAAATTCCTTCAACTTTTGCGCGGTTGAGCTCCACCGCCAAATTTCGCGCAAAATAAACTCGGAAGCCTCCGCAGAGGCAAACCGAGAAAGGTTCGGAGATAAAGGATGTCGTACGACGATGTGGAGATCGAGGACATGGAGTGGAACGAGGAGATTCAGGCGTTTACATACCCGTGCCCATGCGGAGACCTTTTCCAGATTACGAAGGAGGAGCTCAGGCTTGGCGAAGAAATTGCTCGGTGCCCTAGCTGTTCCCTCTATATTACAGTAATCTACAATATCGAAGATTTCCTTGGCGGCTCGAGCCAACAAAAGAACAACAAAGGCCTCGAGCCCTCCAAGCAGATTGTTGTCGTTGCTTAATTGAATTCTGGTGAAATTTATATCTTTATCACTGAGGGTTTTAGATTGAATTTGATCAATAAAGCTTAGTCTACATGGTGTGTTCGTGTAGAAGGTCTAGAGGCCTCATGTTTGTTTAAATTGATATATAACCCAATTCAATAAGTTAGTTATTTTGGTTTAATCACTCATGGAGGTTGTTGCTTTTGTAAGCTAGTTGGGAATTGGGAAATAGGAATGGCTGTGTTTTGTAGGTTAATTTTTTAAAGATGTTGCTCTATTATTTTGATTTGCAGATTGCTTGATAATAATATTTCCTTCTCTGTGCTATATGGGAGGATTACAAGAAAAAGAGAAGAACAATGCGGAAGGATTGATCGCTGAATTTTACTTTAACAGAGAAATTAGATTTAACGTTCAAAGTGGATTTGTTAATTGCATGTAAGCAAAAGCTTCAGTTTCTCTGCTTGAGCATAATAGTTTTCTTCTTGGGTTTATCAGGTGAAAGTTGAAATTTTATCGTTGTTATGATGAATTGAATCTATTGACACATTCTGTTCAGCTAGTTCTAATGATTCAAATTCAGAACATCTGGAGGCAGCCTTCTAGTAATAACCTTTATTGCACTAGTCATTCAAGTAAAAAGCACTTGAATTATGAAGGCAAAACCTTTCTGTTGTGGACTGGTTGTGTTAATTAAGTTGGGAGAGTTTTATCATGTAACTTGTTATCACAAGCAGGTCTTGAACTCCGAAGTTGAATAAGATATGTTATTAAGTTTCTCCTAATTTAGTTTTGAATTTCTTTTCTTTCAAGGATTTTTGCTCTATTTTCGTTATCAGCTCATCGGGATGTTTTCTGTTGTTGCAGAGTACCGAGCGTGACTCGAGGAGGTAGAAATTCTTTCCGATGAAGTTTTTTTAGAAAATTATCTATATTGAGGCGTGAGAGGAGTCTTTATTTTGTATTGATCAGGATATGAGTGAAAACCCACGGTGCCGAAAAAAATTGTGATTTCTAATTCTTTTGTAGCAATAGTTTTGCTTAGGATCACTAGGAATGTAGTATTCATTGAGAATCTTCTAATAAGTGAATGTTTTTCCCTCTAGAACTGCCATTTCTGTTTATCTTGATATGCTCTATTCATTTCGTTATCAGTTCTTCAATCTTATAGGATTTGTAGTCTCTGCGAAAAAAACACTGGCTTCCATATTACAAGTGCTCCTCTTGAAATGGTCTATATGGGAAATGTCTCTAAGTTTAAATGGTTTATCATGAAACTAATCAATTATGCATAAAATATATTATTTAGATTTTTAGAATTTTAGAATTTTATGATTTTCACATTCACATTTCATAATTATAGAGAACATATCGTTAGTCATTGTAGAATTTATATACTTCTTGTTGAATCTTTTGATGTAAAATTGATTTCTCCCTCTTTACCGTTAAATCTTTAAGCGCATTAGGGTTGGTGGTTACTTACTTCAAAGCAACAACTTCTCACATAATCAACCAATAGAATTTAGTTTAATTATTTATATTAAACTATATTAGTTTCGTATATGATCAAATAAGTTTTACATTCTCTCACATGGCTCATACGAAATTTATTTCATGAATTAATAAAATTTATTTCATGAATTAATAGAAGAACATAATGTGCATAGTATAAAATTAAAATCCTCAATTCAATGGTGATAACATAATATCATCATTAAGTAAAACCTAATGAGAGTTATGGCAGTTGTACATCACTAATCGACATAGTCTATTCCACATACCACAACATTAACCTCCACATGGTCTAACATTATTGTCCTTGTCAAAGACAAATCGTGTTAGCATTCTTCATTCATTTATGTATGTATCACATGATATAAATAATATCAGAAACAAAACATATAATTGAGCTCAAATGTCAAATACATAAATATCATAAAATCCATTATATAAATCAACAATTATATTCAATAATGCACATCCTTTCAACATGATCAATAAATGTCTTAGGTGGCAATCTTTTTGTTAAAGGATCTGCAATCATAAGATTTGTGCTAATATGTTCAATTGACACTGTTTGTTTCTGAACATCTTCTTTGACGGTAAAATATTTCAATTCCATATGTTTAGCACATTTTGAATACTTGTCGTTTTTCGCAAAGAAGACAGTGAAAGTTTATCACAATAAATCTTCAGCGGCCTGGAAATACTGTCAACAATTCCAAGTCCTGAAATAAAGTTTCGCAGCCAATTTTCTTGAATTGTGGCTTCAACATTCCACAAATTCAGCCTCCATAGTGGATGTAGCAATGACAGACCGCTTCACACTTTTCCATGAGATTGCTTCTCTAGCTAAAGGAACATATAGCCAAATGTAAACTTTCTTGTATCAATACATCTAGCAAAGTCTCAATCTGAATATCTAATCACTTCAAGATGATCATATATCCTATAAGTGAGCATGCGATCTTTCATTCCTTGCAAGTATCTCAAAACTTTTTTCGCAGCTTGCTAGTGATCCAATTCTAGATTACTTTGATAACGACCAAGCATTCCAACAGCAAAATTGATGTTTGGCATGGTGCAAATTTGAGCATACATCAAGCTCCCAACAATAGATGCATAAGGAATCATTTGCATTTGTTTGTGTTACAATTCATTCTTTGGGCATTACATAAGGCTGATTTTTCTCCTTTTTGAATTGGAACAACACTTGATGAGCACTTTTCCATTCTAAATCTCTCTAGAACTTTATTAATATATGACTTTGAGACAACTATAACCATCTTTGTGCTCTTTTCAAAATATTTCTATTTCAATCACATAAGTTGTCTCTCCCATATCTTTCATTTCAAAGTTATTAGAGAGAAATTTATTGGTCTCATGTAATAAACCACGATCATTAGTTGTGAGCAAGAGATCATCAACATACAGAATCAGAAATATAAACTTGCTCCCTTTGATCTTCAGATATAGGTCAACGATGTTTTCTTTAAATCCAGAAAAAGTAATGGTATCATTGAACTTAAGATACCACTGGCGGGAAGCTTGTTTAAGTTCATATATTGATTTTTTCAGTTTACATACAATGTGTTCCTTTCCTTCAATGAAAAAACCCTCAGGCGGATCCATATAAACATCTTCATCTAAATTTCCATTTAGAAATGCAGTTTTCACATCCATATGATATAACCCCAAGTCATAATGAGCTACCAAAATCATGAAACTTCTAAAGGAGTCTTTCTTAGAGACAGGCGAAAATTTCTCTTTGTAGTCAAACCATCTTCTTGAGTGAAACCTTTAGCAACCAACATGGCCTTGTGTCGTTCGATATTTGCTATTTGAGTCAGTTTGGTCTTAAAGACCCATTTACACCCGACCCTTTTACAACATTGAGGCAATTCAACAAGGTCTAAACTTCATTCTGCTCCATGGATTTAAGCTCATTTTTCATGGCATCTAACAATTTCATAGAATTAACACTTTCAATGGCATGTGAAACTGGAACTGGATCTTCATCGATTTCTAAGTCAAATTCTGTCTCCTGTAGATATACTATATCATCATCAGAAATAGCATACCTTCTTTATCTTTGAGACCTCCTTAGTGTTATTTCTTGTGGTTCATCTACTCTAGGTTCATCAGTGTTATCCTCATTGTCGGTTATTTGTTCATTAACTTGTTGTTCTTGTCCATTGTTTAACTGTTCAACAATTGGAGGAACAACAACAATAGAAGAAGCTGCGGGTAAAAGAACTTATACTCTAACTTCTTGAATCACCATATTTTGTGGTTCTTGACTTCCACTGACTTCATCATTCTCAATGAACCTAACATTTCTAGTTTCAACAATTCGTGTACTATGACTAGAGCAATAAAATATATATCATTTAGATTTTTCTAGATAACCACTGAATATTCATAAATCTAATTTATTTTCTTGTGGATTATAGATCATTACTTTTGCCGGGTTACCCCAAACATGTAGGCGCCTTAAACTGGATTTTCTACGTCTACCGTTCAAAAGGAGTCTTAAAAAATGCCTTACTAGAAACCCCGTTTAACAAATACATGGAAGTTTTCAATGCATGCATCTACAATGATATGAGTAAAGATAAGTTACTTAACATACTCCTAACCATATCCATTAAGGTGCGAATACGCCTTTCTGGTACACCATTTTATTGTGGTGTACCCGACATAATATATTGAGCACATATACCACATTTTTCATGGATTTTAGCAAATGAACCTGAGTATTGTCCACCTTCATTATATTTTCCATAATATTCAGCACCTATCTCAGACATGACAATTTTCACATTTCTGTCTAATTATCTTTCAACCTCATTAATAAACACCTCTAAGGCATCTATTGATTGAGATTTTTCATACAACAAGTAGACATAACTATAATGTGAAAAATAATCAATAAAGGTGACATACTACTTTTCTCCACTAAAAGATGGAACATCAAAAGGCTCACATATATTGGTGTGTATTATTTCAAGAAGTTGTGTGCTTCTTGTGGCTTATTTTTTTATGTGTTTTGTCTGTTTTCCTTTAATACAATCCACACAAATACCTAAATCAGTAAAATCTAAGTCTGGAAAGATTTAATTCTTTATTAATTTTTCCAATCTTTCTTTAGAAATGTGACCTAGAGTACGCAGAACGTTCATTTTCTAAACCACATTTAGTTCCAACTTTATGATGCAAGGTCAGAAGAGTCTCAACAAAAAGATTATCAAGTTTCAGTTTGTAAAAACCATCACAAAGAATACTAGAACCAACGAAATGATATTTCTTAAATTTGATGCATCCATTTCCAATTTAAATGAGTATCCAGCTAAATCAAGTTTAGACAAAGAAATTAAATTATGAGAAACAGAAGGTACATAAAAAGTTTGAAATAAATCTAAGTGATATTCAGTATCTAAAATCAATTGATAAGTTTCAATAGTTTCAATGGAGCTTTGACTCGATTCCCCATATAAACAAACATTTCATTTGGATTTATGGTTTGGATTGTAATGAATCCATGCATCATATTTAAAACATGAGTGGTACAGGCAGAATCAATCCACCAAGTATTATAAGGAACTTCAAATAAATTTGATTCAAAACATACGAAAGCACTAGGCTTACCTTTCTTTTCGAACCATGCCTTACGTTTTAGGCAATCTTTCTGAAAGTGTCCAGGTTTCCCGCAGAAACGTCACTTATCATTCTTGTGTTCATTCTTGTTGATTTGGGAAGAAAACTCATTGATCTTAAGTGGTCCACGCTTGCCCTTTCCATGCTTTCTTCTGGCTTTCTTTCTAGCTCCTTGATTACTTACGAGATGAATGAAATTAGTTCCCTGATTCTTAAGTCTAAATTTCCTCCTAAACAAGCATACTGTGAAGTTCATTCACATTCCATTTATCTTTCATGCTATTATAGTTAATTTCAAAAGGACCATACTAAGTAGGAAGTGAGTTTATGATAAATTGTACACGGAAACTCTCATCCACATTCATCCCCAAGGACTTCAGTCTTACTACAATATTCATCATTTCAATGACATGCTCATGCATGTTACGAGTGTCATCATATTCCATGATAGTCAATGTAGTCATTAATGTCCCCGCAATTGACTTATCAGCAGTCTGAGAACACTTTTCCACAAATTTCATGAATTCTTTAGCATTTTCGGTTCTGGGATGAGTAGACTTGATTTTGTTTGTTACACTCATTCCCATAAACATTAGGCTTGGTCTGTTAGACCTTTCCCAAGCATCACAGAAAGTCTTATTCTCTATTGCTACTAGCATTAGTAATAGCAGCATGTTTGTCAAATTGAAGCCACAAATCCAAATTCAAAACACCTAAGTGAAATTGGACTTGCTCACACCAATCGGGAAAATTAAGCCCATTAAACATTAGTATAGACGAAGCATGCGGTTGGAGAGAAACGGGAACATGCACTGCAAGAATAACATTATGCTTATACATTAATACTTTGAGTTGTAAACTTAACCATATTATACAGATTCAAACACATAATTCAGATAAACAATAAATGCATATCAATATTTTTCTTTGGGTAATACAATGACATACAAGCATAAAACATAATGATGCTAATGAGAATTTTCAATAATTTGGCAACCATATATACACCACTTAGATATATATACTATCTTTGGATAAACAATACAACTAATAGAGTATACTAGTTACCAACAATTATGTTCATTAAATATAAGAACAACTAATCAATATTTGGGTTTGACTCTTAAATGTCTTACAATAATGAACTTCAATCTACCCATAAAATATATATTATATAACATTATGTCATTTATAAGCATCAACATTCATGTGTAATTGAATATCGATTATACAATATCAAATTTTATATCCTTACGGTTTAACCACTTTGATGACAAATAAAACAAACATAAGATAAAATTTTAGATCATATAAATCCTCACATAAACATATAAAATACACATTATTTAATGATTTTAAATAATTACTATAAAGAAAATTATCCGTTATAGAATAGTCGTAGTAAATAAATTAATCATATCTATTAAATAGACATTTATATTAGTGGATAGAATCTGATACGTTAGCCATGAATAATTATCAACAGAGAAAAATTTTCAACATAGAAGCACATGTAAGCTACTTTAGTAATACAGTAGTCGTGAGCATGCAGGATTTCATAAATTCGGCAATTATAGAAAGTCAAAAAGAAGAAAAAAATTATATAGGCATTGTTAGTGGGCAATGCACGTTAGCCTATCTACACGATTTCTTAGCAAATACTCAATTTGGAACAAACAAATCGTGAGGACAAGTGGAATGATAACCAACACCACAATAATAGGCTTAATCCAAAAATTAAGCAACACATTAACCAACGCAGTAATGAGCATAATTTCAAAAATTAAGCAACACCATTATTTGTTTATTCATTAGAATTGCCCATTCAATTCATCTACCTCCTTCATGCAATCCCAATTCCTTTATCTTCTTCATGTAATCCACATTTTATTCTTAGTTCATATTTACTCACTCTTCCATTTTGGTTGTAGAACACATCTTCTCCCTCTTATAATTCATTGTTTCCATTTTGGTAGCATTCCCATTATAGTCCATTCTTTCATTCGAACAAAACACTTTAATTGCATTCCTTCGAACCGAACTCGTTGTACATCATCTCATCTCCCTCATTGATGCAAAGCGGGCAACTTGACCACTAAATAAAAATCATGATTAACTATCTTTACAAGAGATCTGATGAGAGATGAGCCGACCTCACTCTGGGTGTGCCAATGTACGAGAATCCGGGTCCCTCCAAATACCAACTCCCCCTAGGCCCTATTGTACCCACCGCTACTACAGAGAAAGCAGGAATAGCCTAAACCCCGTCACTTTGATTGTAAATCCAGCGGCTCGAAGAAAGTAGATATAGCTCTCTCTTTCTCTCTCTCTCTCTCCAACAGAGAGCCATCACTCTCAAACATGAAATGGCTAAAAGTTCTGAGCTTTCCATCTTTGAGACGCTGTACACTCAGAATTACAATCCTTTTTCGCTCCCCAGCACTTTTTTCTACCATCACGCACGACGAAACTCTTTCTTCAGATGCACCCACAGACACTCTTCCATCGACTAAGCATTTACTTGAAAAATCGATCCAGTCTTCTCAGTGGCATTTAATCAAACACTTGCCCAACCTTACTTCCTCTCATATCTCAGAAACCCTTCACGATCTTCACAAAAGTCCCGAACTTGTTCTTGAGTTCTTAAACCATGTCGACCACCGTATACTTGACGTTCAAGCCCGCTGCCTCGCCATTTCTATTATTGCTCGCCTTCCATCTCCTAAGCCCACCGTGCAACTCTTAAAGCTGGTCATTAGTAGCGGCACCAACAGTGTCGGTGAGATTTTTGGTATGTTGTCTCTTTCGCGAGGTCATCTGGGTATAAAAAGTAGCATTGTTTTTGACCATTTGATTAGGGCTTGTTGTGAAATGAACAAAGCTGGTGAGGCTTTTGAGTGCTTTTACATGATGAAGGAAAAAGGTGTAGTGCCCAAGACCGAAACATGTAATGCCTTGTTGAGCTTGTTTCTGAAGTTGAACCGAATGGAGAAAGCATGGGTTTTATATGCTGAGATGTTTAGGTTGAAGATTAAATCAAGCTTATATACGTTTAATATTATGATTAATGTGTTGTGCAAGGAAGGGAAATTGAAGAAGGCCAAGGAGTTCACTGGACACATGGAGAGTTTAGGAATCCAGCCGAATGTGGTTACTTACAATACCATAATTCATGGATATTGTTCAAAAGGGAGAGTTGAGGGGGCTCGTTTGATAATAAATGCCATGAAGAGAAAAGGTGTTGAACCAGATTCTTATACTTATGGTTCACTAATTAGTGGGATGTGTAAGAAAGGAAGACTGGAGGAAGCATCTGGGACTTTTGATAAAATGATTGAAATTGGATTGATCCCAAGTGTTGTGACTTATAACACATTGATTGATGGGTACTGCAATAAAGGTAATTTGGAGATGGCTTTCAGTTATAGGGATGAAATGGTGAAGAAAGGCATTGTGCCAACCGTGTCAACATACAATTTGTTGATTCATGCATTGTTTATGGAGAAAAGGGTGGACGAAGCAGAGGATATGATTAAAAAAATGCAGGATAAGGAGTTATCTCCAGATGGGATAACTTATAATATCTTGATTAACGGGTATTGCAGGTGTGGGAATGCAAAGAAAGCCTTTAATTTCCATGATGAAATGCTAAGTAGAGGGATTCGGCCGACGCATGTAACTTATACTTCACTTATTCATGTTTTAAGCAAACGGAATAGAATGAAGGAAGCAGACGATTTGTTTGAGAAGATGCTGAATAAAGGCATGTTGCCTGATATTATAATGTTTAACGTGTTGATTGATGGTCACTGTGCTAATGGTAATATGGAGCGTGCAGTTTCCCTTCTGAGTGAGATGGATAGGATGAAGGTTCTTCCAGATGAGGTGACTTTCAATACCATAATGCAAGGACATTGCAGGGAAGGACAAGTCGAAGAAGCTCGAGAATTTCTTGATGAGATGAGGAGAAGGGGGGTTAAGCCTGATCACATCAGTTACAATACACTCATCAGTGGTTATAGTAGAAGAGGTGATATCAAGGATGCCTTTAAAGTTCGGGATGAGATGTTGAGTATAGGATTCAATCCAACTCTTCTGACTTACAATGCCCTTATACAAGGTTTATGCAAAAGCCAAGAAGGTGATCATGCTGAGGAGCTCCTGAAAGAAATGGTTAGTAGAGGGATTACACCTGATGACACCACATATCTCTCTTTGATTGAGGGTATAGGGAAAGTTGATGACTCTGGTTCAAGTGATAATCAGTAGAGTTATACTTGCAGAAATTTTGTGAAAACTTCGCGAGAGATGAATTATTTGTAAACAAAGCTTCTGTTTGGGAAGATATTTGGTTCGCTCGTTATTACTTGTTACTGTTAACACAAGATCTCTGACTTGCTCGGTGAGGAGATATCGATATTTCTGGACTGGTCGGAGTGTGGTCATTTGAAGGAGTTGATTCTTGGTGGGTTCCTGAAGCAATTCCATTTGGCCTCTGACATGCTGATTTTCTTTACTTCTTCCCTCCCGCCCTCATGTTAATTCTAATAACAGCAAGCAGTAAGCATTGAGCCCTCATACTGTATATACTCTGTCTTTCACGTTGTTTGGTTTTGTAAATGAAGTATTAATATTTCCAATAATATTAACAATTAAAAGAGAGATCTGGTGGGAAACTCTGTTGGGGAATTCTGCAGTGTTAGTCATTCTGTGTACCATATATTACCTTGAACCCAAATGCCCCAAGAATATACACTTTATACAGGAGTTAGATTTTTTTTCTACATCAGTTTTGACCTTGCCCAACTGTCTTTTATATGTAAGCTGATCAGGCTTTAAACTGTTCTCTTTTCCACATGCACCAAACGAATACATTTTTACTTGGAATTGAAAACGTAAAAACACATTTAGCATCTCTTCTTGCATCTTTGTATTAGTGAATGATTAACCTAACTATCTCCATTGGCAGAATTGAATTTCCCAAACAAGTGGGAATATCTTATTCCCACTCTGATATATTGGCGATGCTTCACTCTCCACTAGACTGATGTGTTACTGGTGATGCTTTACTCTCCACTATATGCAGATAGCACAGCCTTGTGGCTCTCAGAATCCTGAAGAGGTAGGCCTTTTCTATCTTTTGCCTGAAAAGGAATTTTTTGGTCATGTAGTCCCACAGAGAAAATCAACCATACTGAACAAAAGAATAATCTATTTTATGTCGATTTATTTTTACATTGACATAATTGTGAATTAACAATAGAGAAAGCTTGTCACATTAGCTAAAATTCATTGTTTACATTAAATTTTAGGAAAATTCTTTCAATGTCTAATTGGTTTACTTAAATGACACAAACACCACTTCTATTTTAAAAAATGACATGGACCTCCTTATTTTAAGACTTCACTGACAAATAACCTCAAATATAGATTTTTATATCATATTTGCCTTTACTTTTTTTGTCATCCGTGAGTGTCCTAATCCAAAAAAATTTAAATTCTAAATTTCCCTCTTCTCTTCTTCTAATCCAATTTCAGAAATCATTTTCAGAAAATGGTTAAGGTCGTCTTTGTACGTTCATAAAGAAACTAACGGTTTTCTAACTAAGTGGACCGATGTGTCATTGTCCAAAATAGAGAGGATGTATATATCATTTAAGCAAACTAGATTAGAGTTTCAAAAAAATTTACCAAAAAGTTTTTAGTATGAAAGCAATATATCACTCGTATCAGTGTCCTTTTCCATACCAGAAGAATACCAAAATTTATTTTTATAAACTATACAAGACATTTAGCAGACCCATTTTCTTCATACTTTTGTGACATCTCGCGTAATATCATTGTCGTTTAGTGCAATTTTGTTTGTGGAAAACACATGCACCATGCACCATGCACCAAAATCCGAAAGGATCATTCATTCCCTTTACTTGTTGTATATAAGCTGTGTTTGGACTTTTGGAGATGGGAACATAAACAACTTGAATTTAGAAATCCTTTTCAATGGGCACCTTTGCAGGACACATAGTGCCTGGTTTGGCACTCACACTCCTTGGCTTATGGCACATTGTCAATACCATCAGAGCTTACATTCTCAAAACCAATGCCAGCTTTACAGTAACCTTTTGGTACCCATTCTATGGATCATTTTCTACGCTTAAGTACTTCGAACTTATTTTCATCTTCGTATTCTCTGTATTTTCAATCATTATGCAAGTTCTGGACTTCCCTTTTTTCAGTTTTTCTTTCAAGCTCAACAACTTTGAGCATGCAACCATGTTCCTCCACCTTGCCATATTCTCGGGTTTTACCCTCTACGCCGAGTTGACTCATTCATCGAAGATTCTATCTGGGTTTATAGGAATTCTTGCATTCTCTGTTTTTGGTCAAGAGCTTTTTCTTCTCTATTTCCACTCAGCTGACCATGTGGGAATTGAAGGCCATTACCATGGGCTGTTGCAGCTTATAGTGTTTGTTTCTTTAATTGCAGCTTTATCTGCTACTTGCTTTCCAACCAGTTTCCCTTCAGCTCTTGTTCTCTCTCTCTTAGTTGTGTTTCAAGGGTGTTGGTTTATGAACATGGGGTTTATGCTATGGGTCCCCAAATTTGTTCCAGAGGGTTGCAACATGCGTGTGATTAAAACAAGCAACGATGAATTGCTTGGAGCAGTCATTTGTGGGTCGAGTGAGGCCGAATTAAGGGCCAGAGCAATTGCCAATATGCAGTTCAGCTGGATACTTTCTGGGATTCTTGTATTTACTGGATTTGTATGCTTTAAAATGGCTAAATCTGAAAAATGCAACCAACGAGGTCAGTTGCCCGACTACAAGCAGCTTCATAGTAGAGCTGCAGATGTTGTCCCGATATCCATTGATGTCTTGAAGCAAGCTCAAGTATGTTAGAGAGGACAAGTCCATGTCCTTTCTAAGGAGCTATATATATAAAGCACTGTACTTGTGCCACCAATAACATATCAATTATAATATATCATCCTACTCCATACAGCAAGACCATTCTATTGAAGCTTAATTTGATTCCAGTAGCTTTTCATAAATTTTCTAAACCGTCTAATTTAAGCAATTAATAGTGATTTTATCGCCCAGAAGCATTTTAAATGTAATTGAAGCAGCATTTGAAATGTAATTGAAGCATAATAGTTCTTCCACCCAAAGGCATAAAGTTGCTGATACTGTAAAACCTGGCACAAAATGTACTCGAGTAACGAAGCATTTGTTGTGTCTTGCTTCGTTACTCGTACACTACCCTCTGATTTGCTTAGCCTTTCTATTAGTGGTGGCCATTGTTTAATAGCAAATAGAAATAGTGAGCATTGGAGTGTCATTCCCACCAAAGATAAGACTGTTGTCATCATAAATATGATTCTTTAAGATAACACATTTTTTTCTCACAACTTCTAATTGGTTCTTGTTTTTAGTGGAATTGGAAATGTGGAGCAGAGGATTTGTTCATGATAGATAAACATTGTTGAAAGAAAATTGGGTGAAGATCACAATTTGACAGTGACTTAGAAAAGACAATGCTAATTAGAGCATCATCAACACTCTGCGACTCTGAGTTGCTAAATTAGGTTCATGACACAAGCAAGTGGGTTTGTCTTACTCCCAACGATGAAATTCGAAATTGATAAGGAGTTGATCAATGATGTTTGTGTTGAAAATATGTTCATAAAGTGTGGTATGATAACTATTTATGATTATTTAACTTTTTTCTTTAACATTTTGTGTTATTGAATTTAATGAATGAATGAAAGTTTTTTTTCTTATTAATTAAAGTGTGTTTATAATTTACTCAAGTCTTGAAACTATTGTCAATGTAAGAAGAGTAAAACAAAGAAGTCTTCCAAACAAACTCTTCAGAAATAATTCAGAATGCTATTCGCAGTCTTAGGATCAATTGGACAATCGACTCTGATTATGACTGTTGGGTTGAACCAAAATATGTCAGTCTTGGAGCATGTGAGTGGAGACTCTAATGGTTGGCCTAGACATGTTGCGGAACATGTTGAATAGACAATTAGTTTAGAATAAAACTATTTATCTAGCTCTAAATCTAGTTGTTACACATATAAGAGCATTTCGCAATGACCTTAATCTTAAGGTAAATACGAAACTTGACTTAGTTAGTTACAGTCTTTAATATGTCAAATGAGTCAATTTGAATTGTTGGGCAATACCTCGGCTATTGGGATCATGATTCAACTATATTAGAGTTGTATGATTCACAGATATGAAAATTCGTGGCAAGATTACAAATGCAACAATATCACATTATGTTTTATTGATAGGTGTGTAAATAAATTAACTCGATCAAGTTTCGATGAAATGAATCATTGAATAAAACTTTGTGAATTGTACGAGACAAGTCACTGTTATGTCTTTCATATTCACAGTCAATAAAAGAGTTAAGAAAATAATAACTAGATGGGTCAAATGGTAATTTTACATCTCGCACTTGTGACATTCACGAAGGGTAATATGTTAAAATATTATGTAGACCGTAAAATAAAAGAGTTTATTTGCAGAAACAGAAAATGTAGCGCGCATGAATCGAGAGTTGATTCGGTATCAGATTCATAGTGGAATCGTACGATGTCAAGATTAAATAAGTCAGGAATTTATGGAGATAAAATCGTCGAGTATTTGAGTCATATAACTTTATTCGTGTAAGTTGATTCGGTTTTAGGAGTAGCTCATACGGACATGAATGAAAAATAACACCAGTTGGACCAAAAATGTATCTTGGACCAAGATATATTTTCTGAACTCATATGTGATGGGTGTTGTAACTTAATTAATGAAGAGTAAGTAATTAATGTTCAAACTAATTAATTATTTTTTAATTATTTGATAATTAGAAAATGAAAGAAATTAGTTAATTAATTGATGAAGATCAATTTAATTTATCAATTTGAATTGATGAATTTGGATACAATATTTAACTCTATAGAGATATGCAATTTTAGGCAATATCAAATATTATGGGGTGAATTTTTGGTAATTTAACATATAGGGGTATATGTGCAAATTCTATAATTATTATATAAGGGATGACAATAAAGTTGCATCCCTAACCTAACACATTGTGTGATTACACAGAGTAGATAAAACACAGTTTCTCTCCCTCTCCCTAGTTGCCGCCCAAATACACATAGGAGAAGGAAAATTTGATTTTTTCTTTTCCATTTGTTTTAGGAGCCCGCACTTAATTCCTAATCAACATCTGATTGAGATATACTTCTGAATCCTACGATTGGTTGTTGGTGTGAAAACTGATTCGAGTTTTACATAGGACAAATAATACAAGATAATCAATAGGATTCCACCAAGTCAAAAATGTAAATACAGTTTTAATATTTAATATGATTAAATTAGTTTAAAAAATTTTAATATTCCACCCACGAACCGTTCGTGGTTCATTGGCTTTTTCTCAAATTTTAAAACCCGATCCAACAATTAGTATCAGAATCTTAAGTTCTTGATTGCGCATATTTAGTTTTTAAACGTATGTATTGTTGGATGTTGTGATATTGGCGTATTATTTTGTATGATAGATTTAAAATAGTTTTGAATGTGTTTTATGAATGGATATAAATCTATTGGTTCTAGCAATTTTGTTTTTCAATTTTTGAATTGATGTATGCCGAAATTGAGGCATTTGATTTTATGTAACTTATTTTCTTGCGAAAGTTGTATTTTTTTAAATTCCATGTAATCCATCACCGTCTTAGAAAGTTGTCGTCAAAAACCGCCGGACGTCGACGCTATCATGTCGCCTCGTTCGTGGTTCATAAAATAGATAATTTTATGTGGCCCTGCGTGGTAATTAGGCTTTGTGAAACTCTAAGCGATAATAATTAGGGTTTAGGAAACCTTGTGATGTTTCACGAAAATCATTATCATATTTTAAAGTTTAAATTTTGAATTTTGAATTTTAAACGGATAAAAGATAATTAAAATTCAAAGATAATTATCTATTTTATTTTTTTATCTTTTGAATTTTGAATTCAAAAGATAATTATCTATTTGATTTTTTTATCTTTTGAATTTTAAATTTTAAAAATGATATTTAATGAGATTATTTAATTAAAAAATAGTTTTTCATAATTAAAAGGTTTTGATCAAAGCCTGAAAATGTGTCTGTACTGTTGTAAAGAGTTACAAAATTGGTGAGACTTCCTGAATGACAAGGAGACAATTACAGACGCTATGAAGACTAGTATTTAAATTATTGTAATTTATTTATTATTTTTGTTATGGGTTGTAATTAGAAATGACCCAATAGTAATGTTAATTTTGAATGAATGATTTCTTAATTAATCTTGCATCATCATATAACATGTTATATAGAAAGAAGGATATGCCATGTAACATGTGCATGCATCATTGTAGTTTAAATTTATTATTGGTTATAATTTAAATACAATGTGAATTTTATAAAAGTTAGAAATTTTATAAAAGTTTATAATTTTTGAAACTTTTTTTTCCAAATTAATAGAGTTATATTTTTTTAAAAAAAATGAAAAATTTATTTTTTCAAAAATTAAGTGGGATGATCGTTTACGTTGAAACGTTCCCAAGGCCCCCAACGCAAACTTGATCGTGCACGAAGAATTTATTAGAGCCGTCATAGAGGTCCTCTCTTCAGTGGGAGAAACTTGAGAATAGTGTCACTTTGACTCATCTAGTTGCTTTAAAAACTAAAACTTGTAAAGGAAATGGTGAGGTATGACCGTTTCTAGACAGACTGTTAGTTAATGGCAACCTTTAAAGCCAATACGTTGGTTAAACACTTAGACTGAAGCACATTTGAATCTCTCATATGGGCTAGTCAATGGGCTAAGGTAACCAAAGTCATTGGTGATTGGTTAAGCTAGAGGTAGTGACATCTTGAGAAGTAGCTTGGACGTTGTCCTTAGATGAGACAAGCTATCATTGTCTATTGTAGCATCATGGAAGAAAGATTTTTTATTGGATTTTTAAATATTTAAGTATTTGCATCATGCGTCATACTTTCCTGAATGATTAAGTATTTATTTACACCTCTTTATTTATTCTTTCCAGTAATCATGTCATTATCCCCACTCTGAACTATCTTTAACGCAAACAAGCTTACTGGTGAAAATTACGTGGATTGCAAACGTAATCTTGATATTGTGCTGACGGTAAAAAAGCACAAGTTCGTGCTCACCATCCCTTGTCCCCTTGAGCCTATTGCTAAATCGACTCAAGAGGAAATTAATGCTTATTCTTCTTGGCTGCGTTCTGATGACATCGTCAGTTGTTATCTTGGCTTCTGTTAGCAATTTGTTGCAACAACATCATCAGAACATCAAAAACTGCCATCGATATGAAATGTTCAGATATCAGGGTCGTCAAGCCAAACAGGTTGATGTGCGAAACTTCATGAACTGCAGGATGAAACCTGGAACTACTGTCAAAGAACATATGATGGTGATCATTAGTTATCTGAATGAGATGGAGATCATGGGTATTGAGGTAGATGACGAGACACAAGTTAATATGATCCTTGAGACTCTGCCTGACACTTTTGAGAACTTCAAACTTAATTATTCGATGAATAAGTTGAGGTACTCACTTCCTGAGCTGATGAAGGAACTGTAAGTTGCTGAGACCCTGTTTCTGAAGGGCAAGAGGAAGACTGAAGAGGCAAACTTTACTGAAAGCAAGCCTTCCACCTCTGGCGCAAAAAAAAGAAACACAAGAGAGTTCCGAATAAGGCTAAGAAACATAACTCGAAAGCTGCGAAAGGTAAGGGCACTGCAAAAGTGGATAAGTTGAAAGACAAGTGGCATCATTGTGGAGTCGTTGGCCATTGGAAACACAACTGCCCAGACTATCTCAAGGAGTTAAGATCTAATGATATAGTACTTGTTACTGAGGCATGTTATGTGGTTGGCTCTACTTTTTCGTGAAATGTAGACTCTACAGCCACTAACCATATCTGTTGTTCTCTGTAGGGGTTCAGGGAAATCAGAAGATTTGACGGAGAAATTGAGCATCGGTCGTATCTATTAGAACTATTAAATTGTCATTCAATAATAGTTTTATGATTTTACATGATGTTTATTATATCCCATTTTTTTGGAAAGAATATTATTTCAGTAGCTAGTTTGATTGAGCAACGATTCAGTTTGAATTTCATTTAAATAGATTTTGGTATTTTTAGAAATAATTGCTTAATTACTATTGTATGTTTGATAAATAAACTCTTTTACGTCAAACTAATAGTTCTAATGATATGTAACTCTGATGTAAATACTGATTTACAAAGGGATAGTAAAAAGTTGAAGTCTCACTCAACCGATCTAACCTATTTGTGGCACTTATGTCTTGGCCACATCAGCATGGACAAGATTAAAAAACTTGCAAGAGATGGTTCATTGCAAACCTTAAGTGTGGGATGACTACCCACATGTGAATCATGTATAGAAGATAAAATGACCAAGAGACCCTTTTCAACGAAGGGTGAAAGAGTCATTCAATGCCCCGAACTCGTACATAGTGATGTATGTGAGTCATTGAATATCCAAGTAAGAGGAGGTTATGAATACTTTGTAACTTTCACTGATGACTACTCACGTTTTGGACATGTTTAGCAAGTATTCTCCACAACGATCAGATCGTAGCATTTTGATTTGTTTCTCAAATTGCCTTTTGACCATAGCCTTGTTCTCTTTGACCATAGCCTTGTACTCTTTGACCATAGCCTTGTACTCAAAGAATTCAATGACCATAGCCTTGTACTCTTTGACCTTTTACAAAGGTATCAAACTTTCTTAAGGAAGAAGCTATTCTTTCCCAGCTTACAGCATCTGGCACTCCAGAACTAAATGATGTGTAAGAGAGAAGGAATCGAACTCTGTTGGATATGGTTAGATTCATGATGAGTTACTCATCCCTCCTGGATTCATTTTGTGGATATTTCTTAGAAACAATAACATACATTCTGAACCAAGTTTCACCAAACACGGTGCCCGGTACGCCATATGAAAGATGGAATGGAAGAAAATCAGCCGTAAACCACCTTAGAATATGGGGATGTCTAGCACAAGTTCTGAAACCGAAGACAGACAAGTTGGTCAGTCGATCAGAATTATGCATGTTTGTAGGATATTCCAAAGGAACGAAGGGTTATGTCTTCTATAGTTCGACTGACAATAAAACATTCGTTAGCACGAATGCACGTTTTCTTGAAGAATGCTATATAAGAAGTGTAAAGCGGAGAAGCACTCTTGTGCTAGATGAATTATTGAGTGGGAGGACACCAAATCCCCAATCAGGAACCTTTTCTGATTGAATAATGGAAGAACCACAGTAGGAGCCAAAGCCTATGGAGCCTCGACGTAGTGAGAGAGTTGTGAGACAACCTGACAAGTACATGTCTTATGAAGATGCCTTAACAACAGTCTCACATAAGGATCCTGATGAACTTGTCTTCTACTCACAGGTCATGGTTTGTAGTGAAACAAATCTATGGCAAGAAGCCATGAATGTTGAGATACAATTGATGTACTCGAACGAAGTTTAGAAACTTGTAGATTCTCCTGAAGGGGTAAAACCCGTAGGATATAAATGGATTTATAAGAAAAAGAGAGGTCTAGATGGGAATGCGGAGACATTCAAAGCTAGGCTAGTAGCCAAAGGCTATACCCAAAAGGAAGGTATTGACTATGAGGATACCCTTCTCGTCGATGGCCATGCTTAAATTCAACTGAATCCTCATGTCCATTGATGCTGCCCTCGATTATGAAATCTAGCAGATGGATGTCAAGACTGATTTTATGAATGATAATCTTGAAGAGTGCATTTATATGGTTCAACCAGGTGGGTTCATGGAGAAAGGCTAAGAGGGTAAGGTTTGCGAAGTATCAAACAATCTTGCATTACTGATTCTACCATGGAAGCGGAGTATGTGGCAGCTTGTGAAGCTGTAAAGGGGATTTTATGGCTTAAAAAGTTCTTGAAAACTCTGGAAGTTGTTCCAGAAGCTGACAAGCCCATGACACTTTATAGTGATAAAAGTGGGGCTGTAATGAATTCGAATGAACCAAGGAGCTACAAAAGATCCAAACACATAGAGCGTAAGTATCACCTGATTAGAAAGATTTTTCAGCGTGGAGATGTAGTAACACACATATCGACGGTCAACAACCTGGCAAATCCATTCACGAAAAGTTTAAGCAGTAAAGTCTTTTATGGTCATCTAGAGGGCATGAGGATACGAGATTGTACACACCTACTTTAGTCCAAGTGGGAGACTGTTAGACATATGTCCATAAAGTACGGTGTAATAACTATTTATGATTATTTAGTTATTTGTATGGCATTTTATAATACTGAAATTAATCAATGATTGAAAGTTTTTTTTCTATTAATTAAAGTGTGTTTATAATTTACTAAAGTCTTGGAACTATTGTCAATGTAAGAAGAGTAAAGATAGAGGGGTCTTCCAAACAAACTCTTCTGAGAGTACTTCAGAATGTTATTCGCAATCTTAGGATCACCAAGACAATCGAGTCCGATTACGACTGTTAGATTAAACCAAAGGATGCCGATCTTGGGGCATGCAAGTGGAGTGATTTTGAATTGTCGAACAATACCTTGGCTGTTGGGATCCTGATTCAACTATGTTACAGTTGCGTGATTCTTATATATGGAAATTCGTGACAAGATTGCAAATGCAACAATATCACATTATGCTTTATTGATGAGTGAGTGGATAAGTTAACTTGGCCAAGTATTCGATGAAATGAGTCTTTGAATAAGATATGGTGAACTGTATGAGACAATTCACTGTGATGTCTTTCTTATTCACAGTCAATTAAAGGGTTAAGGAAATAATAACAAGATGGGTAAAACGTTTTACATCTCACTCTTGTTACAGATATTCATGAAAGATAATATGTTAAAATATTATGTGGACCGTGAAATAAAAGAGTTTATTTGTACAAACAGAAAATGTAACGCGCATGAATTGAGAGTTGATTCGGTATCGGACTTATAATGGAGTCGTACGATGTCATGATTCAATAGGTTAAGAATTTATTGAGATAAATTCACCGAGTATTTGAGTCTTATAGTTTTAGTCATGTGGGTCTATTTGGTCTCAGGAGTAGCTCATAAGAACATGAATGAAAAACAACACAAGTTGGACAAAAAACGTGTTTTGGATCAAAGTATATTTTCTGAACCCATATGTGATGGGTGTTGTCACTTAATTAGTGAAGAGCAAGTAATTAATGTTCAAATTAATTAATTAAATATTTTCTATTTATTATATAATTAATAAATAAAAAATTAATTAATTAATTGATTGAAATTAATTTAATTTATCTATTTAGATTAATGAATTTGGACACAACATTGACTGTAGGGAGGTATACAATTTTCTGGAATAGCAAATATTATGGGTGAATTTTTGGTAATTTAACATATAGTTGTATATGTGCAAATTCTGTATTTATTATATAAGAGATGGCAATAGGGTTGCATCTCTAACCCAACACAGTGTGTGATTACACAAAGCAGAGAAAACACAGTTTCTCTCCCTCCCCCTAGTTGCCGTCGAAATACATAGAGGAGAATGGAAAATTTGATTTTCTTCTCAAGTTATTTTGAGAGCTAAAACTCAATTCCTGATCAACATCCGATTCAGATATATTTCTGAATCCTACTAGTGGTTGTTGGTGTGAGGACTGATTCGAGTTCTTCGAAGAACGAAGAACACGAGATTATCAATAGGATTCCACCAAGACAGAAATTCTCCGATACAACATAAGATATAAATCATTTCTACCTGTATTGAATACGTTTAACTAAATATATTTTTAGAAAAACTTTGCTACTCCCCCATATACCATTCATGATTCATTGAATTTTTCTTAAACTTTTAAAACCCGCTCCAACAGTTCGAACACAGTCTTCTGTGGAGCAGAAGTAATTTGCTGGTTATGTGGCCATAGCTAACAATTTTTAGTTAAATCCAACCCCCCACAGTGCCTTAAAAAGATCAACAAGAGAAAAGAAAGTGACAAAAGCTACTTTGGGCTACCTCAGTACTGTTGTGGTGAAGTTTAATATGATTTGAGAGATTCCATATTTGGAGCACTTGTGCAGAGAAAAATAGTGATAGGAATGACTTTTACTATTTTAATATTATATACTCTCAGTCTCCTCTTTATCCTCTGGTTTCTTTTCTTCCTGTTTTTCATTTTCCAAAGCATGAAAGTTCTTCAATATTATGGTATTCTCTCCGGTTTGATGATTTTCTGTCCCTTGGATTGCCACAAATGTAATTTGGATCACATATTTTCTTTTTTTAGGGGTTTATCAAAATATTTAAGGGGTTCAATGAAAAGATTGACTGGTTCGACAAATTGTATTGAGGTTTACGAAAGTGTTGCATATCTTTGTACAACTACTTGGGGTTCAATAAAAATATTATAAAGTTATACAAAAGTGTTGATGTGTTTAACAAATGTGTAAGATGTTTAACAAAGTGTAAAAAATACAGTGGGAATACATTGAATTGAAAAAAATGTTGGGGTTCAACAAAATATTTAGAGTTTAATAAAGTGTTGCAAATATGATATGAATACATGGATTCAACAAAAAGTATTGTGGGGTTTAATAAATTGTTAAAATATGGTTAGAATGCTCGATGTTCAAGAAAAATGTTATGAGATTCAACAAAAGTATCGATGGTTAAACAAATGTGTTAAATGATTTAATAAGATGTTGAAACTTTGAAAGTTTAACAGTTTGTTGAACCTCCTAACATAGAGTTTAACCAATATGTTGAAAGTTCAACAAACTGTTGAACACCGTAACTTTTTTATTGAATGCCTGGGCACCAACACATTTGTTAAACCTTAAGTAATCCTATCATATTTGCAACAATTTGTTGAACTTCAGAGCACTTCTGTTGAACTACTTAACACTTTCGTTGAATCTCATAGAAAGAATTCTTAAATCCTAATTAGTTTGACAATATTTTCAACAATTTATTGAACCTCTATACGCATTTGTTGCACCCAAACACTTTTATTGAATTCCAAACACTTCCATTGGACCCTAAAGATTTTATTTAACCTCAAAAATATTTGACATTTGCTTGGACTTTACTATATTTTCGTTGAACCATCTCAACATCTTCATTGAATTCCCTCAACATTTTATGGCCCATCCTGAATCTACAACATTCTAAAGGTAATTTTTTTCCATAATCAATTTGATTACACACGACACTGTTGAACGAACCTTAAAACACAGCCTTAAAAATGAAGTATAAGAGTCTGAAACGATGAACAAAAAAGAAACCCTTGTGGTCTCAGGTGATTTGAGAGTGTTTTGTCTAAAAATATTTTAATGCATTAAAAATGATACTTTAAATGAGTGTTTGATAAATATTGTTGTCTCAGACACATTTTAGTTTCTTGAAAATATTTTTATAGAAAACATGTGCTTTAAAATACTTTTATATGCACATATATATATTTTAAAAAATATATATGTATTTCTTAAAATAACGTAAGTAAAATAATTATGAACTAGAATATTATTATTCTAATGTATAAAACTATTTCGAATAGTAAACAGTAACAAAAGCACAATTCATATCAATGGGAATACGCTTCTTCCCTTGTCTAACTATTATTTTCAATTCAAGGAATTATTTTCATATTAAACATTCTGACTAAACTTAAAACTGGCACTCATAATAAACATTGAAACGAAGCTGCTAAGAGCCCTGATCAATCATAATAAACTTTTAAAAGCAAACTCTTCATCTCAATTACAGTGTAATTTCTATGCATATATTATTTACTCCTATTCTTTGTGGAAGAACAAAAATGACAAAAGGCAAGCAGGTTTGGTCTTATTGTGCAAACCAATCGAGTTCTACAACAAACTGAAGAATAAACAGTAACATACAAACATAATGAAGAAACAGTAGGAACTAATTACTTATTTTAGTAGAAAAAAATTATATAATCTCACTCAGATTCCTCCACATATGCTTCAACTCGAAGAAGAACAAACCCGACTGCCACTCCAACAAGAACCAGCCCATTCATAATAGCCGCAATCCTGAAAATTTCAGCAGCAGCATTACAAGTGGACGACAGAGCTCCACCCCCACTTCTTCCTTTCCCATTTGATGGGAGTTTCAAAGAGCTCACCACTTTTGCAAACGACTGCTCGGTGCACACAGGAAGGCCTAATGACACCACACTGTTGTGAGCTTTCAACCCACCGAATGAATTCAACCCTGTAATGTAATTGACTTTGTTCTTCTGTTTCCTCGAGGCAGCAACAGTAGTAGCAGTAGACATGGCTGGAGAGAGTGTAGCAGAGGCTGTTGCCATTGTTTCCTGTAAACAGACAAAAAGAACTATGAGACTTGTTCAAATTACAACCGAAAGACATGTTTGGTTGTTACATAATGAGAAGAAAAGAGAGATTCAGGGTAACCTGGTGGTGGTGGTGGTGGTGGAAAGTGGGGAGGAAGAGAATTTGGGTGGGAAGGACAAAGAAGGAAAGGAAGCTTTTGTATGTGGAATGAAGGGAGAAAAAGGATAAGGTGGGAGAGGGGATGGGTGGCTGATAAGCAGATTAGACCTTTTTTTTGTTAAGGGGAAGAGTTTGGCTACTTTTTATGCTGTCCATCAAAATTAAAAAATTTAATTGTTTTACAATAGTTCAAAACTACCTATTACGGAATGACAACAACAAGTCGTTGTAGTATAGTGGTAAGTATTCCCGCCTGTCACGCGGGTGACCCGGGTTCGATCCCCGGCAACGGCGTTTGGAGATTTTTAATTTTATTTTTATTTATATAAAAAATAAATCCCGAGCGTCGAAGTGAGCTGTGAGAGTTAAAATTGCTGCTGAAATTTTCAAGATTTACATTGCAATTGCAATTTCTTCTAGAGAATGGTTTTATTTTTCAAAGTTTCTCTGACAGACAATCAGTATCAGGACATTTTGTATGTCGTTGATTTATGAGTTTAAAACTCATGTAATTTGATTCTTTTGTAGTCACACTCTTACGTCATTTTTCATTTTTTTTGTCTTATTTCGTCCCTGCACCCTAAATTTTTTTGTAAATAAGATAATTCCGCTGGTTTTCAAACTTTCTAACCAAAAATAGAATGTTTATCTTCCTTCCTTAAACTTTTTAATACCAAATCGTTTCTTTTCATTAGTGGTTCTTAATGCAAATTGAGAGATTATTAGTTCAGTTATATACTGGGGAAGCTAACATAATCTACCTAATGTATCCTATAAATTTCAACACATGAAGAACTCATTGAAAGATGAGAAACAGATTGAACCTTAAAAACTTGTAAATCGTGATTGAAGAGAGACTAAAACTAACAAGAAATGTAATTGTAAAACATTAAAAGTTTAGGGACTTCAAAGATAAAATATGAAAAGTTGTTCCTGATTGGGAAAAGTAATAGAATCATGGAAATGAGTGAAAATACAATATATTCCAATGTTGTTTCACAACTTCGTTTCATAGAAGAGGGAGCGAAGGTCTACGCATGAAGATTAATATATAGTAGTATATTTTCATGAAGATTAATATAATAACATCTATTTTTTTACGATTCAGAACATTAACCCGCCAGTTCAGTTTTAAACACACTCAAACCTAAAATGATATGATTGTCGCCTACCCATACGTATAGGATCCGCTCCTAATAGGTTAGAGTTTTAATAAATAAATGAGTGACGGAGTGGGTATTGGACAATCATGAATAAACCCGTACGAATATGAGATGGATAGATATAATAGTCTCCACCCCGTTACCCTCATCATCCCCCCATTTATTTTATATATATATATATATATATATATTAAATTGTATTATATTGAAACTATAACTCTATATCACAACTCAACATAACACTATTTTTATTTATCATTCACCACACTAACTATTTTAACCATCAAATAAGACGATTCTTATATTATTTTTCTCCTAAGTGATCTTCATTGTTTATATTGTCACTATTATCCATTATCGTCGTCTTTGCGTCTATCACGATCTTAGACCATCGCTGAGAAGTTCTACGCAAAAACAAACCTAAAGAGAGATGAAAAACATGTGGCCAATCCGATCTTAATGGTGATTTCTCATCTCCACCCCGTATCCCGTATCTTTGTAAAGGAAAAATAAAACGTAGATGTGAGGTGATTTCTCATCTCCACCCTGTATCCCGTATCTTTGTAAATGAAAAATAAAACGTAGATGTGATTGACATATGAACGTGTGAGTGGGGACTCACACTTAAGGTCTTGGAGCTGGCCCGGCTGGGCTATGATTAAATATTAGTAAGTATTGAGACGGCGGACATCGAAGCATTTTACACTTGATGACTCAATCTAAAGCTCAAACCCCACAAAAAGCTTTTTCCCATACCATTTTCCCCATTTCCATGTCAACCAAGCACCAACTAGGACAGCAGTCCGCAAAAGCAGTAGACCCAGATATTACATATTAAAATTGAAAAGTATTAACAAATATAATGAAACTGATTGCAATCTTTCATTACTTTCTGGTTCAAGTTTGACACAAAACATGATTTGGACAGTCTATTTACATCACAAAGTCAACATGATAGTTTTATATGGCTATCAGAAGTTATATGAACATCAAGTAAGCATCTAAATTCCCAATGAAGAAATCAGAACGTAAATCGAGCCCGACGACAAGTTGCGTGACACGGCCTGGCAATCTTGATAAGGCCATGATTTAGTTTCTAATTAGTTTACTTTGGCTGAAGCTTTGTAGTGAAATTGGGTTAACAAGACTAGCATCTTCAATCATGACACGAAACATGGTAACTTTAAGCACAATTTCATTGGCTCTGATAAGCTCAAAGACACAAACATCTCCTTCTCCCAAATTGTTCTCCAAACAAAATTCATACCACCCCTGGCTAAATTTAGTTTTACCTCCCTTATTGAGGCATCGGACAGGCCACTCTCTCCCATCAGAAATTTGTAGTTTGATGAATCCTGAAACCCCACTTAGATTCTTCTCGGCAAAGCAGGACGGCAAATACTGCACAAGTGCAGAGAGGCATCAATCTAAGTTTTGTTATTAGAAAAGCAGCAAATAGCGTACCAATTGCAATTGCTCACCATTATGCAACCCCTATACAAATAGGATGGTCGTAATACGACTCTACAAAAAGGATTAACGGGTTCAAACGTTTTGGCTGCATTAATAGTCCTTTCTCTTTCTTCAGCGGTCACAGTCCTTTTTCTGGCAGAAGCACTTTCGTAAAATCTAAAGCGCATTTCCTCGTCATTTGGTGTGCTCTCCTGCTCATCTACATTTTATAAAATTCATGATAAGAAAACTCACTTAAAACCCTTAAAATTGAATAGAGAAGCTTTTGTTATAGTGAACTTACTACTATCTGTTCTCTTCTTTTTTCTTCCTCGTTTTTTTGTCTTTTGCTCAGTATCCGGAACCTGTAATTTCACCTCATCCACAGATTTGTTAAGTTCAGTGGCACCAGACTGAACACCAATAGCCCGAGTAGATTGAAAGTCAGTCGGCAAATTGGTAGTACCCTTTGGGGTCTGCAGATTTTTCTCGTTAGACCAATTAATGGAATTCATTTTAGATCCATTAAACAAGTTCTGTAGTGGTGGGGGATTATTAACTCTGGCGGATGTCAGTTGATCTGCACCTTCAACAAAAAGCTTGTTCCTCAAAGGATCAGAAGTCAAATATGGAAAGGAGCCTAACATTTCAGCGGATTCATCGTCGTCTATTTCGTCAAATAGAACATTTTGATTGATGTATTTCGTCCCTTGAGTACTGCTAAGATTGCTAGATTGATAATTTATTTCAGATGTACTTAAATTAAATATGTAAACGATGAAAGCCGAGTTTCCTTCATATCTGAATACTAAAAAGTACCCCACACGGATGGAGTAATGTTCAACAAATTCCTGCCAACCTTCCTGAAACCAAAATTTGTTGTCAGCTCTTTTCAGCCCTACACGCCATACATGACCATCAGGAACAGCAAGTGTAGCAACTGCAGCAAGCTCACCCCTAATCTTCCTGACAAAGTTTTCTGGAATCCTCTGCAAATGCAAAATGAAGTTATAGATGGACATTGGATCAAGTTAAATAGATCATAAAAATTGAACATCGTGTATCCATTCACTCTTCCTAAGAAAAACTTATATCAATTCCACAAATGGAAAAGTGGAAAAAGAATTGGGTTTATATATAGAGAGCACTAAATCTGGAGGTTGTGATATCTCAAAAGTCAGCATCATTTATGTCATGGATATAACAAACTTAAAGGATAAGATAAAGAGTTACTCACTCGTGTTTATAATTTAAACTCTAAGGCAAACTTAAAACTGAATAGATATTGAATATCAGGCTAAGCTAATATCCAACATGCTTTAATCACTTGCAGAGAAAAAGCAAGAATAATGGCCACAGATCTTTTAACTCAAGATTTCTGAGTCAGTTCTTTCATTCTGATCTTTCTTAAGCACTCATCACCGCCAAATGGAGCAACACACAATTGAGTAGAAAAGAACAGACTAGGGGATTACAAACCTTCCAGCAACTCAGACATCTTAAAAAATTTGAAAACTTAAAACTGCGCAAATTATCATCCTAAGTCCTGACCTCTTTTATATTCTGTCAAGAAGATGGACTGGGAGGAAATACATCAAAGACAGTTATTTCTCTTAAAGATGTATGTATGTCATAATAGTTAGTGTGATATATACGTCTGTATGTAATATTAGTTACTGTTACATATACTTTACATATACCTTCAAATAATTTATATCCAGGAAACAAGCTTTTGCAAGGAAACTACCCCAAATTATGAATATAACCAGAACATAGCCCTAGGTTATCGGGATGATTTGCTAAAATCTAACTACACCTGCCTCACAGAGATTGTACTGTAGAGCCAAGGAAAACGCAGACTCAAGGGAAAAATGGCTAGTGCTTGTGTTTTGAATTTTACAGCCTTTCTCTCTAGGGTTGAATTTTACAGACTCGAGGAAGTGAGCTCTATCCGAATCTTTATCATTTCATTAGAAAAAAAATAATCAACCTCAACAAAGAAAAAACCAACTAATTTCCAAGTGCCATATTTTCAAAAAAAAAAACCAATCGAAGTACAGAGAGAGAGAGAGAGAGAGAGAGAGAGAGAGAGAGAGAGAGAGAATCTGGATACCAGTTGTTTGGCTTGGATTGTTGAAGAAAGCATAAGCTTATAGAAGTAAGGGCGGGGCATATTTTCCCTAATCTGTGACTGCTTGGGAAGCCGGCAAATTAGTTGGTCAGACTCAGAGCAATCATGCGTGACGGGATATGAGACGAGGAGCCGAGGCTAACTCCGTAAATTTTAGCGTGTCTCTCTGTGTTGTAGCTTCCAGATCTAATTCCTCTTCCACTGGTTGGAGTCAAACCCAGCCTTTAAACCTTCAAAAACCCAACCTGACCGAAGGTTGAACGACTCGGAACGGCTAATTGGTATTCTACAGTATATTGGAAAAAAATAATTAAAATGTTATATTTTTTAAACAAATTCCAAAAATAATGTGAAAATATACAGTTAAGACGAATACATTTTTTCAAAATACGTTTTCGTGCTGATGTGGTCACAAATGAAATCACGTGGAAAGCTTCTTTCGTAAAGATGCTTTCACAAAAGTAGAAGGCGTCTTTATAAAAGACGTCTTCATTAATAGTAGAAGGTGTCTTTTATAAAGATGCATTCATTAATAGTAGAATGTGTCTTTTATAAAGACGTCTTCAACGATACCTTTATTAACCTCGCAATATAAACAGAAAACAGAGAGTTGTTTTGGGAACAAAACGCCGGCAAACAGAAACGCCTAAGCCCGTCGCCGTTCGTCGTCGATTGTGGCCGGAGTATACTGCCGTTCCGTTGGCTTTGCACCCTCTCACTCTCTCATTCACAAAAAAAATCTCAATCTCTCAAATTACTAGTAAAAACTCTTCAAACCCTAGATATATTTCTAACTCATTTAATCTCTTAAATTTGTTCTTCAAATCTTGAAATTATTCAATTTTTATGAATGTTGTATGGATATATGTCATCAATTTTGTAATATCTCTTTTTAATCTCTCTCAAACCCTAGATTTTCATGTATTTTGGGTTCTTGAAATCTTGAAATTATTCAATTTTAGATGCATTTTCTCGATTATGTGATGTTTAAACTCTTAATTTGTAAGATTTTATTTATGAATGAGTTGATATATTATGAAATTGTAGTTATTAACTTTGAATTCGTAAATTAATTTGTAGAATTTTTAGATCTAGTTCTAAAATTATTGTGTATTGCTTAATATGTTGACAAATGGGGGAAATGCCTATGAGAGTTTTATGTTACATGAATGGTAATGTTGTAATCAATGCAAATTGAGTTTCTTATGATCAACATTCAATGATGGGACAATTCATAAGAAGATTGCTTTTAACGAGTTATATAATACTTTATGTGAAGCCTTGTCAATTGATTGTCTACATTGGAACTTGGACATAGTTTATTGTTAGTCCGTCTGCATTGGAACTTGCTCATATATGTTGATGCTAATTTTTTTATTAATTTATGTAATCAATAGGCTTATATGATCATTTAATAAGTAATTTATATAATATTTTTTTACCTATGCAGACGGAGAGTATGGACAATATTAATAATTTGTTATTTGATGACACTGAGTCATCTTGGATAATGTCTCGAATCCGTAATGTGTGTGAGACAACCGCCAAGCAATAAGACAAGCGAATACGGCTTTCAAGATCGTTTGTCCCGAGGCATAGAGTGCACAACTCATCTCAAAGAAGTCAACAAGAATCACACATGCATTGAGACGGACCATTTATGTCTTAATAAGAGCCATACACGCTGCCGGCCTTTTATACATTTGGAGGTGAGCCAGTGACTCAACTTGGTTGTACTTCTGAACATTTCATCAACCTCAACGGCGTAGAGGAGGAACGAGCTAGTGCTCTTGGAGGAGGAGATAGAAGACGTACCCGGAACTCGCATATTGTGGAAGATGCTCTTATTGTGGATGAAGAAGACCCACATATTGTGAAGGAAGACCCGATGCTTATTGTAGAGAAAGAAAGTGTAGCAGCAGCTATTATGGAGGAAGGTCTATCATCACAAGTAACTCAACTACAAACATATGAAAAATACCCAAGAAGAATAAGAAGACGACCACCGTGTGGAACGTGATTGATTTATATTTTTTGTATTTGAATTTTTGTAGAATAATATAAAATGTAAAGTCATACAATTTGTTAAAAATGTATGTTGTTCATTGAGAATGTGTGATAAAGTTATAAAATGTTCTGCATGATGGATGATTTTTGTATGCAGGTTGTGTTGATGATTTTTGTAAGTGCACTGAAGGCGTCTTTTGTAAATGCGACTTTTACCAACTTGAAGTCGTCTTTACAAAAGACGTATTCCGACGTGGCCATTTTCACCTTTATTTTAGAATTAGTTTTAAAACTAAATTATTTCCAGAATTTATTTTAAAAACCACATTAAACCTAGAAATTACCCCGGCTAATTCACGACTCACCCGTGTTTTCCCGATACGACTCGGAAACCAAAGCAATCAATATCATACTCAAAAAACATATCATATCATGTTCCGAACAGGAGGAATTTGCTCAACCAATCTAGACCATTCAAAAAAACATTAATAGTTCAGATCAGTTAAAAAAAATAAACAAAACAAAAAATTGACTTTTAAAACTTTTTTGAAGTCACTTTGGGCTGATTTACCTAAAAACTTTAGGCTGGTTTACTTAAAAGACACACACCCATGTGGTTTTAAAAAAAAATAAGTCTAATTTGTTATGAATTGTTTAATTTTAAAATGAAATGATCAAAATAACTTTGAATCTGAATCAATTTAAGTATATTGATCCATACTCGAGAAATTTCAGCTCGAGAAACCTTCAAAATACAAAATTCAGTAATTTCCCTCATAACTATGGGTGTTCATAGTTCAGTTTAATCAATTTTTGACAAAATCAAATCAAATCGAAACTTTGATTCGGCAATAATATTAAACTGAACTGAACCGTTCATGACAAAGAACTAGACTGAACCGACCTATGAGTTTCAATTGGATTCTTTAGTTTGGCACTATTAACTAAAAATAATATAAAATCAAAGATTTCTTTCGGTTTGGACCGTTTCGGTTTGATATGAAATTATATATATAAAAAATAATAGAGATTTAAAGTTTCGGTTTGATTCGAAAACCCCTGAAATTCTGAACCGAAACTTTGATTCTCTAATTTTCCTGAACCGAACTGAAACTTTGGTTATCTAATTTCCTGAACTGAACCGAAACTTTAGTTTTCTAATTTTTACGAAATGAAACCGAACCAGACACTTTCAGTTAGATTCGGTTCGGTTCTGCCGGTTAAAAAATTTCACCACTAGTTAAATTTATGGACTATTATTGAGCTTGTATAATTTGAGAATTAAACGATCAAACATTCAACTAAAATTCGGTCAATGATACGCAATTAGTAAAAATTCAGATAAAAAATTTAAACGAGTATTATAAGTTTTCTTTCCAAAATTTCGATACCAAAAATATGACGGTAGAATTTACAAATATATATTAATATTACAATATATTGGATATGACCAAAAATCAATCTAAAAAAAAATTATATGAATATTTAATTCATAATTTATTCTAAAAATATCACAAATACCCAAAAATCAAAATATATTTTCCATGCCAAATATCATAACCAAACCTGGGTTCTTCGAAGTTCGAAGCAATCTGAGCGGACAAGCAATATGGGCAGGCAAACAATCTGGGTTCTTTGAGAGTTTGTCGCGAAAATACAAGGAAAGGGCTTTTGAATTTTGGTCGTATAATTCAGCCGGATAATATGCGAATACGTATAATTCACATATTATACGTCCTGCCCAAAAATATGCGTATAAATCTATATTTTTTGGAACAGTATAGGGACAGACAGTATTATACAGAATTATATGTATTCGCATATAATACGTGCCCTTACCAACTAGGGTCAAATCTCGAGAAAACCCTCAAATCATAAAAATTCTTTGATATTTTGAGAAACTTTAATGTTATTAGTAGAAAAATAATATTTTTAAATTTTTTAATCTCTAAAATAAAATATTAAGGGAGGATCGTGTATTTTCTTAAACTATAAGAAATATCTATCTATTTTAGATAAATCTTAGGAGATGTTTAAATACTTTTTCTAAGTTGTTATAACATTCCAAGTTCTAAACATAACTACTATAATATTACACATATTGATGAATTGAGTATAAAATATAACGATTGCTTATAAAATGATAAAATTAAAAACTTAGAACTATTCCACATAAATTAACGTCAAGAATATAAAATTATTTAATTTCAATCATCTATTCATACTTTCCCAAAAGTATTAATGAAATGGTTATCTTGAATATGTAGCATGAAAGATGGGAGAAATACGTAGTTTTAAATATAATATTCATATTTTTATTTACTTGTCTAATTATTAATTAATTCGTAATATTATTTAGTGTTGTAATTTTTAAAAATGAATAGTGGTATAGATTCAAAATTATGGAGTTGGGATATAAATAAAAGAAAAAAGAAAAGCCTGTGGCAGACGAGTCACGAGTCAACTCAGCGAGTTTAAGTCGGTCCCTGAGTGGGGGAGATAATAGAAACAGAGTCAAAGGCTAGGAGAACCTAACAATTCCCAACCAAGTAGATCCCTTTATGTCTTTATACGATTTCCAATGGACTAATAATGCTCACTAAAGAATTCCAACAAATTAATAAATAAATGTAATCTGACGTCATTTTCCTTCTTTCTGTATTATTTTTCTCCATTTTATAATTCTCAAATACGGATGGACTGGGACCCTCACCTGCAATTATCGAAGGCCATATGCAACATTTAAAAAACACACAAACGACAACACTTCCTGCCTTCTAATCGAAAATTTGATTAGTATCTAATCACAATATTGGTAATCCTTTGTATAAGTTTATTTAATGAATGGGAGCGAGAAATCGCGACAATCATCATTTTATTTATGACATAGAGTGTTTTATATGATGTTAAATTTTGACACGTTTATTTGATTCTTGTGAGAAGAGATTCTACGAAATTTAATTCCAAATGACATTTCGATTGTTTATTACGACATTAGAATTCGATTCTAAGTGAATACCACACCTTTACTAAGGTTAATTCTATTAGTTGCTTAGTTTGAATTCATAACAAATAACTAGTATTGAAATTCCGCATTTCTGATTTATTTAGAATGGATTATGAAAAATCTACATATGCTCTAAAATCCCTATAGTATAGAGATTATTAATATTAATTTTTTTTGAAAGGGCATGTTAGTAATGTAATATAGTTTGATTATAATTTTTTTTATTTAATAAATACAAACAATCATTTTGATTCCAAATAATATGATCCATGATTTTGATTCATGACAATTAACAAACACATCAATCTGATTTCATATTCTAATTCCTAACAGTTTTATTTTTCATCAAATTTTAATGAGAAAATGATTCCTAACTTCATTCTATTTCAAATGCAAGCAACTAATAGCCTTATTGAGAAAGAAATGAAAAGAAAATGAATAGAATTATATTTCCATCATTTGAAATCTTTAGAATATGGGTGTACACCAGACGGACGGCTTTTGAGATTTTGACAATTTTTTTTCGGGTCCCGTCCCGTGTTGAGGACGAAAGCTGTCCGAGACGGGACACGAATTAAAAGTTAAAAATTAAAATTTGTTTAAAATTCAAAAGATTAAAATGTTAAAATTGAAAAATTAAAGATTAAAATTGAAAAAATTATAGATCAAATTTTAAACTATTTATAAAGAAATTGGGTACGGGACAAATTAGGACAAAAAATTATCCCATATCCCATCCCGCTCAGTTCGGGACAGTTTCTCAAGACGGAATAGATATTTCGAGACGGCTGCACACTTCTATTATGATCATAGTGGAAATCACCACTTTTCGATACATTAATTAGATAACTAGAGTTACGATAATCATAAAAAAAAACTTTCTAATTCACGTACAAAACGAATGATCATTATCAATCTCAAGATTTTGATTTTCAATATCAAAATACATAAAAAAAACTACCCCTCTTACCATCCCCAACTAAAAAAGGTTTCATGACATGAAATTTCGAATATCCCAGACGCCGACTAAATGAACAGTACTATAACTAAAATTGGCACTATCACTACAATTAGAAATGTTTTTATCCATATTATTTTTAATCGTTCATTCACTTAGACTGATATCTTCAATAGGACCAAGACTATCGATTAACTTACTTAGCCTACACCTGTATTCTAACTTCCCTAGGACCAAGACTATCGATTAACTTACTCAGCCTACACCTGTATTCTAACTTCCCTTTGGACAATATCGTACTTTAGAATATATAGAATAAACTAGTGATATGAATGAATTATGTTATTTTCATAATTTCCTTATGTTTCACTCTCATTTTAATTACTTTTCCTTCCGTTTTTCTTTTTCTTTGCTCTCTATTTTCCATGATCCAAACGTTAGCCTTAGGGAAACGAAAAGAACAAACACTTCACAAATTTCAACCACGAAAAGGAATAAATTTAACAACCAAAGAGGTGATTTTCGAAGTCGATGACGGTACAAAATCTCCGAGAAGAGGGGTATGCATTCACTGAGCAGGAATACACAAAAGATTGACTTCTCTTCTGTACACACCCTAAAACTATACTTTTGTACAGTCGAAATGAGAGATCTATTTCTCACATTCCTAAAAGAATTTTCACAAATTTTAGCAGCTAAGTTTCCTAATTTTCCCTCACCCGCCCTTTATAACTCATGGCTAAGTCAGGTGATTCACAATATTGAGCTTAGTTGGGGTAATGAGAAGACAAAACCTGAGGCTACCTGGAGTAAGACCATTGAGAAAAGAATCCTTTGCCTTAACTACTATACCGGTTGCGAAACATGCGTCTTCTCGTGTACTTCCAGAACTAGATTCCGTAACTCAGGGAAAACTGATATGAGTAGGAGTTCTAGTATGGCATATCCAAGTTGCTTCACACAGATGGTAGACTGCAATTTTGGAATATCTCATTAAAACTTGAGAAATTTCAAATAGTGCAACTACTAATTACATACATAACTTGCATTTTACAGAGCTTATGGATGAATTACCTGAGTGAAGTAATAAATGTCTTTCGCGCAACGTTTGTACTGGTTAGTTCCTATTAGGCCAACCAAGGTCTTCGGAGCTCCACCTGACAAGTCACAATTGCAAAATAACGTATATGTTATACTTTGCATTGCTACACATCTAATGGCAAGTATACATTGTCAATCTCAGTGCTTTTTCGTTGTAAGTGATATCTTATATTCACGGTTGAACAGTGAATTAAAACACTCCCCTATTGTTCTTTTGAAACAACAAAACTGGGGTCAACTTACATTAGTTTTTGCTTTAGAAAGTAAATGATGAACTACTCACCAAACAACATTTTCTTGACACCACTTGCTCTACGAGCAGCCTCAAGCTGTTGCTCAAAGGAGCCTGGCTTGGAGAGTTTATTGACATCAGATTGGCCTTTAGCTTGAGAAGAACATCCAGTAAGTTGAATATCATCCACTGTCCTTTGAGTTTGAGCATTTCTTAGTCTTAGAAAAAATGTGCCATCAGGCCAGAGAACCTGAAACAGAGAAAAAGAGAATATTCTTTAGACGTGGGCGTATTACTAATCAAGAGTTTATGTTTACGAAACTTTGAACAACAAGACAAGGTAACAAAGAAATGAATATGTAAGGAAAAATATAAACTCTAAATTATGAGGTGTCTAGGTGGTCTCACACCACGTGTATTACCACGTCATCTACATAGCATTGCTCAAAGTTGATCATGAAAATTATGTTGAAAGTGACATGGCACAAGCTTTCCGAGTTTAAAGACACTTCTTACAGGACATGCATTTCAGCATGTTGACAGGAACGTCTAACTCTACATTGGATATAAATTTATTCATAGATATCTAGCAAACTTTTCATGTATTGCAATCCACATACTCATGATAACCTATTGCAGTCATGAATGGGGACCGTGCAGCAGTAAGTAGGGGAAATAAAAAGCCTTAAAAACTTATCACACAAAAAAATGTGCAGTAAACACTTAGTTGATGCAGAGTGAAGACTCTACAATATTTGTATATAATATATTTCATTTCCTTTTTTAGTTATGGAAGTAGAAATTCAAATTCATGTAGATCTAGGTTTGATATGAGAATATCTTGCTATTAAGAATAATATCGTGCATAAATTAACTTAGGATCCTTTGACGCCTACAATATAGGATTTTAATGCAATCTTAGATAGACTTGAAACATGAAAGGTGTATATGATTCTTTGTCGAGCTTGTGTGCTAAAACATTGCGTGGTAAAAGTAAATAGCTCATTACATGCATGGTAAAAACTTACAAAATAAAAATTAGTTTTTAAAACATGATCATAAATTGTACATTTGTTTATGTACTTCCAAATGCGTACTTATTTAAAAAAAACGAAAATTCAGAACAAAAAAGTACAAAGAATTGCTTTTGCATAAGGAGGTTAACATCTCATTTCAATAGCTAAATGCAGTGAGGGATGTCTTTGTTGATATTCAGAAGTAATGAGGGTTAATTGAAAATTCTAGAAACCGTACAGGAGGTGAGTGAAAATTACCCAACAAATAAGTATCCCCAGTTTCATGTAAATTTTAATACATATGACTTTAATGAAATTACAATTCTTTTTAGTTTGAAAATGTTAGTTGTAACTGGTAAAGTACTTACATCTTGAACCCATCGAATGCCCTGAGCAATGACGTCATCTCTTCGAAGCCAATGTATTTGCCTCACTAGCCAGTCATCAATAGCATCTTCCATTATTAATTGTAGTATCTGTTTCGATATCCAAAGGACCTGTCTTCTGCATTAAAAAGTAAAAGATAAAAAAAGGGAGCGAGCTGTGAGTTTCGAAGATCTGGTTTTTGACCCTCTAATACCACATCCTACGCTATAACTTCATCAAGCCAGAAACAATTGCATAAAGAATTCAGGAGTAGAGAGAAAGAGCCGTCAAGTGATTTCAGTGGTCAGTCATTCACAACAATGAACTGAAAATATAAAGGAAGTGCGGTGCACAAAACTCTTGTTATGGGGAGTCTAGTGAGGGTCAAATGTAAACAATCAAAACCATGAAGAAAAAGGCTATTCTGTGTTAAACGCATGACTAACAGCTGTAATACGTAACCCTTATTACTAAATCAAAGACCTTCATAGAAGGCATCAATGTCTTTCTTTTATGATGGAGGGAGGGTTTAAGGATATGGTTAAGCGAGCTAGTTGGCTCAAAACAGCTTTCTATGTTAAATGTTGTAGTGAGTCCCTTTTCCAGCCCATATCTTCTGAGCCGTAAAGCCCATATCTTCCCACCTAAGGCACATGAGCTTTTGAGAGCCCGGTCTGGATCTAAACGATTTTTTATCTATATCTGATGTCCTTCGGCTCAGCGGGATTCAGAGAAAGGCAGACCTACCTATCAGCTCTAAGTGGAAGATCAATGAAAAACAGAGGCTCAAGAGAAGAACAAGTTTTCTTCTACTTATATATTCCATCGTGTACATCGTAATAGAACCATTAGAAAGTACCTTCTATGTTCTTAGGTAGGCCTAGACGTTTTAGGTTATTTGGAAGGAGTGGAATGACCAATGTGATGTGCCCCCACAAAGAAAAAACTCCGGCCAATCTGTGCAACCCCACAACAAAGAGTGAAATGCCAAGCCCTTTCTCTATTAAAGCAACAAGCATGCACTCAAAATACCTCCTAAACCCCAATCCACCTTCTTTGTGTACTGGAACAGCTGCCATGTCCTTAGAACAGCACTAACTTACCGCTCTCTTAAAATCAAGAAGACAGGACTTGAAAGCGAGTAACCTAAGAAGACCGGACTTGAAACCCTCGGCCATTTGCAAATACGATGTGAAAAGTTCTAGATAGACAAGAATGTAGTAAAACACAAGTGGTTGTGGGCCCCCGGAAAAATATTTCTTCTTGAACTCAAGAAATCTATTTTTAGTACTTCTGATAGGAAGTGAAAAATGAGTGTCTTCTGCATGATTTGCTTCCCGTAAAGGAATAACAGCTTTGTCTTAATGAGCAAATTCCATTGCATCAAAATTAATCAAGATCTATTGCTCAGTAAACTACTCTACTTCTCTGTTCTACTCTACTTCTCTCTTCTATTCTATTTTTTTACCGTTTACTTCGTCTGCACTGTTCACAAATGCGTGAGTTATACCAACTACTCAGTAATCGCTTTCGAGAGGGATAATCAACTCCGTGAATATCGATCAAATCTTGAACCCTTGAATAGGTATGCAATTTAAGAAAGCACACAATTGAAATAGGTAGCGCGCATTAGTTCAGATCTATTCCCATGTTCCCATCTTTCCATTTTTTTTCCGATTTCTTGGGGAGTATCCTAACTATATTTGAAAATGTAGGCCTGAATTCTTTTAATGGTCCTAATATGTGAAAAATTATTTTTTAAATCGGAAGGAAGATTGTTGATGTGAGGGTTTGAACTTAGAACCTCCCTTCTGATATCATGTTAAATTGTCAGCTAACCTAAAAGCTTAAGCAAGAATTTATATCTTTAAATTAATTTTGAACGCCTACCTTATTTCGAAGATCATAAATTAAACCTAGACCCCTAAATATGAAGCTAAGTAAATACTTAGAATGTTTAATCGTATAAGGGAATAAAATAACAAAACATAACAAGATCCTAAATTACTAATTGAGTGACTAATTATTCTTCGCCAGGTGCATGGTGTTGAATTTCTTTGGAATAATAAACTATGCCATGAAGTGTTAGTATTGGAGAGTTGACGTGGTTTTGTTGTTGAGATGTTTCATTTGGACTATTTGTCTGTCTTGTTGTTTATGGAAAGGAAAGATAAGAGTTCTTCTGTGGTAATGACCATTAAACCCCAGGATGAAGACCTACAGGAACAGGTTTTAAGGTGTGAGAACTGTATATAAGTATGTATTTCAGATAGATTGACAAAATTATTGTAGGACAAGTGATGCGCCCAAACCCTGGTACATAGTTGTTTAGTATCCTTGACACCTAGTTTTTCAGTAACAGCTTGATACCTTATTCCTTTTCTTGTTTGAAATAACAAATGAATGAAATACTTCTCCTAACTATAGGGATCAGAAAAATAACCATGCTTTAATGGAATCAAGCCAAGACAGAATTTAAGATAAAAGACAAAAGTGGAGCACCTTATCCAGCCTCTTCTGTTAAGCTGAAAAATTTTATCAACCAGATTCAACAAAGGTACGCTGACATTGGGGGGAGTCCACTGCAAGAAAATCGTGTCATAAACATCCAATAAATTAAAATCCATCACAACTATTGCTCCTATGATTACCTTACTAAGCAAGAGAAAGCTTTTAGGAAAAATTCTACATACTTGGTAACAATCTCATGGACATATTTCCAGCTCCTATGATTAACTATGAAAACAGCAGATACAGGTCAGCAACATGCCAACTAAAGCTCCCCAGACGTTATAGATCATAAAAGGATCATCTACGATCAGCCACTAAGATTAACATGTTAACAATTTCAGTTTAATTCTTGTGCTATAAATGGAGAAACATGTCCAAGTGAGATTTGTTTATTTTCCAAATCTTTTCACATATTTGCAGCTTCAATTAGCCACCAACCCTTATGGCCTTACTACCACTATCATGTCTTACAAGTTACAACCACTCGTATGGCCGGGTAAAGGTCCATGCAAGATATTATATTCCTACCAGCTAAGAATTTCAAAATTTTAGGTAACAACTTTTTCACCTGTAGCAGAGACAGAGAAGCCTTCAAAGGTCCCGTTAGTGCACACTAATGGCATCAGCAATCCTTTTTTTGGGATAAGAAACGATTTGTATTAATAGAAAAATATATTTACAAAGTTCAGCGGGTGAGCTTCCAAGATTGCATGTTTTGGCAAATATTCTGCAGTGCCGGGCGGGCAGCTTTCCCGCCACCTACTTGGGTCTTCGTTTGGGTGCTACTGCGAGGGATCCGGGGATTTGGAACCCGATCGTTGAGCGTTTTGACTCCAAATTGGCTGGTTGGAAGGGGCATTTCTTATCCAAAGCAGGAAGGTTAACCCTTCTAAAAAGAGTTTTCTCCAATCTTCCCATTTACTTTCTGTCTTGCATTCCTATTCCGTCTTCGGTGGCAAATTTGTTGGAGAGAGATGAGAACTTTTCTGTGGAGGGGAACAGAGGAGGGCAGGAAGTTTCATCTGATCAAATTGAGTAAGGTTTGCTCTCCAATGCACATGGATGGTTTGGGAGTCAGAGGAGTGCAAACTTTTAACAAGGCGCTTATGGGCAAGTGATTGTGGAGATTCTCGCAGGAGCAGAATAGCTTGTGGAGGAGAGTCATTGTGGCCATTACGGGAGATGAGGTCTAAGTGTGGCAGCCGTCTTTATCGAGGGGGAGATGGTTGGGGCATGTTCTCTAAACGGGTTAAATTCAGAGTGGGGGATGGTTTATCGATGAGGTTTTGGTCGGATGGTGTGGCGACACAATATTAGCTGACGAGTTTCCCACCTTGATTAGTATCACTTTTGACAGAGAGTCAAGGGTTAGTAAATTTTTCATGAGTAATGAGGGGACTGTAGTTTGGAACCCGACATTCAGAAGAGCGTTCAATAATTGGGAGTTGGATCCAGTTAGTAATCGCATGCAAAAGTTATATCCGTACACGTTCAGGGCTGATTTGACAGATTTGTTAGAATGGATGGAAGGTCCTAATGGTGTTTTTACGGTTAAGTCCTATGTCAAGAGCATTGACAATAGCACTAGCAATGTTACAGATTTTCCTTGGAGACAAATCTGGAAGACTAAGGCTCCCCCAAAATGTTCTTTTTTGGAATGCCAATCTCACCGTGGATGTTTTGAAGAGGAGGGGCTTCTCTATGCCTAATAGGTGTCCTTTGCGTAGGAAGGAAGAGGAATCGAACGCTCATATGTTTCTTCATTGTTCTTTCTCGTCGAAACTTTGGTACACTGTATTGGGATCTTTGAATGTTCATTGGGTTATGCTTGGAGAGTCGCATAACCCTTTTTTTGTAGCTGGAAGCATGCTTGTAGCACTTCCATTAAGCCTTCTTTTTGGGCTATTATCCCTTTTGCTGTTTTTTGGGGTATTTGGAGGGAAAGAAATACTAGGATTTTTGAAGGGGGAGAGAATTTTTTTTGTAAAGTTTTCATGTCTATTCTCATGTCTTTTAGATTGGATAGAGTGTTTGCTCCCAGGTTTTGATTCTGAAAAAACCTGAGTGGAGACGCTGATCCTTTGCTTTTCAATTTCTAGCTTAGAGTTGTAAATCTCCCTTGGGGCTTTTGTGAATTATAAATAGCTATCTTTTACTGATAAAAAAAAAGTTCAGCTGATGAACGGTCCAACTAAAACCAAAAAACCCGCCACCAAAACTCAAATCAATCTTTAGAAGCAGCTAACCAGTCCGCACTAAGAAAAAACAAAGGAAATTCTTAAACCACTTAGTATAAGATACCCATGGGGACAAAAACAATGACATCAGCAATCCTATTGTACTACCAATCCTGACCAACTGAATCTAATATTTATTTTGCTGCAAACTCAAAGTATCTACGGAAGGATTCAAGAAGGGCGAAAAGGGAACCAAAAAGAACACAGAAATAAATGGAAAGAAAAAACTCAAAATGATGGTCATTCTGCAAAAGATACTTCTCAGCATACATGATCTTTGACTGTAAAAGTAATACATGAAATGGGTAAATAATGGACTCAAATAATCTAGATATACCTCAGGTGGCATTCCAATGGGATCTTCCATGTGAGATGAGGTTACTGGAATCCCTCCCTGACTAATCCCAGACTTCTCCTCAAAATCATGTTTCTTTTCTGCACTTAAATTTCCCAACTCTTCAGCACGTTTGATCACTCGAGGGGGGAGACTTTTGGAGTCTAATTCATTGTCCGAATGCCATCCACTAACTTTCCCGTGGTTATGACTTCTATTTTTGTCATCTTCCTCATTCTCTGAAAAGCTGTTACTGTTGGCTATATCTTCACTATATTGTCTTGAAATATTTTTACTCAAGTCATTTGGACTCCAAGACTGGTGTTGCCCAGCAATTGAAGAACTGGCACTATCAGTAGGTGAGGTTGAACCAACAACTTTACGCATCAAGCCATCTGAAACCCCTTTAAACTGACGTACAATGTCATCCACAGCATCATCAACATTCACTGATTGATCAATCATTTCAAAAAGAAAAGTAAAGAATGTTGTAACATTCAAGTCACATCAGCCAAACAATATTAATCATATAATTACATAATGAACCATAATCAATAGACAACGAATTACTTCCAGAAAGAATAACTGATTAGAAAATTATTTAATTTTTTGGGCAAGGATAAGAAGACTATTACTTCCACAAGAGAGAAAATGCTATTCAAAAAAACACAATTAAACAAATAAAGAGCAGATAAACACAGGGAAATGTATCAATGTTTGACGAGCAACACTCGAACAAGCTATAAACAAAATTTTGACAAGACAAACTCCGTTAGCATATACTATCCTGGCTATCAATTAAACCATATTTCTCAATCTTTTTTGGATGTGAGGATACAATAAATGAGTTACTACTTCGTTCCAAACCACATAAAAATATAAAGAGAGAAAGAAAAAGAGATATTTGAATTTTCTCCTCAAGGGATCATGGACAAACAGCTGGAAACATTAACCATCAAATGAAATGATGTGCCGTGGAGTAATCAGAGACTGTCTCCTCTTTTTGTCCTTCTGAAAGTATGCGGCATTTACCAGACTTCTTAGTCGTGGTAGGCCCAAATCACTCCAAGTCCAGGAAACCCTAGGGATCCTAGTCCCTCATTAGAAACATACACAGTTATATTGAAAGATGGTCCTGATTACATGACCATCCAAAAACATCTATATTGTCTCATACTTACTATGCCTATTCATTGCCTACTATAAAAAATAACAATAAAATAAAGACCTTCAAAAGCTGCCTACATTCTTCAATCACGTTATGAGATATGGAAATGAAGCACAAAAACTAAGAACAACCAAACCTCCATGTGAAAATTGCCAGTTAAAATACAATCAGCAATATCATATTGGCATATCAGGCAAAGAACGCCAAGCTAAGAAAAAACACTTACCCGCTAGGGTTCTCATCACGGATGAAGATTTTCCGAATGAGTAACTCTGAAGTAAAAGAAGTTATTCTAGTGTTAGCTAATGTTCAAGTTACAACACTAATATCCCCAATTGTAGGTGCGGTGCGCAAACACCATCTAAAGAAAGTATTGAGAGTGAAGAAGCTTATAACACCTTTGATGAAAGGCTAAGAAAATCCCATACTTCATGCTGCTCAGCAACATTTGCAATAGACAAGAGATCCTGTGCAAAAATAGCATAAGCAGCCCATAGTGTAGTACATAGATATGTCAATATAATATATCCACTAATGTATGCATGTTTATAAATGTATAAAGGCTTCACAGTACCTGCAGATACTTATCAAGCTGAATACAACGCTGATGAACAAAAGCATCCTCTGTGCTTGATGAGAATATTCTTTTGGGAGGCAAGTGCAATGTATAATTAGGAATGTCTTTTAGATATCGATGCAATCGCTCAAAATTCCTGTATCTGTGAGTAAAGATCAAATTTATGAAATAAAAGTAAACGAGGATCTATAATTCTGATAAGTGACTGATGCCATTATAAGGAGTTCAAAATATAAGAGGCAAACAAACAGAAAAGAGTTCTGCCAATAATTTAAAAAAGAAACCCTTGTGATTAAAGAAGAACATATTGATCTTTGTTCATCAGAAAAGAGCCAAACCTTCTTTTGACAAACCAAGTTCTATTTTCTGGATCTGTTACTGCAATGGAATAAACAGCAAAAGATTTTGACCCAAGTTTCTCAAAGTATGCTCCCATAACCTGTAGCAAGACAAAAACGGACAAGGAAAAAATTAAACCTTTAATAAATATTTCAAACTGTCCATAATTGATACAGAATAAGAATGCTTACACGACATCTAAGTTTCGGAAGAAGTTCCCCACCCTTCCGGATTACCACGTTTGAGGCACTCTTCCCAATATGCTCCCCACTAAGCCTACTGAAATTGGGGCTGTAGAACTCTGATATAATGGACCCTCCTCCTCCTGTAACTATTGGATCAGGCTCAATTTTCAAAGCAGAAGTGCTATTAGATCGCTTAAGCAGACTTCTACTTCTACCGGCCTCAAGATTATTGGCAAACTCCACTTCATCAACAGAATGCCCTCCACCAAAAAACAATGCCCTTTTAGAATCTTCAGAGAAATGTGTGCTAATTTTGTTCTTATCACTTAATTGAGAAGTCAATTGAGCATCGAAATTTCCTCCAGGTATTAGTTGCATCACAACATTCTCTTCTACTATAGTAGATACTCCAGTCATTTTGGTAAAAGTTTCCTTCTTCAATTGTGTATTGGATAAAGAGCTATGTATTCGAGGACCCTTCTCCTTATATTCCTGAACTCCAACCTTAATGGTTTTATTCTCTTTCCTTTTATAATTTCTACCTTTTGTCCACATGTTATCAAGGTTATCAGGCATAAGAACTTCAGTTCTCCTTTGAGTGGCCACATCTAGCATCCGTGCCCAATCAGAGTGTCGTGGTTGCAAAGGATCTTTCCGGCACAAGTTATCATCGTAAGACGTCTCTTTACGATTGTCAACTTTAGCAAGTATCAAATCAGTCCCTTGATTTATAGATGAATACTTCCTTTTGCTTGAATCATCATCCACAATTGCAGAATGATCTTGATAATAGCTTGCAGCTTTGGGTGGCTGATCACCCACATCTTTGTTAATGCTGTCATCTTTAGTAGCAAGGACAACATATTCAATCAACTCATTGATATACCTGATAATAGACAGAAGTATTGATAAATTTGGTAAGATATATACTTTCTTCAGCTGAAATAGTAATAAAGACAATATTCTTCAAGATGACGCTTAATGTATTTTTTTTATGAACCTCTTTAAAGTCAAATATCTCAAACACATTACCCGATTTTTCAAGGAAAAGGGGACAAAAAGTTCCATCGAGTAAATCCAACCCTTCAGATGCTTTCTATAGTCTATACATGATCTTTCATATATATAGATCAAGATATATAGCCATAGATATAATATTGAGACTATAGAGAAATTGTTTATCATTAGACTTTACAGCTTTCGTATCTTCCCACACCCAAATAACCCCAACTAAACTATGTCTCAAGTGAGCTAAAAAGAAACCATCAGAAGAAAATTCACTGTCACTTAATAACTGTAAGTACAGTGCTTATCACCTAAAAGACTTTTAGACAAACAGAAATTGGAAGATAAAAGGCTGAATCTATTTGCATAAATCATCGAAGAACGTACCCAGGACTTGCGAAATTCATAATAGGTTGCATTACCAAACAAGTTAAAAGTTCTCGAGCAATAGATCGAACAACAGGACATTGAACTTCCCTTGATCTAAGTACTACAGTCAATACTCCACTCATTAGCCGTTGAAGGACCTATAAAAATTTAAATATATAAACAAATGCAAGAGATAAAATCTAAGGGGAAAGAAGAGAGCGAATTCTATCAGAACACTCGACCCACACCTTGTACTCACTCTCTGGAGATGTCAATGCAGGGTGCAGCTCCTTGGACGCCATAAGATGATGCTTCAATCTTTCATCCCTTTCCTCGGACGACAACGTTCCCATAACGTCAACCCCTATGGCAGCTTGGTTTCTTCTAAAAAGGTCCAAGTGATCCCCAACTAAATCCACTATATCCCTGAAACATTAAACCACCAGTGATTCTCTTTGTTCTTTATTTTTTCCTTTTTTTCTTGAGGGGGATGGGGCAGTATCATTGATTCTTAGGATTCCAAATATAAATACTAAGCTGTTCTCGCTAGTAAATAAGCTATCTGATTATAAAACTTCAATTCCACCCCCATGCAGAAAAGAATATTACCTTGTTAACAAGTCAACAAGGTTTATCTCCTTAACTCTTCCAGAGATTTCTCCTAGAGCATCCATGATTAAAGTATGTATCTGCTCAGGGAACTCCCTGTCTGTGGTTATCTCTGAATACCACAAATCAATCACGAAATCCTTCAATATTTTATCAATAAAATCTCTCATCGCAGCCTCCACGGTCGGAGAATCAATTTTCCTTTTCCATCTAGGAGGTGGAGCTGTACAAGAAAGCCGTGAATCATTCACAGATAATTGTTTCTTCTCCAGATGAGATAAGTATGTTTGTGGACGCACTGCTCGCCCCTTCCAATGGAACTCTACCTCATTAAAAAGAATACGTAACCCATAAACGAATAGGATCGATATGGGCACATTCATCCACATTGATTTACTGGTGTCTGCAGTGAAAACCAATTGACACAGAAAGTAACCACATTAAAAGTGAAAGAGCCACAGCCCACAGCATTCAAACGGAAAAAAAAATTACTCAAAACTACTTTGAAAAGGACTACCTAAGCTGAGTTATGTTTTACTAAAATTACCCCACTTTAAGCTGATATTCGTCTTGTTTTTCGCAAATTTCTTTGCAGTAAACCGGAGTATAACCTACTAGCCAAAATGCTCAGCACAAATTTGTGCAACATTATATCTAATAATCAAATTAAAACAAGAACACCAAAAATACACCAATATCAGTTTCGAAGATCAATTTGATTATCAATGAGAAACAATTCTTCCTGAAACCATTCTAGAAGAAGACACAATATAAACTGCACCCAGTAGTTGATGAAATACAACGAAAGAGTTGACGGGAGATTGTAGAATGAAAATGAAGAACTCACGGGTCAAAAAGTACGAAATGACAAATATACACAGAGCCCACCATACTGTTCGAAGCTTAGCCTCCTCGATCAGATCCTGCAGGGTCTCCATCGCCTTCATTGTCTCCAAAGGCCAAAGAAACCCTCTCGAATTTAATTGCAGCCACGAGTGTCCAGCTTCCCAAATAACAGACAGGAAAATGATTCAATTCTGGTATGCCTAATACTCATCAATCAAGGGAATCAGCTGCTAGGACTACACTCTGTTTCGCGGGCTCACAAGTTCATGGGGAAAAACATCAACTTATCAGGAATTAAATTCTCGGGCAGCACGCGAATCAAGTACCTGAAATTGCTTCGTTCTTCCGTGAGGCTTTCAATTTGCTTCCTTCGTGTTCTGATCAAACGAAATAAAGAAAGAAAGAAAGAAAGACGGCGACGACGTGGGAAAGGAAAAGAGAAATCGGCGTAGCTGATTCTTTACACGCGTGTAGATCTCTTCAGGTATTTCCGGTTGGACTCCTCTTGTTTCCTCCCAACATGCGTACCACGTCAGCACGTGGATTTATCTCTGCCGACTCCGACTTGGTTTGGGTCATGGATAAACGGAATCGAATCCCGGTCTCTCCGAATCTTCTACGTCTCCCATTTGCATCGTTATCAATAGTCATGTGCCAATAATTTAAAAAAAAACTATTTACTTTTTCCTTGGCATGACGTTAGTAGTCTTTCTAACTGTTAAATGAGACGAGAAAACTCTTAACCCTTAGATAAAAAAAGAATTGAGAAATGATATTATTTATTGAATGGATTGCAGATTATCACTTTTTATCTTTCTTCAAAAGTTTTCTTGGAAAGCTCTATCTTTCGAAAGCTTAACTCTATAGCTTCATCAAAACTCAGTTAAAGTCACGTAATTTTCACCATCAATCTTCAGGTTGTCTCTCTTCGTCGTTCAGGCTCTATCTATGTTCGTCGTCCAGGCTCTCTCTGCGTTCATTGTCCAGTCTCTCTCGACTTTTGTCGTCATTGCTCTCTCTTCGTCGCATCTCTCTCTCTGTGTTCGCCGTCAGTGCTCTCTCCATCGTCGATGATCTCTCTCCGTCGTCAATACTCTCTCTCTCTCGATCATCGGTGCTCTCTTTCGCGATTTAGGGTTTTGGTTCAGTAAATTTGTGAATCCTTCAAGTTTAACGATACCCAAGTATGATCGAGCTCTCTACCCTAGATCACTTTTATTCCTCTTATTAGGGAAATTTCCCATATTTTAGGTAGCTTAAGTTTTTGTTCTGCATATCGGCTCTTAAGGTTTAAAAGGGATTTTTCAAGTTGTTTTGCATTAATTTGAGATTTTAAAAGGGAATTAATAGGTTTTTCTGGTAGAAATTCTTTCAAACTAGCAGATTTGGTATATAATAAGTATTAATTGCAAAAAATACGGTACATTTCCAAAACTCAAAATTGTGACGAATGAGAAGTTGAGAATAAAGATATTTAAAAAGAAGTAAACTCGAGAGTTCACCCAAACACTTCAAACAAATTCCCTCATATGATGAATTCTTTATAGATAGAAACTCTAAACATAGAAGAACAACAAAAACAACAACATAATGAAGATGTTAGAGATTGTAGTCCATCATCTTCATGTCCAACTGGTAAAATTCATCAATGGATTCTTGATTCTCCAGACCCACCAAGCTTATGGCAAGATTTCATTGGTGTGATCAAAGATATTGTCCTTCCTTGTAGAGAAAAGCCATATTCTTCTTCTAATTCTGAGAAGAAAACCCCTGCTCGATGTGTCATCTCGGTTTTACGACACGTTTTCTCGATTTTTAGTTGGGGGAGAAACTACAAAGCTGCTAACTTTCAGAAGGGCTTAATGTCTGGTTTAAGTCTTGCAAGCCTCAGGTAGTAGATACTTAACAAGTTTTTTAGATACTTTTTATTGGGTATTAAAATATAACATTCTATTTTTTTTTTACAGAGCATTGGGTATGCTAGCTTAGCCAAACTAGATCCTTAATATGGACTGTGTAAGTGTTTTTTGAGTTGAAATAAAAGGTTTGTTTTGTTAAATTTTAATCTAATTAATAATGATTAAAAATTTTAATAATTTAATTGTAGACATAAGTGTTGTTTCCACCTATGGTTTATGCACTATTGGGGAGTTCAAGAGAGCTAGCGATAGGACCAGTGGTCGTAGTGTCATTGCTACTGTCATCTCTGCTTTAGAAGATAGAAGATGTAGTGGCTAACCCTATTTCCTATAGACAACTTGTTTTCACTGTCACTTTCGTTGATGGAATTTTCCAAGCTGCTTTTGGTTTGTTAAGGTATGTCCATGTGGTTTAATCCAATACATCAACAAAAATATAACTTTCTCTCGAAGAATCAAATATTATGAATGCGTCACAAAACTTCCAATTTTAACCGTAATTGCTGGTTGATGCCAAAGGTGTGCCTCTACGAGAGGTCATTGTTGATATCTTAAAGGGGAAGTGGGGCCATGAAATGACAAAATTTTCTTTGCCATTGTTGATGACTTTTATAAGCTTTGTTGATTTTCCCCTTGTCATTGATTCTAATAAGCATGCTAAGTTTTACCCTTTGTAAATGTGCATGCATTTGTAAGTAAGCTTTTGTGTCAAGTTTGAAAGAATTTGAACTTATATTAACATGTTTCCATTTCTGTCTCTGGCTAATTCAGTCTTGTTGATAAATTTATTCTTTTTATAACTGCAGCATCCAATCCTCTCAATTGGATTTATCTTCTTATGCACAAGACATGTTTTGAGCTTGACTTTTATTTATCATACCTCTCTCTAGATTCTTTAATTCCTAGTCATTTATCATATATTCTGAAGCTTGTTTTAATTTCATTGATATTGAAGTGCAACACCAAATTGTTTGATCTCATTCACCACAGAATGGTGGATCCATTAATTTTTTAAGGTATGAATGACTCGAACACTTGAAGTTCATTTGCTTTGCATAATCAAGTTATTTTCATTTGTGTAATGCTAATGCCATTTTATTGCTTGCATGTTAAGAATCTCAGTCAGGATGCCAATCCGTCCTGGAATATCAAGTAGTGTCATCTCTAAGTCGACAACTATAATGCTACTCTTTCACAACAACAACAAAAAATGTCAGGTGTTTTTCATGAATTATAAAAATAAGTGAATTGAATGATATGTTTTCTGCCACTCACGCTTTCTTTGTTTGTACTTATATATTCAACTATTGTTTATCAGATAGGTGTTTCTTGATCATTTGTTCCATATCTCTGTTCTGTTTTTATTTTTTTCCTTTTTCTGGGTCAAAAGATTCCCCCAACCTTGCACCAGTTGAAACTGTTGAAAGTTATACTCAAATATATAGTCACCCGCTTCATAAGCAAACCAGGCATTTTATCTCTAGATACCCATTATGCCAAGGTGTGGTGCTTTCCAATAGCAGATTTGGTTAATTTTGCATCCATCTAAAGATATCCATTATACCAGTGGGGGAGCTGGTATTTCATACACTAAAGAGTTTATGCTTCTTTAATTCTTATTATTCTACAGAGAAATATTGTCTACCATATTATTTTCTTACAAAATTAGTTATTTCATACACTATCAAATGCCAAATACTTAACATGTAACAGTAACACTTATTGTTTCTTAGGTTTGGATTCTAAATCTTGCAGCTATACAGCCGAATTTGACAAAGTTGATCTAGATCAGATAGTATTGAAAGTCTATGAGCTGCCTGATCGAGTGATAATTTGGTGCAGTTGAAGTAGCCATTAAAAAGTACATGGATGTGCATCATGTTCCGGTACTTGCTAGTGTAATATTTGTGTAGTTATGTATACAAGTAGGTTTGAAATGTAATTTTAGAGTGTTTAGAAGTGATTTGTATCGGAAGAACTATTCATTTGTAGTGGTACTTAATTCAATTTCAACTATGAGTGAAAATCGTTCATGTTTGTATTGAGAAATTGAGAATCTTTTTTTTGGCTAACTGTATGAAAATGATCAAGCACATAAAAATACAAAGTGCATAAAAATGGTTAAGTGTGTGAAAAAAGACTAAGTGTGAAATTATTAAGTATATGAAAATTATTAGTGAGTGAAAATGGTAGATTACATTAAAATGTAATTACTCATTCACCATCTAACTTACACATAATCTTAAAAAAATTAAAGAAAACTAAACAAACATTGTCTTTTCGGTGTAGCTGACCACTTGTTGGAGTTGAAAATTGATGATCCAAACAAATAAATTGAATGAGTGAGTGTATTTGAAGTTTAGAGCAATTGAGAAGTAGTGAGAATGAGTTGATATGAGAGACATATTGCATATGTAGTGATACTAATGAAGGATATACTTTCAAGGCCTTATATGAATTGGTGAAATGGAAGGACATTTAAAAAGAGTATATATTAAGTGAAGAAATAAAAATGACTAAGTAAATTTAAAATGATCAAATGTGTGAAAATGGTCAATGTAAAATATAATTTTATAAGGCTAAGTGTGTGTGTGAGTAAAAATGGTTAAGTGTGTACAAATAAAAATGTCAAGTGTGTGAAGTGAAAATGGCTAAGTGTGTGCAAATAAGAATAACTAAATGCAAAAAATCAAAGTGTATGAAAATCAATAAAGTACATGAAAATTACTAAGTGTGTAAAATAATTAAGTGTGAAAATTACCTAAGTATGAAAATTGCCTAAGTGTACGAAAATATGGCTAAGTGCATATAGGTGACTAAGTGTGTAAAAATGACTAAGTGTTTCCACAACTACATGAAAATGGAAAGAGTGTGAAAATGTGTGAAAATTGTCAAGTGTGTGAATATAGTTAAGACCATAAAAATGACTAAATATATGAAAATAACCAAGTGTGTGAAAATGACTAAGTGTGAAATTTGCCAAGTATATGAAATCACCGATATTGAACTAACTGTGAAAATGGTTCAGTGTGAATATAAGCAAGTTTGTGAAAATGACTAAGTGTGTGAAAATGGTTAAGTGCGTGAAAATGACTAAGTGTAAGGAAATTGTCAAGTGTGTGAAAATGTCCGAGTGTGTGAATATAGTTAAGTTTGTAAAAATAACTAAGTGTGTAAAAAATATAAGTGTAAGGCATGATTTTATGATAGGGGGAGAGATCTAAAATTTACAAGTACATGAAAGGCATAATTGTGTGAAATTAATATGTATATTTAAGTGTGAAAAAATGGTTAATTGCATGAGAATAAATAAGTGTATCAAAACAAGCAGGGTCAAACGGCACAATGGGGACCTAAACGCAATTACTATATGGCGAGTCGCCATTCAAGACTGGCGTTTGGGGCTTGTTGGTCGCGTTTGGGACCTAAACTCCATACACACAGGTGTTTGGTCCCAATACTCCCTATTGGATCGTGGCACGCGCGTGTCAACTTCCGGAGGGCGTAACTTTCGACTCGGGTGGAACCACGTGAGCTTAAGATATAAAATTGAAGCTTATTCAGAGATCGACATGTAAGACTGTGTTTACCTATTTTAGCCTTGTTTCGGGTCCAAAAAATAGTTTTAAGTACTTTCAGAGGCCCGAAAGTTGTTTCGGTCTTAATTTTGAGCTTTTTCGTAATTCTCATCTCTTTTAATTTTGGGGTTATAATTTATAAAATAAAATGTTAAGTTTTCAAATTTCAATATTCAATTTCAAATTTTTAGCGGATATTCAATTTATAGATAGAATTTGACCTTGAGAGTTATACATGTACGTCGAACCGATAAATAGGATTTACCGATCATCATAACATCACGACCTATAATTATATATAGTGGAAACTCATCTCACTCGATACTTGTCATAAAAGCACAACAACATTATCAATTACAACTTTTAACGAGTTTATGAATATGTGTTAATTGTATCGAGAATCATTAATTAATCTAATCTAATTTCACATAATAAGTGAGTATCATTAAAATGTTTGCATTGAAATAATGATTTTTTTCTACTTTTATCATTGATTTTCCCGGTGTTCGGTAAATAATTATAAAAATATCAATTTTAGGGTTGATTGTGAAGAATGGCGATTAAAGCCATATAAATGACGACTAGGCCCAAAAAATTGGCGATTGGGAGAGAGACTGGTGATCACCTATCTAGACATGGTGTTTGGTGATGAAACATGCGATTGGATGCATAAAACTAGCGCTTGACTTTGAATATGCGATTAGCAGTTTCAGGATGGCGTTTTGGGGCTAAAAATAGGTGATTCGCCTATTAGGTATGACAATTAAGTTGTATGTATTTGGTGAATCCTTCCAACAATTATTATTTTGTACGTATTTGATGAACCCCACTACGTAATTGGTGAACTCCAGTACATACAAATTTAATCATTCTTTCGAAGGGTTCACCAAAATATTTTACTACAAAATTAATCATTCTTGGAGGGGTTCGTCAAAATATTTCACATACAAAATTAATCATTCTTGGAGGGATTCACCAAAATATTTAACGTACAGAATTAAGCTTTTTTGAGGGGTTCACCAAAATATTTCACGTATATATAAATTATTCTTCGAGGGGTTCACCAAAATATTTCACGTACAAAATTAATCATTCTTCGAGGGGTTTACCAAAATGTTTTTACAATTCATTACTAAATTCAAATCTAATTTAAAATATAAGTGAAGATACTTAAATGTTCACATAAAAAATCGAGAATTTTGATAACTTTGTTTATGATTCATCTAGTATAGCGTGATCAATTTTAAAAAAAATCAAATTTATTGAAAGACCGTCATAAAAAGGTCATGAAAATTATTGTATTGATGCAAAACCGCCAAAAAAATAACAAAACCGTCAAAAGATGAAAAAAATCGCCAGGAACCATCGGTATTGGGCCCAAAACCACCAATAATGGGTGAAAAACCACCAGTTTTGGTTAGAAAAACCGCCAGGATAGATTGGTGAACCCCAATACGTAATTAGTGAACCTCAGTACATAATTGGTGAACCTCATACGTAATTGGTGAACAACAATACGTATTTGGTGAACCCTTCCAAGAATTATTAATTTGTCCTTATTTGGTGAATCCCACTACGTAATTGGTGAACCCCATTATATATTTAGTGAACTCCTCTAAGGATTATTCTTTTGTACATAATTGGTGAACATCACTACGTAATTGGTGAACCTCAGTACGTAATTGGCGAACCCCTCCAAGAATTATTATTTTGTACGTATTTGGCGAGCTGTATTACGTAAGTGGTGGACCCCACTACGTAATTGGTGAACTCCTCCAATAATTATTCTTTCGTACATATTTGGTGAACTTCACTACGTAATTGGTGAACTCCACTACATAATTGGTGAACCCCTTCAAGAATTATTCTTTTGTATGTATTTGGTGAACTCCACTACGTATTTGGCAAACTCTAGTACATAATTGGTGAACCCCACCAAGAATTATTCTTTTGTACATATTTGGTGAACCTCACTACGTAATTGGTGAACCCCTTTAAGAATTATTCTTTTATATATATTTGGTGAACTCCACTACGTAATTGATAGACCCCACTACATAATTGGTAAACCCCACTACGTAATTGATGAACCCCTCCAAGAATTATTCTTTTATACGTATTTGGTGAACCTTACTACGTAATTGGTGAACCCACTGCGTAATTGGTGAACCCCTCCAAGAATTATTCTTTTGTACGTATTTGGTGAATCTCAATACATAATTGGTGAATCTCAGTACGTAATTGGTGAGCCCCACTGCGTATTTGGTGAACCCCTCAAAGAATTATTATTTTGTACATATTTTGTGAACCCCTCAAAGAATTATTATTTTGTACATATTTTGTGAACCCCACTAAATATTTTGTTAACCCAATACGTATTTGGTGAACAAAAAAAACTTATTACATGTTGGGCTTTGTATGGCCTAGATTACTCCAAAATTAATCTAAGGGCTACAATAGCCTAACATCAATGTCGAAAATAATTTTCCAGCATTGTAAAGTTTTCCCTATGTTACAACTATTATGATCCATGTGTCTTATCTGACTAAATATATAAGAAACAACAATTGAATACTCTTTCCATGATAAACACAAATTTCATTGCTTTTTTATTACTTTACGTTTTGCAAATATGATTTTATTCAAGCTCAATCAGTACCTGCACATTAAATGTTCCGAGTGTTATACAAGATCATCTATTTATATATATAATCTATGATATATTAAAAGTGATAATGAGAATTATTTTTAAACAATTTTATCTAACCTTCAATCCTAAATTTTCTTAAATGATCATCGATATATTAACACAAAAATTTTAAGTATTTATTTTTTATACATATTCAAAATACTATTACTTAATTGCTCTCAATAATCTATCTTGAATTAAATTTACATTATTTTTATTATATATTTAGACTAAAATTTTTAATTTTCAAAAACTTAATTGAATACTTAAAATTCTTTTTGAATAGTTAGACTAACTTTAAAAAAGATTGGCGTGTCACTAACAGTAAGTTTGAGAATGGGTAGATTAAAATTATTAAACAAGCTCAACAAATATATATAATATATTATAGACTAAGAATTATGCCTATCAACAAGACATATCTTGAATAATAATATACTAAAAGTCAAATGAAAATGAAAATATTTTATGGATAATTTTATCTGAGCTATTTAATATTCTAACGCTATCATTTAATATTTGATATGTTCAAATATGATTGACTGATACATATACTTATACATACATTTAACGGGTTCGCTTTATAAAATTAAATAAAAACATTTAATTATTTAAGACACTTTTTAAAGTTATTGTGTTTATTAATTTGTTAACTTTAATTTTTTCATCTCTCAGTCTTTTCATACTTCTTACAAAAAAATATTTTATTTGCTCTCATCTACACGTACTTTAACACGAAGAAATCAGACAATCAAAATTTGATAACTTATCACTAGTTTAATGCTTTAATCAACTATAAATAGTATTAAACCATTGCACAAAAATATTGTATGTGCTAAACTTATATCATGTGTAATGCAGGTAGCACATGACTAGTAATCTTATGTGGAGGAAATGAAAATCATTTTTAGACAATTTTATCACTTATTTTAAATACATAATGTAATAATTAGTTTCTTTTAAAATTATAAAACTGATCAAAGCATTAATTTTAATTATTACCTATTTAATGAACGTAAAAAAGATAATTAATACATAATTTTAAAGTTAATTTTAATATGATAGCTTTGAATGATTTGTAACAAGTTCTTTAAGAAGTTAAAATATTACAAGTTTCTATTAATTTTATTTTGATATAGAGGAAAAGTAATTATCTCTTTAAAATTTAAATAATAGAATTTAAAACTAAATTCAATTATAACACACTTGAAGAGATTTTAGTAATGCTATATTTTATATGTTAGTTTTATTAGTTAAGTAATCTATATTTTTACATAAATATATTTTATATTTTAGAATAAATAATGTTACATAAATATACTTACACAAAATATACAAACAAAAATTAAAAATGAAAAAAATGAAGATCAAGTTTAAAATAAAAAATGAAAGAGATAATTCAACTATATGTTCTTAATATATTTTTAGAAACATGCATGATGTTTACAACTTGAATGAATAAAAATATATAAGCAAATAAACATAATAAAAATATAAAATTATCTTGATTTTATTCACATAAATAAAGAATAATATGCTGTTAAATACTTTTATTTGTATTCATATAAACACAACTTAATTATAAGTAATAATCATAACTAAAAATATAATAAGTTGCATTTGTGTTTTGACTAGTTTTTAAAATCTAAACCAAAAAAATTAATTCACTTTCACAAAACCGTTTCATACAAAAATTCATGTAAATGTTTAAACTACTAATATTATGTTGAAAATTGGGATCCCATATGTTGCATATTAGACAGAACAAAACCTAATTTAGCTTACATTTATATCAACTAGCAGAAACATAAATATATTGTATGTGATAAGTCTAGCTTCACTATTAATTTACCAACTACATTGAAAAGATTGGGCATATTCATTTCTTTTCTTTTTGCTATAAAATAAGAGATAGTGTATTATTTTTTAATATTTATGAATTTAAATTATATTGGACATTTAATTAATAAGGTATCAATCACACTTCCTAGATAAATAATATAAGACTCTCAACAAACAACGTGCTTTGCACATTATATGTAAAATAATTATGTGTTTCATTATAAATATACGAATATTTTAGGTATTATATATATTAAAAGTTTTAGTATGGAAAAATAGTGTACATAAAGTAAGATGAGTTATGCTTCAAAAAAAAGTAAGATGAGTTAAATTCAAAATTAGATCAATGCTTGAGATTATACTACATAACATTACTTTTTGAATATTATAGAAAATGATTTTACTTTATTAATTTTTTACCCTCCTAAGAAATGATTATATTATTAATAACTGTTGAAAAGTATATTCATGACTTTCTCTAAATTCATTTTATGAAATTTTATATTGTCAATAAAATAAATATTACACAATATAAATTTTATAAATTATTAATGAAGAAATTATCAACTAAAAAATAAATATTCATTGTATATAAAAATATCAAATTAATCTTTGCGGACATTCATGTTCGTAATTGCAAAAATATTTATTTTATAATTTATTTATAAAATTTATTATGTAAATGAACTAGTTGAAAAAACATATGAAACACATAATTAATATGATCTTTTAAGGGGGTTTAAATGGTAAAAATAGAAATAAAAAATTTATCCATTTTAAACTTACGTGTGTTTAATGTTCATCATGAATTCATTTTGAATTTATATAGATTCTTTGTTGATTTAAGTACATGATGAATTCACTTTGAATATGAGAAATGAGTTTAGTGTTCAATCGAGCACATCTGATAAAATTAAAACGTTATAGAGATATGAGTAGAACGTTACAGTGGTAATTGTCCCACCACTAGCCGAACTACCTTGAGTTGATGGCACTGATGAGCTTTGTTGAAAAGATGTCCCAGACACTTTTTTTGACATTTTCTTCGTTCCATCGTTTAGTACGTAAATCCCATATAATTCGATTTTCGACATACACTTGTAGAACCCTGTAACATTAACAATAATTATAAATTAATTTATATAGACGATAATTGAAAACATATATGGAGAATAATTACCACTTTGCCTTTCCCTTTGCCTTATGCTTTGACTTTGTAGGTCCCCTACACGTTCTCGTATTATGACCAATTTGTTTACATTTGCTACACTTGAGCACTACATTTCTTTTTAGCAAGTAAGGGTTGTTAGGAACCCCATAATAGATCGGGACCTTTTGCGGGCTATATAAGGTGTGAGTATGTATTTATGAAGGTGTCCTTCCAAAAGTACTTATTCTCATATGCTTCGGCTTTATCTTTCCTGAATGTAATTGCCAACACATCATGCTTACATGAAATTTCTATAAGGTCCTGCATGTAACAACTACAAGAGTGTTAATCTAAGTCCACTACACATTGCTCTCCGCCGCAATTAACCTCAAACTCAGACCCACCAGACCATGTAGGTCTACACATTCTACCAGCTCCCTTACTTTTTTCCAACTTATCTTGAATCCATGGATTTATCCTGATCATATCATCTCGATTCTTATGGATCCGTGCATCAAGTATCTCTTAATCATTTCCATCATTGTAAGTAAAGGCTTAGGTCTTGCATCAACTATCTTCGAATTGAAGCATTCAGAAATATTGTTCAATAATATATCCACGCTTAGGGAACGCACTAAATGCATGTTTTGACCAATGCACGTGAGGTATTTGTCCGAGGTGATCATGTGAAACCCTACTTACCCTGAGCATATCTGCCATGCATCTAATCAAAACTTGACTTGGTACTAGCATAAGTCACCGCCTCCATTAGATCTTTAAGTATCTTCTCCTTGTGGTCTTTCTGAAAGTTCTTATAAAAATGCCTCAAACAAAAGCATTGTCGAGTTTTAGATACCACATCCTTTAGAGTTGGCACAAGCCCCTATACCAAACAAAAAAGAATAAATTATATTAAGTAATGCCGTTGCTAAATTCATATACAAGTAAGAAAAGCACTAACCTTTTGTTGGTCTGAAATGAAGTTCCATCCATGTTGCCTCGCATCTCCAATGCAATGCAGTAATTCTCGATAAACCAAGTCCAACTTTCTCGAGTTTCACCTTCAGAAACAACATATGCAATTGGATACATACCATCATTTCCATTAACACTCACAACTGCTAGAAGTTGTCCTTGCACATAACCCTTTAGATGACATCCATCTAAATAAATCATGGGCCTACAACCTGACAAATTCAAGTATTTTGTCACAACCTATCTGGTAGTAACTTGTCTACTATAGAAAGCTCGTATATAGGTATGCTCATTACGAAAGGATTTGACTTGCAAGGTACACCGGTCTTGCATCAATGAAGCATATACATACCAGTCACATCCTTCTACACATTTATACCTTACTCTTGTAGATTCATTCTTCACCACCCTTATGTCATAACCTTATTTGATCTTGTATGACATAATTACCTCCTTGAACTCTTTGTGGTTAGAGAAAGTTTGACCCAACATAAGTTCCGGGTCGTACATATCTGTGTCAGACTTAAAATATGGATATCTATGTGGATTATCATCATCAGAATCAACTGGAGTATGTAACTCCTCCAACAATGTTTCATCTTCATTCCCTGCTTCTTTGTCCACTATAGGGAAACCAAGAGATGTTCTATATTCATTGTTGGATTCAAAGAAGTTGAGAACTGTTTGATCATCATCTCCTACACCCTCAGACTCGTCATCATCTATATCATCATCTCTTATGCCCTCAAATTCATCATCCTCTATATCATCATCCATACTATGCTCAACAAATATGTCTATACAATTACTTTTAGTCTTCAACAAAAGATCCAGCATATTTAATACATCACCATCTGTTTTTAACTCAACCAATCCACTTTGTTGGTCCATGAGATAAAAGCAGATACAATCAATTCAATCCTAATTCCTTACATATGTCATGGAGCTCAAGTATGGAAAACTTATCAGAATCAGGAATTGGAACAGTTTGACTATACCCACCCTTACATATGTCATGGAGCTCAAGTATGGAAAATTTATCAGAATCGGGAATTGGAACAGTTTGACTATACCCACCCTTACATATGTCATGGAGCTCAAGTATGGAAAACTTATCAGAATCGAGAATTGGAACAGTTTGACTATACCCACCAACATAACTAACTTTTTTCCCTTTATAAACAATACCTTTATAGAACAAATTAATGGTAAATGAGTCCTCCATTTCATAAGCTATCCAAACAAAATCAAAATAAAATAATGTTATGACATGTGCAAACATATTTTTAATTCAATAACTTATGATAAAATCAAGATATACTACATGACAACAAATGAAACAAAATAAATTCACTTTACTACTACATGCCAAAAACCCAAGAAAATCTTTGAAGCTGCGAAAATGGAAGACACCATTACAGATCAAAATCCAATGCATTGGAAGAAACCATTACAGAATAAATTCTTTGGCTGATCAAAACCCAAGAAATTGAAAAGTTGAAGGGTCTTTGGAAGATCAAAAGCCAAGAAATTCTTTGGCAGATCAAAACTTCTTTGGTAGATCAGAATCGATTCGAGCTACGAAAGGCCATAAATAGTACAGAAGGCCAAAATGAAGAAAAACCAACAAAAATAGTAGCTGAATGAAGCAAAAATAGAATCAAATAGCGATTACATAAGGCCAAAATGAAGAAGAACCAACAAAACCCATAAATCAGTACAGAACGAACTCAGGAAAATTAGTACAGATTTGAACTACATAAGGCCATAAATTAGTACAGATTCTATCTATAGAAGGCTAAAATGAAGAAGAAACAATACCTCTTGTTCGACCCACGCTTGAGTTGCTCCTTCAAACAGTAGCTTAGTCTTCTTCTCCCCACGAAGAACACGAAGAATCGCTGCTTTGAAACGAAAATGATAAAAGTAATAATGGTTTGGGAAAAAATGGGGTTTCAAAACAAAAACAAAAAAAGAAGCAGAACGACGTAGTTTTGAAGGGGGCGATTTTATAATTTTGATATTTCAAAGCTACACTGTTTTTACTTAAACTAATGAAAATTTAATTGCCAATGGATGGAATGTTAGATTTGATGGCAAATGAAAAGTTGAAGGTTATAAATGAAGTAAAAAATAGTTTATGATTATAAATGACGACAACTTGATAGTTCGACGGACTAAATTGTAATTTTCTCTTTTTTGCAAATGTCACATGTAGACAATTTATCTGCTAATTTTTAAATTTACAAAAATTAAAATTAACATAATCAGCACCTTATAATTATGAGTACACAAATATCTTTTAATTGTACTCCGATTGAAATTATAACTTTATTAACAAAAATTCTGTTTGCCTCATTCATAAAATATATGCACCTTATGAAGAAAAAATTATCTACAAAAATTAAAAAAAAAAGTGAACCAATTGTTTAAAAAAAATTAGTTTAGGAATTACATTAATAAATAGAAGAGTTAATTACCCTGGACCACATTTTTACCCCTATACTATGTTATACCATCACCTTTAAAAGTTTACAGCATCCACTTCTCGTTTCCTTTTTTACCTATATCCCTACCGTGACTTCCTTTAAAAAAAATAGACGGAAGTCACTGCACGTGAGTATCACGTGATATTTTTAATGGATAATAGAGTAATTTAATACTCCATTGTTTCGTGTCGCAAATTCAACCCCTCTCTGTCACGTGTCACAAATCCTCTCTCTATAGAACTCATGTAAGTTCAGATCTAATTTGACAACACCCAAACAAAATTGATCTAACCTCATGCCCCATCTTATTTTTCCTAAACCCATGCACAATTGTTTAGATTTTTCTTAAATCCATGGAGGATAGTCTGTAATTATGCAAAACCTTCAGGAAAAATCAGCCATGAAAATTTTTAGGACGAAGATGGAGGAAATATGAAATGAGTTCTAGACCCAAAAAAAAAATCTGATCTAAACTCATGCGCCCCAATCTTATTTTTTCTAAGCCCATAACTATATTCATTGGAATAATACTATTTGATCTAATTTGTAATACATCAAAGTTTACGTGGTGAAAACAGATTGGTTATATATTTTTAATTTATCAAGATACACCAATCTAATTATATCGTATAGACTTGTGATACATCATGAATTAAGCTAAATTGCATTTTCTTTTTCATTGTCTCCATGGAAGTGTTATCACTGTGGAAGATTTTCTTCATCTCGGTTAGCTTGGATGAGAAATTAAGTATAGAGAGAGAATTAATCCACTGAAGGAAATATTGCTGAATTAGAAAATTAAAACTTAATTCAGAATTAAGAAAAACTTTCTCGTTGAGGAGAACAACAGGAAATTCTCATGTTTTCACTGTTGCAAAAAGGAGATCGGCAAACGTGTACACAATAGGATTTTAAGTTTTCTTTGTGTTTTTTTTTTGTTTTTAATTTTAGATGCTTCTAAGGATTCTCGACCCAAAAAAATCTGATCGATGAAGAGAACATGATTCATCGCTGACACATAGCCGGGAAAAAATCCTCAAACACGCTTTGTGCGCAGAAGGGGGAGGGGGGATGAATGAGGTTGGTGGAGATAAGTCATTGATTATTGACATGTAGCAATCAGTATTATTAAATTATCTTATTATCCATTAAAAAGATCACATGTAGCTTACACGGTGGTCACGTCTATTAACTTCCGTCAATTTTTTGAACGGAAGTCACGGTAGGGGATATAGATGAAAAAAATGAAACGTAAGGGGACTTGATCACATGTAGCTTACACGGTGTAGGTCACGTCTATTAACTTCCGTCAATTTTTTGAACGGAAGTCACGGTAGGGGATATAGATGAAAAAAAATGAAACGTGAGGGGACTTGCTGTAAACTATTAAATGTGATGGTGCAACATGGTTTAGGCATAGAAGATCAAGGAAGTCCGGATAATTAACCCTAAATAGAGAAATAAAATTTTTCCAAAGAGTTAAAGAGACTGCGTTTGAAATCTAAGTTTCCGGCTACAGAATTATGACCCATGTTCAAGAGAATTCTAATCCTAAAGCTTTCCTTATTGAAATATTGTGAACATGTTTTTCCTACATCTAAAATGATTTACACTAATAAAACTACCAAATGTGTGCTTATTTTTTTGTTAAACAATAAAATAAATATATCAATATCTAATTAATAATAGTATATAAGCAAACTCTAAAAATTATTACTCATAACTTTGAAGCCAGATATATTCATTTTTCAAAAACTAAAAATAAAATAAAGTTCTCTCAAAACTCATTTTACGCATTTATGTGGAACACATCAAATATTGAGTTAGTTTCCTTCGTCATAACGCACATTTTACATACTTTTTGTTTCAAAAAATTGAATTTCGATTATAAAGAATATAAAGAATTGCATACAGCAACGTAATAAGAGATTACAATTACATTACAGAGTATAAATAACAGAAGTATGATAATGTTTCCTATATCGCAATACATCATTTTTAATATAATATAACAAAAATGCGTTTGTTTAATGTCATATAATCTTTTTATCATATTAAATAATACTCTGATAGCATGCTAACATTATACTACTTCATAAAATATTTGTCCAATTCTTTTTCTATTTTTTAAGATATGAAGTTGGTTTTTGCGAAAATTTTGATTTTAATACAGAAATAGACTTTCATTTTGTTTACATAAAAATATATTAAAAATTACAAAATATAGAGTAGACTTGCAATGCTGAGCACCAAACTCAGTATCCTGGAGAACTACAATAACTACTAAACAACCGTTGGATTGAGACCAATCTCTTTCCTTCATTTTGTTTGGAAACATTATTATATGTTACTGATATTTTTTCTCACTACATCAACGTAATACATAAAAATATTTTTTCTCCAAATATCGGGGTCGGCATGGCCTCACTCGCCCCTTAATAGCTTCATTCAGTGGTGTGTATAGAGGCGCTAAAACTAGTGTTTCTTTTATAGGCTCTATTGCGTAAGTTTTAAAGTGAATGTTTTAGATTGGCCATTTAGTTTGTACAGAGAGTATAATTACAAAACGGTTTCAATAAGAATCTACAAAATTGTTTAAGTATAGAAGTGGTTTTGTTTATAGCCGATATTGACTCGCGTTGCCACACAACATAACAACTGCGAAACAATCTTCTCGAGAACCTCACATAACTGGAACTTATCGGGTTCTAGCATCCATCACCAAAAACGGAAATGTATATCATCATTTACCTTTTGAATCAAAAGAGCGACGTGAGTAGTACAAACACATATGTTATGGACGAGACAGATTAGCAAAAAAATTGTGGTTTTCAAGTAACTTATCAACGCAAAAAAATATAACTTTAAAAAGGAACATTTATTTCGTAAATAATAGCTTTCTTGATCATGAACATGTTTGATGTGTAGGCTATGCATGTATATGTGCTGGATTGCCAATGAGTTATGAACCAACATACATCAGCACGTGGCTAACGTGTCCAAGTAAGTTCACTAAGGCAGTGATGATTTAATCCAGCTCATTTTGTGAAACGCACATCAACCCAGTTGATGATTATAAATGACTAATGCACATTATTAGTTAAGCAGTAGCGGGGCAATTATGTCATATGTTATTAAAAATTCAATAGCGTTTAACCCATCTGTAAGAATGTTCAAATCACCGGCGGGATATTGTAATTTTCTGAGACCCGTCCTAACGTGATGAGTGTTCGGTAAATAAATGGTAATGAGACGGGTATATGGTATTGTTTAATAGTTAATATCACGGTGCTCATTACTATTATCAGTTGACAGTGTATAAGGTCTCACATTTTGTGTACTAGTCATAATCACGTGCATTGTATGCGTGCAATATTTTAAGAACACGTTTGAGTTTAACTATTAAATATGTATAATATCATATCAAATATATTTAAATGATAAACATAAAATGTTAGCCACCAATAAATCAAGACTTATACAATGATTGTTTGACGAATTTTTATACTCTCATAAATTATATATATATAAATTTGTAAATGAAAAAATGTAACCTGTAAAAAGCGATGATTACACAATGGTACATTTGAGTGTTATTTGAACTTCTATCAGCAAGTCACTACCTAACGTTTTCTCACTCAATCATCAGGAATCGTGGTTTAACTAACTATTCGAGTACAAACTATGAAAGAATGTAAATGTAGATAGCACAAAAGAAAACTTTTTGTTTTATAAGAAGTTGGAAGTTTTGAATTAAATTATGAATAAGAGAAATGTTGATGATGATAGGTTCTGGTTATTTATATTAGTTACATATGTTAAAAATTTCACTTGAAAAATAATAATTTTTATTTATGAATAGTGATTCATGTGTAAGAGTAAATTCATTGAACATGATTGTAATAAGATAAACCGTTATTGTTCCAGATAAGATAACGATTCTTAGCCGTTATCTTAAAAAAAAGAATAACGGTTGTTTCGTGTTATTGAAAAACTGACTTTAAGATAACATGTTGAACGACCAAAGTCATGCAGTTATACGTGACCGTTCATATAAGACTCAACCATTATATTTATCATGTTTTGTAGTGATATTGCTAATCTTATAAAAAATGTGTTTTAATGTGTAGGTAGTGTGATTTAAATTCCTAGAGGTTAAATTAATTTTTAAATTTACATTATTTTTATCAGTTATATAGATAAGTATATTCATACATTGACATGATTAATCAATGGACGTGGATGAGTAAACGAATGTCTTTTAACAAATATAAAACATTCATGTTCATTGTATCTTCGTAAGTTACTATGCTAAGTGTATTTTTATCTTTTTTAAATAGAAAAATAATAGTTAGATTGATTTGTTAAAATAAATATTTAATATCTATGTATATTTTAATTAACAAATCTAGTACGGTAGATTTTAAAAAAAAAATAGACTTGTGTAAATATATAAAATATATAGATATATGGTCAATTAAAATCACATTACAATGTCATTAAAAAGGAAAATTAATGATTAGTAAAAAAATTATATGGATAAAATGGTTTGAAAATGTTGCTTGAATTTTGATACTTTTATATATTTTTAATTGTGACGTAAATGTTTGGTTTCTCGCTATATACAATGTCATGATGTAATAATGTTGAATACTCCGGGCAAGAATGGATACAACATTCCATCATGTCACATGTCCCATCCTCACCCTTCTTAATTTTTTAAATAATTATAACCATATTTTTAAATTTTTAGAAATCATAACAATAGCTTAACACTAAATAAATGTAGTTAAATTATAGAGACACCCCAGAACTTTTGGACGTTTGGGGTCGAATCTGATCAACCCATTTTCAACACTTCATTGGCCAGACAAAGCAGTTTTAGTCAGTCTCACTCTGGATTTTCCACTGGACTCATGAGTTTAATTAATTCTATTTAATTACTTTTGTTCCATGAATATGTTAAGCTTACTTGATGTAAAATGAGTGTGGTACAGTGCACAATATGTTATAAAACAGAGACGGTTGCACTCTAAGTACCATTGGAGCCTAGGTTTCGTTTGGGAAAATAAGAGAAAGGCCTTGAGTTGCTGTTGAACTGGAAATTTTATGGAATTCTATTATTATTCTGTAGGAAAATATGATTACAAATTTACAATAGGTGGGATTAAGTTTCTATTATCATAGTACATTCAGATGACATTTAAACTACCTCATACTAATTAGTTAGAATTCCTAGAGTCTCAGATTATTCTAGAGCATAATTACTACTCTTTTGTACAAATAATGCAACTTATAATGACTCTTTAACTCCTCAAAACTATTTCCCATGTTGTTTGAGAGCCTCTCATCTAGTTCTATGGTTGTTGCGGATCTATGGCTAGACAAGGAGGTAATGAGGAATCATCCAACATGGTAAACTTGGTTAACGTTCCTACTAGAGAGAACTTAGTTAATTTGCAACAACAAATTAACCAGCTTTGCACAAGATTAGAGCAAGCTGAGCTTTTCAGTCCTCGTAATGAACCTGTCTGGGGAACGGCCACCAATAAATACTTTTCGGCTCAAAAGTTGGAGAAAAATCAACTTGTTGCTGATACATTTCAGTAGCCTCGAGAAGGCTTCTCAGATGAAGAAGTTGGAGCTGTTCCTCTTGGAAGGAAACCAGTGATCAATTGAAACATGGAGCGGGATCATGATCCACTAATCAAGGTAAAAATCCCATACTTTTCTGGTGAAGGACAACAGGAAGAAGTACTGGATTGGCTAATTGAAGTTGAAAGAATTTTTGAATACCTTGACAGGCCAGAAAATAAGAAAGTCAAGTTGGTAGCAATGAAATTGAAGGGTTATGCTTTCTCATTGTAGCAGCAACTGCAACTAACAAGAATTCAGTCGGGGAAGGAAGGAATCCAGAATTGGCCGAAGATGCAGCGGTTGATATGAAGTCAATTACTACCATTAAACTATGGAGTCATATTTCAACAGTATCAAACACTTTAACAAGGCTCGCGGACTATTCGGGAGTATGCGAACGAGTTCTATTGAATGAGGACTATAGTGCGATTGGCTGAAACTGAATTGCAGGTCATTCAATGATATTTGATGGGTTAAGATCAGGAATCGGGAATTTGGTGGGATTACAGCCTTGCTGGACTTTTTCAGTGTTATCCAACTAGTTGTGAAGGTTGAAGGCCAACAGAAACAGTCCCATATTCGTACTTCTTACATGGAAAAGCAGTCTCATACTCACGTCTAGGTTGATACAAGCCAAGAAGATTACGAGCAGAAGTCTGTAATGGCAGCTGGTTCATCTAGTGTTATTAAGACCAGCCACTAATTCCCAAAGTCGTGGACAAGGAGATAATGCTAAAAAGGGCAACCATAATCCATCCCAATTTGTTGGAGGAAAGATTATATGTTATAAGTGTGGAAAAGAGGGCCACAAGTCTTCTCATTGCAGAAAGCTAGCCAATGACTACTGATTGAAGACGAAGAAGACGGTATGAGCAATATTGAATGAGCGTTCAAGGAAGTCCATGATGAATAGGGTATATTAAATTTTATAGAAGAATAAGTCACCTATGAAGATAAGGAAATACCAAATTTGATAGTACAACACACTATGTTAGAGCCCAAAGTATCTCAAGGATATTGGAGGTGGAACAACTTCTTTAAAATATAGTGTTCATCACATGGCAGACTTAGCAACATGATTATTGATGGAGGCAACTGTAAGAACCTAGTCTCGAAAGAAATGGTTTTCAAGTTGAGTCTCGAGGTGCAATTGTAAGGCTTTACGGATTTCATAGATCAAAAGGAGGGTGAAATAAAGGTACACGACAACGCCCTGTTTCCTTTTCTATTGGGACAAATTATTCAGATTAAGTCTACGTGATGTAGTAGACATGGAGGCTTGTCATTTGTTGTTAGGTAGACCATGATAGTTTGATAACGAAATTGCCCACCATGGTGAAAAGAATGTCTATGTCTTCTATAAGAATGGACTGAAAATGGCTCTTGCTCCAATGAAAAAAGACTTTCCAAAGCCTAAAATGGAGGAAAGACAAAGCTATCAAAGTGCACAGAACTTTCAAAATGAGTTTCAAGCCAATGAGGTAGCATATGTGCTAATGATGAAAGAAGCAAAATGTAGTCAGCAAGTTGTGTCGGTTGAAGGTAAGCAATTACTACAAAAGTTTGCAAGTCTTTCCTACGAAATTGCCAGGTGGATTACCTTCGAAAAGAAGTATCGAACACCATATAGATCTAGTGTCCAGAGCTTACCAAATTTTCTCTTGGAGAGAAAAGAAGAAGAGAAGAAAAATTAAAAAAAGAATGAAAAGTGAATGAAAGTGTGTGATGTGAAATAGAGTGGGAATTTATCCCACATTGAAAACTCAAGGATAGAATGTTGGGTTTATAAACCTAAGGGGCACCCCAAATTTTGTGGAGAAGAGAGAACCTAGATGGCACATGATCCTTTCATTGCGCGCCGCCATCTATCTAGCTCAGTACGGTTAAAATATTTATTTTTTGGATAAATTTTCTTTGATTTATTTGGAGAGGAAGAAAATATCTCCAAACAGAATCTGTAATTATCTGCAGAAGATAATTAAAATATCTCTATTATCCCACAAAATCTCTCTATTATCTCATAATATCATCAAAAATCTGATTCTAATTTATCTACACGTTTGGCTTGCTCTCCAAGCCTTAAACGTTATACAAGAATAGGGCATTAGCTTCGTTTTATAGAACACAACAACACTCAATCACCAAACATCCTGCATATTGAGAGAAATACAAATTGAGTTCTGTGAGGGTCAGATCGGTGGCTGTACTCTGGCATAGATTGTTGTATCCTGCAGAGACGATTCATTGTAGTCTCGAAGCACCCTGTGAAGGACGATTATTGTCTTTAGGACATTGCTTTCGAGCAATCCTCGATCTACATCGTATTTTCAATTCTAATTTTACTGTAATAGTTTTTCGTTTAATCTTGTATATTAGATCTGATAAATTGTACTGTAATCATTTCTGTCACATTTACATTGTAATCGTTCCATATTTCTTTATAATCGTTGGTAAATGAAAGCATATTGCTCCATCTCTACACACAAAAATCAAAAGACAATAATTATGGAACAATCTGCTGGAATCAAAACTCTGCACGCTAAGAGACCGGAAAAATTCAAAGGGGACGACTTCAAACAATGGCAACAGGAGATGGTCTTCTATCTGACGACTCTCAATCTAGCACGTCTGCTGACGGACGATATTCCTCCTGCACCGATGCATTTTCTATTATCCCACAAAATCTCTCTATTATCTCATAATATCATCAAAAATCTGGTTCTAATTTATCTACACGTTTGGCTTGCTCTCCAAGCCTTAAACGTTATACAAGAATAGGGCATTAGCTTCGTTTTATAGAACNACCGATGGAAGGACAATTGAAGGAACTAACATCTGCACGGGAAGCCTGGATCCATTCGGATTTCCTTTGCTGAAACTATATCTCGAATGGCTTGGTAGACACCCTCTACAACGTCTACTCGATTCAAGACGGAAAAGGAATTGTGGCAAGCCTTGGAAAATAAATACAAAACGGAGGATGCCGAGATGAAGAAATTTATCGTCGGGAAATTCCTGAAATATGAGATGGATGATAAGAACACGGTAATTAGTCAAATGGAGGAGTTGCAGATCATCTTCAACAACATGAAGGTCGAGGGGATGATCGTGAATGAACCGTTCTAAGTCGCGTCCATCATCGAGAAGATGCCACCGTCATGGAAGGACTTCAAGAATTATCTGAAGCACAAACGTAAGGAGCTCAACATGGAGGATCTGATTGTTCGACTGAGGATAAAGGAGGACAACCGGAAAAATGAAAAGAAAGCGATGTGGGCAACCTACAAAATGAAAGCTAATGTGGTAGAAGGAAACAAATCCAATCCACCGGGTAAGAAAAGGAAGACATCGATGAGCAACACTCAAAAAGGTAATTCAGATAAACGCATTAAGGACAGTTGCTGGGTGTGCGGTAAAGCCGGACACAGGGCAAAGTACTGCCGGTTTAAGAAAGATCAGAACGATTGTAACCAAACCCGTAACAGTAGGAAAATGAACCAAGCAAATATGATAGAGATAAATGATCTCTGTGCAATGATTTCTGAGATCTGTATGGTCACTGATGCCAAAGAATGGTAGGTCGACACTGGTGCTACGAAACACGTGTGCAGTGACCGAACTATCTTTTCAACTTATGTTGAGGTTGATAAAGATGAGGTTCTCCATATGGGGAACACTTCAGAAGCTGCTGTTAAGGGAAAGGGAAAGGTTGTGCTGAAATTCTCATCCGGAAAACAACTTACTCTCCTAGACGTCCTGCATGTGCCTGAAATTCGTAGAAATTTGGTTTCAAGATCTCTTTTATGTAAAAGTGGATTTAAGCTTGTTTTTTATGCTGGCAAGTTTATTTTGACTAAGGGAAGGATGTTTGTTGAGAATGATTATAGTTTTGATGGTCTTTTTAAACTTAATGTGTCTGCTGTAACCCCTGCAATTATTAATGATAATTTTGCTGCTTCTTCTGTTTATATCGCTCAACTTTCTAATATTTGGCATGCTAGGTTAGGTCATGTTAATTTTCGTTCCTTACAACGTATGATTAATTTAGAACTTCTACCTAGATTTAAACTAGAAAAAGGAAATAAATGTGAAATATGCATAGAATCTAAATTTGCAAGAAAATCATTTAAATCTGTAGAGAGAACGAATGGCCTACTTGATTTAATACATAGTGATTTATGTGATTTAAAATTAACTCCTAGTAGGGGAGGTAGAAAATATGTTGTTACATTTATTGATGATTTCAGTAAATATTGCTATGTATATCTGCTTCATTCAAAGGATAAGACTTTGGATATGTTTAATACATACAAGTCTGAAGTTGAAAAATAACTTGGTAAACATATCAAAGTGCTTAGATCTGACCAGGGTTGAGAATATGACTCCACTATGCTGTCTGAATTCTGTGCTCTACATGGAATTGTGCATCGGACTACAGCACCTTACACGCCTCAACAGAAATGGGATGGCTGAAAGAAAAAATAGAACTCTGAAAAATATGGTGAACTGTATGGTGAACAATTCTAGATTACCCCAAAATTTGTGGGGGGAGGCCTTACTTACAGCAAACACCATACTTAACGTGATTCCACATAAGAAGACCAACAAGTCTCCTTATGAAGAGTGGAAAGGGAAGTTACCTTCCTATAAAATCCTAAAAGTGTGGGGGTGTCTCGCGAAGGTACAAGTACCATTGCCAAAGAGATTAAAGCTTGGACCTAAGACAACAGACTGTGTTTTCATTGGATATGCATTGAACAATGCTGCATACAGATTTTTGGTTATTAGGTCAGAAATTTTTGACATAAGTACCAACTCTATTATGTAGTCTGTCAATGCAGAATTATTTGAGAATGTGTTTCTTTTTAAGGAAGGAAGACACAGTCAAAATGTCAAACGAGGATTAGAAGAAAGTTTTTCTAGAGCTCATATTGATGAAGAATCTGAACCTGAGCTTAGAAAAAGTAAAAGAGCTAAAACGAGTACCTCATTTGGCCCATAGTTTCTAACATACCTGACGGAGGCCGAACCTTAAACTATAAGGAGGCAATGTCCAACCCTGAGGCTCCTTTTTCGAAGGAAGCAATCGATAATGAGATAGATTCCATAATGCAAAATAATACATGTATGTTGGTTGATCTCCCTCCTAGGAATAAACCAATATGCTGTAAATGGATCTTCAAAAGAAAGCTGAGAGCTGATGGTACTACTGAAAAGTACAAAGCTCGGTTGGTAGCTAAAGGATACCGACAGAAGGAAGGTATAGACTTTTTCGATACCTATTCTTCAGCGACGAGAATCACATCTATTAGGATGTTGATTACACTAGCAGCTTTGCATACTTCGGAAATTCATCAAATGGATGTAAAGCCTGCTTTTTAAATGGAGAATTGGACGAAAAAATCTATATGGAACAGCCTGAAGGGTTTGTGGTTAAAGGCCAAGAACGAAAGGTCTGTAAACTTGTTAAATCACTTTATAGATTAAAACAAGCACCGAAACAATGGCACAAGAAGTTTGATCATGCAATGTTATCTGATGGATTCAAGATAAATGAGTGTGATAAAGGTCTCTACATTAAAGGTACTAATGATCAATTCATCATAGTATGCTTGTATGTAGATGACATGCTTATAGTGGGATCAAACAAGGATATAATATCCTCTACCAAGAGGATGTTGAATTCTAAGTTTGACATGAAAGACTTAGGTCAAGTAGATGTCATTCTTGTATTTTTAAACTTTTTAATGGTTTCAGACTTTAGGCGTATTAGATAAACATGTCCAAAACATGAGTAGTCATCTGTTCATATTACAAAATACTCATAATCACCTCTTGATTGGATATTCAATGGCCCGTATACATCACTATGTACGAGTTTGAGACATTAATTGGCTCTTTCACCCTTCGCTGAAAGAGGGTCTCTTGCTCATTTTGCCTTTTATACAGGATTCATATATGGGTAGTGATCTCACACTTAAGGTTTGCAATGGACCATCATTTGCAAGTATTTTAGTCCTGTCTAAGCTAATGTGACCAAGACGCAAGTACCAAAAGTAGGTTAGATCGATTGAGCCTAACCTCAACCTTTTACTATCCCTTTGTAAATCAATATTTACCTTAGTGTCATATATCATTGGAACTTTTAGTTTTACATAGAAAAAGTTGTTTATCATGCGTTCAATAGTATTCAAGTAATCATTAGTAAAAAAACCAATATCATTATTGATAAATTTTAAAGAAAATCCTTGCTCAATTAAACGAGATACCAAAATATGGTTTTCCCAAAAACTGGGACATAATAGATACTAGTGTTCCATTCCCCTAAAGGAAGTTGAACTCTACCTCGTTAAGCTTTTTACTTTCCGTGAACCCTTACAGGGAATAACAAACATGGTTAATGGCTGCAGAGTTTTATTCATGAAAATGTAGAGTCAATCATATAACACGCTTCGGTTACAAGTAATGTACCTTTAGATTTCATCTCATTGAGATAATCTAGGAAGTTGCATTTCCAATCACCTTCTTAGCTTTCAAACCTCTCTTGTATTCCCTTTTGGCGACAAAAGTGGAAGGCTTACTTTTGGTAAAGTTTGCCTCTCCATTTTTCCTTTTGCCATTCTAAAATAGGGTCTCAGCATCTTGCAACTCCTTCATGAATTTCGAAAGAGAGTAGCTCAACTTATTCATCGAATAATTAAATTTGTAGTTCTCAAAAGTATCTGGCAAGGTTTCAAGGATCATATCAACTTGGATCTCGCCATCTATGTCAACTCTCATGATCTCCATCTCATTGAGATAACTAATGATCAGCATCATTAGTTGAGAAGGTGATTGGAAATGCAACTTCCGCCAATTCATGAAGTTTCGCACAACGACTTATTTGGCTTGACGACCATGATCCTTGAACATTTTGGTGATGTTCAACATCATATCAGTGACGGTCTCCATGTTTAGATGTTGTTGTTGCAACACATTACTAATGTATCTGACGATCTTATCAGAACGTAGCCAAGAAGCATATGCATCCTTTTTCTCTTGAGTCGATTCAACAATAGGCTCAAGGAGACAAGAGGTGGTGAGCACGAACTTGTGCTTTTCTACCGTCAGTACGATATCAATGTTACATTTTCAATCAACATAATTTTGACTAGTGAGCTTGTTTACATTCAAGATTGTTGAGAGTGATGATAAAGACATGATTAGTGAAGAGAATAAATAAAGCGGTGTAAATAAATGCTTACTATTTTAAGAAAGTATGATACATGATGTAAATACTTAAATATTTAAAAATCTGATAAAAAAATATTTCTTCCATGATGTTACGATAAAAAATGATAGCCCGTCTCATCTAGGGAAAACGTCCGAGCTACCTCATATCACATTAAGACTCTTCTCATTTGGTTAACGCTTCGCAAGATGTCACTGTTGGAATTATGTCCACAAAGTAGAGTGTAATAACTATTTATGAGTAAATAGTTATTTCTGAGACATTTATGTATTACAGAATTCTATGCCAAAAGAGTGAGTTCGAATTGTCAGACAATATCTCGACTCTCAGGACCGTGATTCAACTATATTGAAGTTGCGGTGGTCACAGATATGGAATTCGTGGTAAGATTACAAAAACAACAATATCACCTTATCTTTTTTATGAGTGTGTGAATAAATAAATCAGGCCTGGTACTCGATAACATGATTCATTGAATAAGACATGGTGAACAGTACAAGACATTTCACGGATATGTTTTTCTAGTTTACAATCAATAAAAAGTTAATGAAATAATAACTAAGAGGGTAAAATGGTAATTTTACACCCCTAATCTTGTTACTGATATTCACAAAAGGGTTAATATTGTAAAATATTCTGTGGACCGTGAAATTTAAATATTTATTAGCACCAACAGAAAATATAGCGCGCATGAATCGAGAGAAAATGTTAAATTAGCCAAATATTTGAATCTCATAGCTTTGTTTATGTGGGTCCATCGAGTCTCAAGAGTAGCTTATAAGGACGTGAATAAGAAACAACGTGAGGTGGACCAAAACGTGCTTTGGACCAATGTACACTTCCCTAGCCCATATGAGATGGATGTCATCACTATATTAGTGAGGACCAAAATTAATGTTCAAATTAATTATTTTTTTTTAATTATTAGATAATTAGTAATAAAAAATTAACTAATTAATTGATATGGTTCAATTTAATTCATCAGTTTAGACATATGAATTTGGACATATTTTTGGTCCTAGAGAAAATATTAAAATTGCATATGCAGGTCAAAAGAGATGGAATTTTCGGTTTTTAACATATATATGGATAAATTTCATAATTAATATATAAGAGATTTCATTAGGAGTGGTTGTCAGTGCGAAGATCAATTACAAGCTCTGCGAATCTCAGGAAGAATGAACGCGGGATAGAGAATTGAATCCCACCAAATCAGAATTTCTCCATTAAAAGAAAATGTATAAATAGTTTTTATCTTTTCTCGATATGTTTATACAAATATGCATATTCATTAGTTGGTTTTGTGTTTAATTTGATTAAAAGTTTGCATAAAATTTTTTGATATTCCACCCATGAAGTAGTCATGGATCATTAATTTTTTTATAAAATCTAAATTCTGATCCAACAATAACACATCTAGCTCAACCAATCACCAATGATTTTGGTCCATTTAGCCCATTGACTAGCTCCTATGAGAGATTCTAATATGCTTCAGTCTAAGTGTTCAACCAACGCATCAGTTATAAATGTTGTTATGAGCTAACAATCCGTCTAGGGACAGTTCCGCTCACCATTTCCTTTACAAACTTTTGCTTCACAAGCAACTCAATGAATCAAAGTGACATGATTCCCAAGTTTCTTTCATCGAAGAAAGGACCGCTAGGTTAACTCCAAACCATTCATCGTGCCACGATCAAGTTTATGTTGAAGACCTTAGGAACATTTCAACATAAATGACCCTCCCATTTAGTTTTTAGCAAAATTAGTTTTTTCTTTGCTTTTTCAAAAGCATAACTCTTTATAAATTTGAATAGCAAGTTTCAAAAATTATAAACTTTTATAAAATTTAAATCACAATTTAAAATTTATAACTTTTATAAAATTCACATTATATTTAAAAACTATAACACATTATAAATTTAAACTACAATGATGCATGTATATATTACATGTCAATTTGATATTGGCATATCTTTATTCTTATATAACATGTTATATGTGGATGCGAGATTAATAATAAAAATATACATTCAAAATTAACCTATCTACGATTGATTTTTAATTACAACCCATAAAAAGAATAATAAATAAATTACGATAATTTTTCTTCTTGTCTTCATGGTGTCTGTAATTTTCTCATTCTCCTTGAGGAAGTCTCATTCTTTGTAACCCTTTATCAAGGTCCAGTCTCATTTTTAAAATTTAAATTTAAATTTGAAATTAATTTTCCAACTATTTTTACTTTGATAAATAACTACCAAGTAAATTACTTAATTGATTTATTTTAAAAAGAAACAAATAAATATTAATTAATCACTATTGAAAAATTACCAAATTAAATAAAAATTAATTCTCAAGTCCCTGCGAATGATATGGGCCAAGCAACCGTTGCTCAGTCCAAACCCTCAACAGGTTAAGTAGGCCCGCGCTAGCCCAATGCCCAACAGGGTCTTAGGCGCGCTAGGGTTTCCAAAGTCGTTGCTGCAACAATCGGTGAACAGCGGCACACGGCGGACGAAATAGTACTGCGAGGTAGCGAACGGTAGCGGTGATGCGGTGACAGGCGGTGGTTCCTCGGGGGTGCGAGCGATGACAGATTTACTTGGAATTTACAATACAACTCTTTCAAAATTAAATTACATAAAATCTTATGTCACGATTTCGACGTACATCAATTCTAAACACCTAGATCCAATCAATCGAAAGTCATCCATAAAACACATTCAAACATGCATTGAATCTACCATACAAAATAATTTTTCAATATCATCATATTCATCTATTCATAAGTTTAGATACAAAATATGCATATTAAAAAAGCATAGGCACTGATACCAATTATTGAACATATAGTTTTAGATTTTGTAGAAAAGGAATTAAACCATGACAAATTCATAAGTGGAATATCAAAATTTTAATGCAAGTATTTAATCATATTAAACACAAAACCAAACCAATGAATATGCATAACAATATAAACGTGTCGAGAAGAGATATAAAATGATATTTACCTTTTCTGTTAATAGAGAAATTCTGATTTAGCGGAACTAATTCTCTATCTCGTGTTCTTTATTCCTGAGATTCGCAGAGCTTTTAATTGATCTTTACAGTGACAACCAATCGTTAGAGTCAAAAGTATATCTCTCAAGGATTTGAGTGTGGACTCTCAAAACAACTATGGAAGAGAAAACAAAATTTATCTCTTCCTCTATGAATTTCGGCTGCAACAGTGTATGGAGGAGGAAAGAAACTTCCTCTATGACCTGTATATGCAATTTTAACAATTTCCCAAGAGCCAAAATAGTTTCCAAATTCATCCGTCTAAACTGACGAATTAAGTTGATATCTATCAATTAATTAATTAATTTCATTTATTTACTAATTATATGATACATAATCCTATCTTTTATTTTTTATCCCTGTGCTGCATCGCGAAAATCCTAATCCTATCTTTTATCTTTTACATTTTGATTTTTGAATTTTAAAAGTTAGTTATCGATTTTTTTTTAAAATTTAAATTTAAATAGTTGATTGGATTTGACCCAAGTTTGATTAGTCATTAATTTTTTTACTAACCAACTTCAATTAATTTAAAAAGGCTATTTAATATGATTATTTAATTAAAAATAGTTTTCTTTAACTAAAAAGGTTTTGATCAAAACTTGAAAATTATGAAGGAAACCCTAGGGTTAAGGAAGGGATTTTTAGGTGTATAGACAATACAATTGGTGCGAATTAAATTAATGTAAGTAAATAGATAGTATTAGAAAAATGTCATTTTTCGTTAAAAAAATAGTTTACATAATTTTGAATTCCGTAAATGCCCTCAACACATTAATAAAAAATAAATCTACCGTACGTAGAAAACCCCACTACCAAACCCACTTCCCCTCACTCTCTAAACAACCCGTACACACTCCCCCCGCTCAAAATGTCTCTCTCTAAACACATCCTTACAGGAAAGAAGAAACACCCTGCTCCTCTATCTATCTCTAGAAAAGTCTCTCTCTAAACACAACATTGCACGATACCCATCGTGTCCCTCTCTCTAAACAAAACATTGCATAGAATATATAGGATGCAGTATTAATAATTAATATACTATGAATAATGTACATTCAGTGCAAAAGTAAAGATCACGAAGAAGATTTAATTCAATGAAAATTTAAACACATCCTTGCGGGAAAATCACAAAACCCGGATTTTAAACAATTTTAAAAAACTGGCTATCATAAATAAATGTTAAAAACACTAAACAATATAGTAAAAAGAAAAGAAAACTAGAAATAACCCAAAGAAAAAAAAAAGAACAAAAGCATATTTTAGTCGGACTAGTCGACATGTACGTGATTCACAAGTTTTCAATCAATTTAGAATGTACATATAATTTTAAATTTATATTAACGTTGAAATAAATACACCATCATCTTTAAAAATTATTTACATCTAAACTAAAAATAAACTAAAAATGAAATAGTAATAATAATGCCTTGTTTATAATGCTAAATTTTAGTGTTATTTGAAGTGTATAGAAAATAGTTATGTTTTATCAACTTGTCATATTCTTAAGAAATAATTATATCATATTAAGAGACAGTTTTTCATATTCAAAATATCTTAATATCTTTATGTAAATTCATGTACATGTATTTTCATGTTACTGATTAAATAAATATAGAATATTTAATTTATAAATTTATAATGAACAAATTATTATTGACTTTTAATTAAATATTAATTATAAAATATCTTGAAATCAATATACAGATATTCACGTCTCTAATTACATAAGATTATCAAAATATTTTATTTTACTAACTATAAATAAATTAATTTTGGATAAAAATAAAACACTATCAAATGAATTAAATGAGAAAGGAGGTGAAATACCTAATTTATTCTATATTTTAATAGACTTTAAAAGATAAAAAGGAGAATAAAAATTTTCTTCCCTTTAAGCTCCTTTTAATATAATATAGATAAAAAAAGTTATAAAAAAGCCTACCAATTGTTGATATTGCAAAAAAAAAAAATAACAAAGTAATGACAGTAATCTAAATAGGTATACAAAACTTGCTAAACACTACAATTTCCCGTTTTGGAAACCCTATCGCACGCAAGAGCCTGTTGGGCCTTGGATTAGCGTGGACTTACCAAACCTGTTGAGATTTTGGACTAAATAAGTGTTATTTGGCTCAAATGATTCGTAGAGACTTGAGATTTGATTCTGAGTTCAATCCAATCTCTAAATTTAAATTTATTTAATTTGATAATTTCTCAACATTAATTAATTAGAATTTATTTTGTAAAATGTTTTTCAAATAAATCAATTTGATTCACTTACTTTGTAATTATTTATCAAAGTAAAAGTTGTCGGAAAAATAATTTTAAATTGAAATTTGAATTTTGAAAATAGGACTGGACATTGGTAAAGAGTTACAAAAGATGTGGGACTTCCTGAAGAAGAATGAGACAATTATAGAGACCATGAATAATAGTTTTTAAAATATTATAATTTATTATTCTTTTTATGGGTTGTAATTTTTAAATGTATGATTTATTATTAATCATGCATTCTCATATAACATGTCATATAGAAATGAGGATATGATAATATCAAATTGTCATGTAGCATGTACCCTCATCATTGTACTTTAAATTTATAATGGGTTATAATTTTAAATACAATGTGAATTTTATAAAAGTTTATAAATTTTGAAAACTTGCTTTCCAAATATATAAAGAGTTATTATTTTTGAAAAATCAAAGAAAAATCCAATTTTTCCAATTACTAAGCAGAAGCCATTTACGTTGAAACGTTCTCAAGGTCCCCAACGTAAACTTGATCATGGCATGAGAAATGATTTAGAGCCACCCTAGTGGTCCTCTCTTAAGTGGAAGAAACTTAGAAATCGTGCCGCTTTGAGTCATCGAGTTGTTTGAGAAGCTAGGGCTTGTAAAAGAACTGGTGAGGTAGGACCGTTCCTAGACAGACTTTTAGTTCATAATAAATTTTAAAGTCGGTGCGTTGGTTAAACACTTAGACCGAAACATATTGAAATCTCTCATACGAGCTAGTCAATGGGGCTAACGTGACCAAAACCATTGGTGATTGGTTGAGCTAGATGGAGTGACATCTTAAGAAGCGTTAACCAAACGAGAAGAATATTGATGCGATAGAAGGTAGCTCAGCCCTTGTCCCTAGATGAGGCGATATTGTTGATCGTAACATCATAGAAGAAATATGTTTTTATCAGATTTTTAAATATGTAAGTATTTTCATCATGCATCATACTTTCTTAAATGATTGAGTATTTATTCACACCGCTTTATTTATTCTTTTTTCCATTATCCCCACTCTCTACAATCTTGAATGTAAACAAACTCACTTGTGAAAATAATGTGGATTGAAAACATAATATAGATATCGTATTGACGGTAGAAAACACAAGTTCGTGCTCACCACCCATTGTCCCCTTGAACCTATTACTGAATCAACTCAAGAGAAAAATGATGCATATGCTTCTTGGCTGCGTTCTAATGAGATCGCTAGATGTTACATCTTAACATCCGTTAGCAATGTGTTGCGACAACAACATTAGAACATGGAGACCGCCACTGATATGATGTTGAACATCACCAAAATGTTTAGGAATTAGGGTTGTCAAGCTAAACAAGCTGTCATGTGAAACTTTATGAACTGTCAGATGAAACCCGAAACTCCTGTCAGAGAATATATGATGCTTATCATTAGTTATCTGAATGAGATAGAGGCCATGGAAGCTAAGGTAGATGGAGAGACTCAAATTGACATGATCCTTGAGACCCTGCCAGACACTTCTGAGAACTTCAAACTTAGTTATTTGATGAATAAGTTGAGGTACTCTCTTCCAGAACTTATAAAAGAGTTGAAAGCTGCAGAGACCCTATTTTTGACGGGTAAAAGGAAGAATGGAGAGGAAAACTTTACTGAAAGTAAGCCTTCCACCTCTGGTGCAAAAAATAAACACAAGAGAGGTCTGAAGAAAGTTACGAAGGTGAACTTGAAAGCTGCGAAAGGTAAGGGTCCTGTGAAAGTGGACTAGCAAAAAAGATAAGTGTTATCATTGTGGAGTCGCTGGTCATTGGAAACATAACTTCCCGGATTATCTCGAGTTGAAATCTAAAGGTACATTATTTATTACCGAAGCCTGTTATGTGACTGACTCTACTTTTTCATGGATTGTAGACTCTGCAACCACTAACCATATTTGTTGTTCCCTGTAGGAGTTCAGCGAAAGCAGAGGGCTTAATGAGGATGATTTCAGCTTCCATTAGGAGAATGGAGCACTAGTATCGACAGTATCAGTTGGAACTATTAAATTGTTATTTGAGAACAATTATTTGGTTTTGTATGATGTTTATTATATTTCAGTTTTTAGGAAAACCCTCATTTGAGTAGCAAGTTTAATTGAACAAGGATTTTCCTTAGATTTCATTGATAATGATATTGGTATTTTTAGAAAGGAAAGCTTAATCATTATAATGAGAAGAAGAAGATGATGGAGATGAAGAAGATGAAGAAGAAGAAGATGGAGATGAAGAAGAAAAGCTTCGTTTAATAAACGAGAAGGAGAAGAAGTAGAAGAAGAATATATGAATGATATGATTTGATTGTACATTGGGAAGAGAATAAAATTTGATGAGATTATTAATATTTAATTCAATTGTGTTGGTCCGAGAGTGTAGAATTCTAATTTTTCAAAAGAGGGTATAAAAATCCTTATTAAAATAAAAAGAATATATTTATCCTTTTAGCTGATTTATACCTTCTGACACAGTGCACTTGGACCCACATCCTTGGAAGTAACTCGTACTACTCTTTTCCTTTGTTATATGGATGCAGATCTGAAACGTCAAATGCCGACTCTATGCCCAAGTGCTTTGGCAAATCAACTTCATACGCATTTGGTTCAATCTTCTTGATGATCTTGTAGAGGCAGATCTTCCTTTTGCTTAGCTTGGAATAAGAACCATAAGTGAATCTTTCATTCGTTAGATAAATTATCACGATGCCTCATTCTGATCTACAAGTTCCTTGTACTTCACATTTGAGTCTTCAATTTTTAGGTTGATTTTCTCATGCAATTCTTTTATTTTGTCAGCCATGTTTTCACCTGGTAAGCTGTCTCTAAAGGATTTTTCATTAAGGGAAAAATGTATTAATAAGGATAAAATTTGTATAAGTATTAATGAGATAGAAAGAAATATCGATAATCTAAAATTCTTCAGAGTCCAAAGTGTCATTTTTTTTGAATATATTGATTTTATATAAACTTCCTCAATTGCATGGGTTTAATTAAAAATAATCAAACAATAAAAATATCAGATGAGGTACTCATCAGGCCTAGGATAACCCATTCGTGGGGATTCTTTTTCTTCTTTATTTTATATTTGTCACACTTAGCCGCCCATCAATCGCTACCGCATGCAGTTTTCCATGGTTCCGAGCCAATTAGTCAAAACCACTTGATGGCCTACCAACCTGTCTTGTTTGAGTGGTGCAGCCTACCCAATCAATCACGGCCACTTGATTGTCAGTCAGAACCCTTTTTCTCGTTCTGATATTCTGCCTCGTCCTTGAGGTAATGACTCCTCATTCTCGAGAAATCGGTTCTCGTTCTTGAAACGATGATCCCCCATACTTTGGGCTACTTGAATCCTTCAAATAGTTACTTGTCATGACTTCCAGAATCGAAATTACTATTTGAATGATTCAAGTAGTCAGATACAACTACTGATAATTTGATTATTTGAAGGGTTCAAGTAGTACTTTTTGACTACTTGAAGGGTTCAATTTAAAAATATTTTTTCTTCTTCTTCTTTCAACGAAAAGTTCAAGTAGTTTTTTATGACTACTTGAATCTTTCAAGTAATTATTTTCTTGTCAGTCAACACTCATACACCAGGTGACTACTTGAAGGGTTCAAGTAATTATTTATGACTATTTGAACCCTTCAAGTAGTGATTTTTATTCTAAAAGTCAAAACAAGTAATTACTTGGAATTATGTATAAAAAACAATTACTTGTTTTTATTTAATAACAATCATCGAGAATGAAGTTTTCAATCTATTTTGTACGTATATTGTACATATTTAGCAATTCAATGCAAATTGCATATATATCTATGTCTACTTGAAGGGTTCAAGTAATTATTTTTTACTACTTGAATCCTTCAAGTAATTTTTTTCCTCTTGAAATCTGTTATCCAGTAAGCTTGTCACTACTTGAAAGGTTCAAGTAGTAATTTTATACTACTTTAACTCTTCAAGTAGTAATTTTATGCTACTTGAACTCTTCAAGTAGTAATTTTATGCTACTTGAACTCTTCAAATAGTTTTTTTTCTCTTGAAATCTATTGTCCAGTAAGAAACCATTACTTGAGAGTTCAAGTATAATTTTTTTACAAATTGAACCCTTCAAGTAGTTTTTTCTTTTAAAATTTATTGTCTAGTAAACTTGCAACTACTTGAAGGGTTCAAGTAGTAATTTTTTACTAGTTGAACCCTTCAAGTAGTTTTTATCCTCATGAAAGGAGAATGACTTTCTCATTAAAAGAGATAGAAATTACAAAAAAGCCTAAAATTACGAATGAAACAACTTCCAGGACTTCAAAAGTGCTTAAAATAGTATTTTGGACCCAAAGTTGCTCTACGACGGGTGAACCCAGTTGCACATATAGATCTCTGAATAAATTTTGATTTGATATTTTTCGAGCCACGTGTTTCCACCCAAGTCAAAAGTTATGCTCTCTGAAAGTTGACATGCACGTGCCACTATCCATTTGTTCCAGAAATTCTAAACCTGCACCATCCGCATCACTACTTGAACTTTCGAAGTAGTGACGAGCTTACTGGACAACAGTCTTCAAGAGTAAAAAATTACTTGAAAGGTTCAAGTAGTAAAAAATGATTACCTAAACCTTTCAAATAATCATATGCTCGCTAAAAAGCTTGACTGTTGGAGATAAAAATGATTACTTAAAAGGTTCATGTAGTCACTGTTACTACTTGAAGGGTTCAAGTAGTTTTTTTTCTCTTCAAGTCTATTGTCCAGTAAGCTCGTCACTACTTGAAGGATTCAAATAATGTTTTATGGCTACTTGAACTCTTTAAGTAGCGTTTTATTTCATGTAATGATTTATACGGTGTTCAACTGTTTTATGGCTACTTGAACTCTTCAAGTAGTATTTTTTTACTACTTGAACCCTTCAAGTAATTTTTTTCTCTTGAAATCTGTTGTCCAGTAAGCTCGTCACTGCTTGAAGAGTTCAAGTAGTAATATTTTACTACTTGAACCCTTTAAGTAATTTTTTTCCTCATGAAGTTTATTGTCCAGTAAACTCGTCACTACTTGAAGGGTTCGAATAGTAATTTTTTACCACTTGAACCCTTCAAGTAGTTTTTTTTTCTTTTGAAGGTTTATTGTCCAGTAAGCAAATCAATACTTGAAGGGTTCAAGTAGTAAAAGAAGACTGCTCGAACCCTTCAAGTAGTCATTTTATTTTATGTAGTGATTTATACATACAACATGTGACTACTTGAAGGGTTCAAGTAGTCAAAAAATACTACTTGAACCCTTCAAGTAGTCAAATTATTTATTGTCTTCGATTTTAGATTTAGGCATGTAACTACTTGAAAGTTCAAGTAGTGTTTTATGACTACTTGAACCCTTCAAGTAGTTATTTTGTTTAATGCAATGATTTATACAGAAAGCATGTGATTATTTGAAGAGTCCAAGTAGTAAAAAAAATACTACTTGGACCTTTCAAGTAATCATTTTTATCTCATGTTAGTGAGCAATCTAGATACAAAAATTGACACAATTCATACAGTAATCAATCTTGAATCCCACATCAGTTTATAATTACTTAAATTTCAATCAACAAACATATCTAATCAACAAATTTATAATCCAAAGAAGTGCAAAAGAATTCACAAAATCCAAACGAAAAAAAAAGTTTCATCAAGAAAAAAAATGACTATGCCATGATCAAAACCAGTGCAATTGAGATGAAGAACTTCACAGATCATGCAAGCATGGAGGAAACAAACCTTCGTTACTTCGTTGAATAGAAAATTATGGAGGAAACGAACTAGAAAGCATGGAGGAAACAATGAGGGGAAGAAGAAGAGAGAGTGAATGAGTATTGATTTGATCTTTGCATGGAGAAAAGGAAAAGACATGATGATGAAAGAGAGATTTGAATTTTTTTTATATTGATTGTGGTGGGTCAGGAGTGTAAAATTCTAGATTTTAAGAAAGGGGTATAAAAATCATTAATCAAAATGAAAATGGTATAGATTTATAAATAACCCTATTATAAAATGTGTTTAGTTATTTATGAAACTTTAAAAAATATAAATGCATTTTGATCGCCTCAAGAAAGAGGGTGGATTGATGGATAACCCATTCTAAATAAGATTCTCATCCTCATCATGTGTACCCTTTAATGATGATCAATGACGCAATGGATGAGAAAAAACATATATAGGTGAGCATGAGGATGAGGAAGTTGCCCTGTCCCCACCCTGCTTCATTCGCCATTAAAGGGACGCGACGCAGGGGAGAACATAGAAGGAGGGACTTCACTGCTTATGCCTAGTTATTATAGAATGGATTTGCCTTATATGATACACCATTTGATTCCCTCAAATTCTTTTGACAAAAAAACAATACATTACTTCATCACTTTAATAAAGCATCCATTTTCCCTACTATAAGGGATTTGACTCCATTTATAAGATGGAGATCCTAGCTGACTACTTAAATAAGCTATCACCTTAGTTTTGGATGGCGTTTGGTTCAGTTTTCTTAAATAAGTTGGCAGCTTAAATCATCATATCATCATATCATCATATTATATATACTATTTCTAAAAGTGAAAATCTTGGGAAAATCTTTTTAAACAAGTTTATTCTCAATTTTTTTCTCAAATCACTAAATTGCCATTTAACTTACAATTAAATACATGTCATCATATTAATGGTGTCATCGAATTAAATAATTAAACATTTTGTATGTTTTAAATTAATGACAATTTTGACATTTTATGATAGTTCATATGATGGATTGTAACAATATAATTTTTAATCTAATTTGATATTGGATGATATTAAAAATGTATTATAAATGATATAAAAAATAAAATTGACAATTAAATCTGGATGACATGTGAATTTATATATGTGCCAGATTTTTTTACAATCCTCAATTGGCTTATTGCTAGTACATCTAATACCAATTAAGAGATTAAATTCTTAAATTCCAATATATAATACTTTTGACGAAAAAATCTCAAGAGATATATTATCAAACTTATGTTGTGAGACAATGCAAATGAGGAAGTATTGAGAAATTCTGTCCTCTTTTATAAGACTTTTCTAATATATAATGAAAATATATGTTTCTTATTAAAAAAAACCCTACATAATTATATTCTATTAACATCTCATAATTGTTACCTAAAAAATATCTCATAATTGTGTACAGATAAACTAGTCAGCTATAAAACCAGAGAGCTTTAAGCTAAAACATTATTGTGTAGCATATCAACTCTCTTTTTTTGTTATTTTCTTACATTTCCAAAATTACCCACATTCTCTTTAAGCATTTACATTAACTCTATCTTCATGAATATGGCAAAATCCAACTCAGTGAAGTTACACGTCACCCCACTGAATCTTTTATTTTGATTATAACTAGTGGAAACTTAAAATATACATATAATTTTGAATTTAAAATATACATATAATTTTGAATTGATGTTAATATTGATAATACATCATCTTTAAAAACTATTCTACATATAAACTAAAAGTAAAATAGTAATGATAATATATTGTTTATAATATTAAAAATATAACGCTATTTGAATAGTATAAAAATAGTTTTATTTCATTAATTTGTCATATTCTTAAGAATAATATATCATATTAAGAGATAATTTCTCGTAATCAAAATGTATCAATCTATTTCTATCAATTCATTTATATAAATTTTCATGTTACAGATAACATAAATAATACAGAATATTTAATTTATAATGAATAAATTAGTATCGACTTATAATTGAATATTTATTATAAAAGATAGTGAAATCAATATACGGATATTCACATCTCTTATTACATAAGAGTATCAAAATATTTTATTTTATTAAGCACAAATAAATTATTATTAAATAAAAATATAAAATATTATCAAATGGATTAAATGAAAAACGATGTGGAATACCTAATTTGAATAATATTTTGATAGACTTTAAAGGGTAAAAATGAGAATAACCCCTTCAAGTCTCTTTTAATATAGTATAGATAGATATAGTTGTTGGTCGTCGCGACGCATGCGTGTGGCTTGTGGCCATTTTGGAAAAAAATAAATTTTAATAAAAACTGAATATTTTAATAAACAAAATTTCGCAACACCACAATAAATAATCTGGTCCGGTATTGAACAGTACCGAGCCGATTAAGGCCTGCGGGCCAGGTCCGGCCCGTGAATCCACTCTTTTGTCTAAAAAATTGAACAATTATGCATGTAATGAAGTTTGAATCATTGACTTCTTCCTTATTAATCACACTCTTTACTAATAGACCAAGACAACATTTGTTAAATATATTATTTAAAATATATTCTTATTGTCTTTAACACATTTTATCGTAACTTCATATAATATACTTTTGAGATACACATATTTAATTAAATAAAAAATTATTTTTCATTTAAATGAATATTTTATTCAATAAAAAATTAGATTCATGAAAAATTTAAAAAATATTGGTTTAATATTCCTAATATTTTTTGTTTTGTTAATGAACATGAATTATAAATTAGTTATTAATTGTTTATTATATGTTTAGATTTTACGTGAATATGAATATCACTAGTTTATGAATTTAATAAATAAAATAATTATTTTACTTATTATTACAAGTTTTTCTATTGAGATTTTAAAGTAATAAAATAAAATAATTATAAAAAAGCAACATGACTTCCATATAGGTAAGTGGTAATCCCTACTTTTCATCTATTCCACACCATGGTTCAACTCTCCACATCTATATTTTTAGCATTAAATCATATTAAAGGGATGTAAAACAAGCTGGTCTGGTTATTTAATCAAGACCGACCCGTGAACCAGCTCGGACCGTCAGATTATTGAGAAGGACTTTTGTGAGATGATTCTCTAGAAGAACGTGATAATTATTCTTTTAGAGATTTGATTAATTATTAATCGTAGAGGAAAACCACTCTGAGCAATTACGTTCACAACTCAATTCTCTGATTGATCAACTTATGATCTGATCAACTCATTCATCAATAGAGGTCATTCGAATAAAATCTGTATCTTATTCTAGATAATGACGTATCAGATATTTATGGATAACTAAAAATTAAAAATTAATATTTAATTTCAAATTGCCCAATATAGTGGGACCCATTGTATAATGGTGCACAACTTCTGTAGTAGGGGTGCAACATTGTAGTGTCAATTTATGATACTCAATCAATGATTGACACGTGATAATTACTATAAATTAAATATTTATCTTAATTATATAAATATATACATATCAGTTAATTCAAAATCAATATATTTGATTACCTCTGTCAACTAAATTATCTGTTATATCACAAATAACAGATTTAGTTGATCCAAAATTATCTAATAATAATTTAATTTTCTAATTTCACAAATTAGATATTTTGTCTCACTTATCGATAATTAAAGAATGATCGATAATTATTTATATATATTAATTCTAAAAATTATATATATATATATATAAATTATTCAATTAATTCTTAATTAGTTAATCTCACATAAATATCTCATAATTATGTATTTGCGCTAGAATAATTTTTTTTACAAGTTAGTCCTTCTCTCATCTCTTGAAATATTCACACTCTAGACTGGGTAGTATAGATGTGAAATTTATTAATTTTAATATTACTCTACAATAAAAATGGAATTGAACTCTTAGTGATCATAAAATGTATATACCGAGTTTTCTCACGTAGTCCACTGATATAATCAATTCATGTAGTTCTGTCCTGCAATTATTGGTTCGTAAATTAGAACTAGTAAAAATTACCGTTTTACCCTTCTAATTATTACCTTTTGATCCTTAAGTACCATTAATCCACTAGTGAATGACTAATTTATAATCTTATTATACATTTGAGCTTGATGACTATTCAGTTCCAGAACTAACACTTTAGCAAACCAATATACGATTCGCTAGAAAAACTTGGATTCCAAATCTTATAAGATCATGTTCCCAGCCATCCATATCACTAAATCTCCAAAACGAAAGTCACTAGCATGTTTTACAAACAAACTTTAACGAGTGAATCAAAATATCCATTAGGCATGTATAGGAGTTCATGACCACTCAAGATTCAGAGTGATCTACATACGATCATCGAATTGATGTGTATTAAATCTTTATTATAAACGGCACGTTAATAAAGATATTAATTTACATTCATTCAGCCATATATAATTTAATTATATAAAGTACATTCACTAAGATGTTTATCCACATCAATGATCCAGATCTAGATTACACGCATTCATAATACTTAGTGAATCGTACGAACCATTCTTTAAAGATTTCATATTTTAATATGTTGCTGATAATTTTATTCATTATATATAATCTTAATCCCCCGTACTAATACAAGTTCATAGTCTCATTAATGAATATGAAATTTTTAGATATTTATATAAATTATTCTATAATAATTTAAAAGAAAAATTATAAAAAAAATGTAAACCTCATTAAATTTCATATCAAAATGTCAATACACATGTTTTGAGCATAACACCCAACAATCTCTCACTTAACCTAAAGCAAATGTGGCATCTCTCTTAATCCCATGTTACGCACGTGACCCTCAAATGACTTCGCAGGAAGAGGCTTTGTAAAAGGATCAGTCAGAATATGTTTCGATGTTATCTTCATAACAGTCAGAATCTCTTACAATATGATATTTTCTCTCTATGTGCTTGCCCCTCTTGTGACTCTTCGGTTACTTGGAATTTGCTACCGCCCCACTGTTATCACAGTACAAGATTAGTGGAATGTCCATATTTAGAACTACTTTTAGATCAGTATAAAATTTTTTGAGTCACACCGCTTCTTTCACAGCTTCACAAGCTGCTATATATTTGGCTGCCATAGTGGAATCTACAATGCTAGATTATTTAATACTTATCTAGACTACAGCTCCTCCACTTAGGGTGAATATTGATCCAGACGTCGACTTTCGACTATCTCTATCTGATTGAAAATCAGAATCTATATATCCAGTAGGGTTCAGGTCTCCACCTCATTAAACAAGCATATAGTTTCTCGTTCTCCTAAGATACTTGAGAATGTGCTTTGCTGCAATCTAGTGTTCCAAACCTGGATTCGATTGATAACGACTGCCAATTCTCACTATATAATAGATGTTTGGTCTCGTACATAACATGACAAACATGAGACTTCCAACTGCTGAAGTATAGGGAACCTTTCTCATATCATCTTCCTCCTCAGGTGTATTTGGACATTGTTCCTTGGAGAGACAATTCCATATATAGTCGGTAGTTGACCTTTCTTAGACTTGTTTATAGAGAATCTCTCCAGCACCTTATCAATATAAAATGCCAGAGAACGTGCCAAGAACTTGTTATTTCTATCTCTTAAGATTTGGATGCCTAGAACATAGCTCGCCTCTCTTAAATGTTTCATTTGAAATTTCTCAGCTAACCACTATTTACATTTGCTAAAGTTTATATATCATTCCCAATGAGTAGAATATCGTCAACATAAAGAACTAAGAAAACCATTATCTTATCTTTGATGTATTTATTAACACAAGTTTCATCAATATTTTACTCGAAACCATAAGACTTTATAATTTTATCAAAGGTAAGATTCCAAGATCTAGATGCTTGTTTCAATCCATAAATGGATTTAAGCAACTTACATACTTTCTGATCTTACCCCTTTTATACAAACCCTTTTGGTTGCATCATATAGATGTTTTCTTCAAGAGAACCATTCAGAAAAGTTGTCTTGACATCCATTTATCATATCACATAGTCAAAACTAGTGGCTATGGATTAAAGGATGCGAATGGATTTTAGCATGGCCATAGGACATAATGTCTCATCATAATTAACTCCCTCCCTTTGTGTATAGCCATTGTCTACTAACTGTGCCTTGAAAGTCTCTACTTTTCCATTTGCACCTCTTTTCTTCTTGAAGATATATTTACATCCAATGTACCTGACATCTTTAGGTGGATCTACAAGTTTTCAGATGGAATTGGAATACATAGATTCCGTTTCATGATTCATGGCATCTTGCCATTTCTCATTTTCAGGATCATCCATTGCTTCTTCATAATACAATGATGAGTAATCGTCAATAAAATTGATGAAATACTAATACTCACCTCTAGCTTGTACATTAATCAGTCCACATACATCATTATGTACTAGCTCAAGTGGTTCTTTGGCTCTTTGACCCTTTCCTGTAAAAGGTCTCTTGATCATTTTATCTTCTAGACAGGATTCACAAATAGGAAGAGTTCCTACTTTTAGTTCTCTCAAAGCACCATGTTTTCTTAACATGTTTAACCTATATAGATTAATATGTCCCACCCTAAGATACCAAAGATATATGTTATCATCATCATGAGAAACTCTTTGTCGTTTGTTACTTTTAGGTTTTGGTACTTTAAATTATTTAGAATTATTTAATACGTGTTCAATCACTTTAAGCATATACTGTCCATTTATAACTTTTGCATGACAAATATCGAATCCATTCTTTGAAATAATAAACTCTTTATTAATAAAAGAAACTTCAAATAATTGTTCTAGTAAAAATGAAAGAGAAATCAAATTTCTCAAAAAATCAGGAATATTATAAACATCGTTCAAAACCAAATAATTATATCCATAGAGTAAACGGATTGTCTGTAATGGTTTAGCTGACACGAGTGCACACTGCCAGCTCTCAAAATGACCTTAGCATCAGCCAGCTCCCTTGACGAATCAAACATCTGTAAAGAAGAACATACATGGATAGTGGCTCTTGCATCAATTATCTAGGATGACAAATCATATTCCACTAAGTAAGCTTTAAGTACAAGTAAATCATATTTACCTTTATTTTTCAGCTCGGAGAGATACTTGTTATAGTTTGTCTTCCAATAACTTTCAACCCCACAGTGGAAACATTTTCTCTTAGGCTTGCTGTCTTTCTTGTTCTTCTTGGCTTTTAGCTATGTCTTGGCTTTCCTCCCTTTCTTGTTCTTACCTTTGCCTTTTCCATTGATCTTCTTCCTCTTATTACTTTTAATACTGGAAAAGGTTTTTGCTCGACAAAATTTACCTTTCCTTCTTTGGTCATTCTAAGGTTGAGTGACTTAAAATTCTGCAGTCCATTCAACAATTAGGTCATGTTGAATTACAACTTATTCATAACAAAGTTGGTCGTGAACGCAGAAAAAGCTGGTGTGAGTGACTCAAGTATAATGCTAACTTGAGTCCGCTTATCAATGGTTGCCCCATGTACTTCTGCCCCGTGCATTATGTTGATCATGTTCAAAACATGTTCTCGCAAAGAAGTACCCTTTCTCATCTTAGTTGTCATATAGCTCCTAGTGGTCTCATGACGACTTTGATCAGACTACTGCCCAAACATAGCCTGTAGAGATTCCATAATCTTATAGGCAGTCTCCATGCTTTCATGATTGGTTTTCAGAACATCATTCATGCTCACAAGCATGTAGCGCTTCACTTTGTTGTTTGATATGATCCATGCATCATATTTGTCCCTGACATTCTTAGGGGCATTAGCAGCGAGCTTCTCAAGACATTCCTCAGTATGAACGAACTTATGGTTATAACAAATCAACATTAAGTTCATATATGATTTTCAAACCTACGAAGTTATCACCATTCAATTTCTCAAGAGCGAGTAAAGCAGAAACATGGTTGCCCATGGTAGACATAATAATGATAACTGAAATTTAAAACATACAAGATTCAATATATAAACACACAAATTTAACATTTACTAATCACGATAAAACAACCTAACGATTAATGTGCCGTCTTAGGGTCAATCAGATTAACCTTAGTCTGTCTATGAGACATTCTCATCTTTATTAATTAAAACTTAAAATAGCTCATATTTTCTCTTTTAACAATAAGATATTGCTTATTCGGTCAAGTCACAACTATCCACATGAAAATTTAATTGTGACTTTGTGAGTGTCACCCATCATTTAAGATTCCATGACTTCATTTAGAATATGTCACCTTAGGGTCGGTCAAAACTAAACTACATCACTTCCTCCTATTTTCTTAAGTAGTCCAATCTTGGTATTGGCACAGCTCGAAACCTTCTCTAGAAGGATGAAAAGAAATCCATCTCGAGGCCCTTACTGCACCTCACGATGTTGTACTAATGATGGAGACCATAGGTTACATGGACATGTCAACCTTCTCCCACTCACTATTTTATGATTATGTGTTTTCATTTTAACTAATAAATTAATTTCAAATTAATCACTGGTTAAAATAATAACCCTATAAATGTTTAATAATCAGTTATATCAATTTTATTGGTTTGAGTTCATTTAATATTCTAAAGCGTCTAAGTCATAATTAGGTGAACTTAAATTAACTAATTAATTATCTTCATAAAACTTTAATAAAACTTTTTTACTAAATTCGGTTATCCTAAAGGTTATTGTAGTCCTTAGTATGTTGTGATTACCAAGTTTTAACTAATTAAAACCTAGCAGTTTACATGGTATTGATTTATAAAAATAATACATATAAACATATTAGGACAATACTAATAAATCATGTTTCTACTAATGAGATGCATGATCATATAAAATTGTGTGAGATTTTCATGTATGACATGTGATCGACTAATGCATGGACATGTTATCAAACTTAACAACTAAAATAATTATTTAGCAATTAAATAAAATAATAATAGATCGAGTGACTATTGGGTATTTCTAATTTTCATAAAATTAAAAATTAAAAATTTAATTTGAAAATTACATTAATTTTATAATTTAAAAGGATAATAACTAGAGATAAGGTTATCATCAAATTTCATAGTGATAGGGTTGGTTGGTATCCGGGTTTCTGTGAAACTTCTCCAAATGTGACAATAGTTGCCACCAACGATAAGACTCTCCTACTCAGCCACAACCGCTGCCAGACACCACCGCCGGCCGCCGTCTGCCGGCATAGATTTTTCTGGTGACATTACCAGTAATCCAGAATTGGCGATGCCAGGGTCAGAAATCTAATTTCTGGTACTGATGCTGGAATTCTAAAAGAATTCTATTTTATTTTTCCTCTGTCATTCGTCTCATGCGTTCTTCGCCTTCTCGCGATCAGAATAATTACAATAAATATTCAAAATAAAATTACAAAAATTCCTACGCCCCAAAACGGCTTACAAAAGATCTAAGAAAAAATTAAAAGAACAAAACCTAATTCAATAATCACCATTCAATTAACGATCTATTATCTTTCATACATGCAAAAAATATAACCTTCCATTCATTCATTTACATATCATATTATATGAATAATGCAAGAAAATCTACACAATATTTAACATATAAATATATAAAGACCGCTTTGATACCACTTGTTGGTAGTGGTGGCGTCTTTGCGGTGGAAACGTGTGGCTCATTAGAAAAAAATAACTTTAATAAAAAATGAATCTTTCAATAAAACAAAATTGCGCAACGCCATGATAACAAAAAAAACTTTTATTAAAAACTCTTTTCAATCAGTCAAGATCCATTGTATATTTATATATTAAATCTACAACATAGATGGTTAAGAATCATATACTTCTTATAGTCTTAATCAAGCGTTCTTGCAAAATCGATAGATCCTCAGTCCCACAAAACAATTCCAACGATCAGTAAACTCTAAAATCCAGACAAAGATCTTCTAAATCAATCCTCAATGCACTAGGACGTGTGTGAGTACGTAGAATATTACAAGACACTTTTTTCCGCCTCTAGATATTGTCAACATAGGAGATCTAGACATTTACTAAGAAGGATTTTCATGAGACGATTATCTAAAAGAACGTGATGATGATCGTTTTAGAGATTTGATTAATTATTACTCATAGAGAAAAATTACTCTGATCAATTGTGATCAAAACTCAATTCTCTAATTGATCAAGTGTTGATCTGATCAACTCATTTATCAACTAAGGTCATTCGAATAAAATTTGTATCTTATTCTAGATAACGACGTATCAGATATTTAGAGATAATTAATAATGATGCATAACTGTAGTGCCTCGCGGCACCACTGTAGTACCATGTGACACTACAATGTTGTACCCCCACTACTTTAATGCCGTGTGGAACTACAGTAGTCCATGTCAATCTCTAATACTCAATCAGTGATTGACACGTGGTAATTACTGCAAATTAAATATTTATTTTAATCCGATAAATATCTAGATGTCAGTTATTCATAAATAACATATCTAATTAGCTTATTAACTAAAGTATCTATTATTTCACAAATAACAGATTTAATTGATCTAGAATATTATCTAATAATAATTTAATTATCTAATTTTACAAAATAGATATTCTGTCTTATTATCGGTTGTTAAAAAATAATCGATAATTATTTATATAAATATTAATTCTGAAAATTATATTTATATAGATAAATAATTCAATTAATTAACTCTTAATTAGTTAATCACATATAATTATCTTATAATTATGTACTTGCCCCAGAATAAAAATTTCTTTGCAAGTTAGTCATTTTCTCATGTCTTAAAATATCCACACTCTAGACAATGTAGTATAGAGATGACTTGGGAACCGTGACCTATAATCCTAAGCTCTAATAAACCAGATTATTAATTAAACTCTTTAATTAAATAATCTTATTTATTAAATTTATTATTACTCCACTATAAATATAAAATCAAACTCTTATTGATTATAGAATGTATTTACAGAGTATTCTCTTGTAATCCACTGATATAACCAATTCATGTAGTTCTGTACTGTAATTATTGGTTCATAAATTAGAACTGGTCAAAACTACCATTTTACTCTTCTAATTACCTCTTGATCCTTAAGTATCATTAATCTACTAGTGAATGACTAATTTATAATCTTATTATAATATGAGCTTAATAACCATTCAGTTCCAGAATTAACACTTAAGCAAACCAACATACGATCCGTTAATAAAGCTTAGATTCCAAATATTATAAGATCATGTTCGCACCCATCCTTATAACTGAATCTTCAAAATAAAAGTCACTAGTCTATTTTACAAACAAAGCTTAACGAGTGAATCAAAATATCCATTAGACATGTATAGGAGTTCATGACTACTCAGGATTCAGATTGATCTACATATGATCATCGAATTGATGTGTGTTAAATCTTTATTATAACTGACACTTTATAAAGATATTAATTCACATGCATCCAGTCATATATAATTTTATTATGTAAAGTACATTCACTAAGATATCTATCTACATCAATGATCCGGATCTAGATTACATGCATTCATAATTCTTAGTAAACTGTACTAGCAACCATTTATTAAAGATTCCATATTTTAATATGTTGCTGATAATTTTATTCATTATATATGATCTTAATCCTCTCGTACTAATACAAGATCATAATCTCATTAATGAATATTGAATTTTCATATATTTATATAAATTATTCTATAATAATTTAAAAGAACAATTATAAGAAAAATGTAATCCTTATAAAATATCATATCAAAATGTTAATACACATATTTTGAGAACATAACCCCCAACAATCTCTCACGTAACCTGAAGAAAATGTGGCATCTCTCTTAAACGACTTCGCAGTAAGTGTCTTTGTAAAAGGATCAGTCAGGTTCTGTTTTGACGCTATCTTTATAACAGTCGCATCCCCTCGATATATGACCTCTCTTATAATATGATATTTCCTCTCTATATACTTTTCCCTCTTATGACTCTTCGGTTCCTTGGAATTCGTTACCGCCCCACTATTATCACAATACAGGATCAGTGGCTTGTTCATATCTGAAACTACTTTCAGATTAGTAAATAAATTTCCTCTAAGGTGCAGGGGTGCCGCCACTGAGATACCCGTGAGGGTCGTCTCCATGGCAGCACCATGGGGTGTCACCCTTACGGTTGCACCATTGATGTCACCCCTATGGTAGCACCATTGATGTCACCTTCATGATAGAACCATTGATGTCATCCCCATGATAGCACCATTGATGTCACCCCCATGGTAGCACCATTGATGTCACCCTCATGAGTGTACCAATGAGGTGCCTGGATCACCCTCCGTAATGAAACTTGGAGACAACGATTACACGTTTTAGACAAGACACACCACTACTTTATTGCAATGAGTCATCACATCACAAACCACCAAGTTAAGTGACAAAGACTTGGATGGATGTATGGTTTCTTGGGAACGCTCGAGGCTACGTTATACTAGGCGAGGGACATACCTCCTCGGTACGACCACTCTAGACATTGAGGGTGTGCTACCCTCCCGCCTTGGGGAGGGGTTTAATTTGAGAGAACCTTTGTAGATGAGGCGTTGGGTGAACACTGTCGTCGCACCTCACCGGCTATGCGTGTTCTCCCTAGATCATGGTCATTACACAAAGACCCACGTGGCTCCACCCGATTGGCTCATGTGTAATCCTCCTCTTACTCACATAAGCATGACTGGTTAGTTTAGGTGGCGTGATTTGATTGGCGGGCTTGCAACTAATTAAGGGATTAGTTACAATGGTCCCCCCTCCTTTTGTCTATAAAATAAGGACTCCTCGTTCATTTGAAGGGGATTGGAAATTTAGAGAGAGAAGCTCCCACTTTAGAGAGAGAAACTCCTATTTTGAGAGTGAGAAACTCCCACTTTAGAGAGAGAAACTCATATTTCTAGAGTGAGAAACTCCCACTTCTAGAGAGAAACTCCTATTTCTAGAGTGAGAAACTCCCACTTCTAGAGAGAGAAACTCATATTTCTAGAGTGAGAAACTCCCACTTCTAGAGAGAGAAAGAATTTGTCACCACGTTTGAGTGTCTAAAGTTCACCTTCCGACGTCCTCCCCGACGCTCTCAGGCGTTGTTCCGGTCACGAGTTAGGACTAGACCAATCCTGCATCTCACTCACGTGACACCCTCGCATCTACATTTAGCGACGCTGGGGAGTGGTTTGTCACACTAGGTAAGCACCATCAAGGTTGGATGTGCAAAGGGAAGAATAGCTATATCGCGCATGGAGGGAGATGGACTCGTACTCAATGACGAACGCGGACAAAAGGAAAACATCTCCCGTGAGTTACCACCAAGCGCAAGAGGAAGCCGAAGCCATTTGGGAACTCTAAGCTTCTAACGCTGAGATGAGGAGAGTCATTGATACATTGAATGCATACATCAGTGCCACCGCACCACAACACCCACCACAAACCTCCATCATAGGTGCTCCACCGACCACCACCATCAAAGGCACTCCACCGACCACCTCTATCATGGGTGCGTAACCAACCTCTACCATGGGCTCGCAACTAACCTCCACACGGGCGCACAAGAAACCTCCACCATGGGTGCGCAACCAGCCTCCATCATGGGAGTGCAACTAACCTCCACCATAGGCGCCCCATTGACCTCTCTCACGGGCATCCAACCATCCGCCATTATAGGTGCTCCATCACAAGCATTCGTCTACAACCATGTTCAACCTAACGTTCAAGCCAATACTCAAGCTCTTGCACAAGTCAATGTTACACCAACACCTCTTGACAACTTCTCTAGCCCGACTACTACAATAGCTTATACCAACCTCACCCCAAGCGCAAACATCCTTATTGGAAGTAGTCATTTCATTACCCATGAAGCCCTCCAAAAGGTACTCCAAGAGGAGAGGATAAAAGCATCGTTGAATGAGTCCATTGTCGACTTCAGGCCACCATATTCGGCTGACATAGCCTTGAGACCATACCCAGCAGATTATGTTCCTCCAAAGTTTTGAAAGTATAACAGCCAAAATGGGTGTGCCAAAGAACATGTGATACGTTTCATTGATGAAATAGGACCCTATGGTTATGATGAGTTCATGCATTTAAAGGAGTTCTCCAAGTCCTTGACGGAGCGCGCTTACACCTGGTATGTGAGCTTGGCACCAAAATCGATCTTGACGTGGACGCAAATGGTATCAACCTTCTTGGTGAAGTTCTTTGTCATAGAGGAGAAGAATAACATACTAGATCTGGAAAGGAAAATGATCACTGATGACATTGTGTCATACTTTTAAAGGTTCAAGGAGAAGGCCATGGATTGCCAATAGGATTGTAAGGAGGAAGTCCTTGTGAAGATGTGCATCAGAGGGATGTTAGGTGATTACAAGGTTTACCTTGAGAATTTGGGGATTATCACCTTTGCCCGCTTGATAGAAGAATTCAAGTGGACAAGCGCTTCCGTACGTAGGCTAAGACAACCAGAGGGGAATGACCATCCCGACCGCCCTTGGAGACCCACCACGTCACGCTACCATCCTTAAGTAGCGGTTGCACAACCACATGGGCACGGTCGTAAGAGAGGCATAGATGAGAGGAATGACCCACCGCCTTTTCGTTGCACCATGGATAAGGTGGAAGCGCTAGTGGATGTATGGATAAAGGACAAAGAGATCACCTTAACTTGGGTCACCATACTACCTATGAAAGAGGAAATGAGTTCTCCAAACTTTTTTAGATATCACCGCACTACATCACACCCCACCCAAGAGTGTAAATATTTTAGAAGATTCTTTGATGAGAAGTTGAAGAAGCGTGAGATCATTACGGAAAGTGTCGGACCCATGGACCCACCCCATTTTCCCCAACATGCCTATGTCAATATGATTAGTGCTGACACAATAGAATCTACCTCATGTGTTACCATAATGGATGAATTTGATGAGGAAGCTCATCACTTTCATAGATAAACTCCTGAACACAATGACTTGTAAAAACTTTTTTGATACGCTTGAGTTGAATAATATTGCACGGCGTCAAGTCTCCAAAACGATAATAGATGTCACTCAACAAAATTATGCTCGGATGAATTGTTGCTTTGTACAGCCGCCTTTGAGCAAGATGAGGTGGAACGAGGAGAGGGCCATCACATTCACCAATGTCGACCGACATGTTAAGAGGACGAGACACAATCACCTCCTCTATATGGAGACAACAGTCAATGGAGTGTAAGTAAGGCGCACCCTATTGGACAGTGTATCAGGAGTGACTGTCATGTCATATGATACCTTCAAGGCGGTTGGCATCTCAGAGAAGCAACTAGTGAGACAATCAATAGTTGTGACACATTTCTCATCAGCAAGTGTGAGGATGATGGGTTATATCAATGTGGAGTTGTAAATTGGACCAATAAGAACCACCGGCTGTTTCCATGTGATTAAGTACAATACGATCTACCATGTATTGTTAGGGAGGCCATGGATTAACGATCACAAATGTGTCCCGTCAACCTTGCATCGGTTCCTGAAATCACGATGGCGTGGTAAGAACATCACGGTGGTGGCTACCAAAGCACCATTTGATGAGACCGAGATTCACTTGATAGAGGTGACGCTCTTTGAAAAACTTGTAATGGTAGGTGCCACCGCGCCTAGAAGGATGATTGCCACCCCTTTCCCGAGGTGAGAGCTTGCGAAAGGAAATGAAACACTTACATCGGGGACCGAGTTGGTAACCCGCGTGACTTTTCCAAACAGAAAGAAGGCGTACCGCTTATGATGGTGCGATGGGTCAGTGTACAGCCTGATCCCCCTAGTGCTGAAGTAGATGAGGATATAATGATGGAGGAGGCATTCGTTAAGACACAAGGACTTATACAATGGATCCACGTGATGAATTGCGAACCACCAAATTTACCTCTACCAACAAACCCATCACCACCGCATGAGGGGCTAAAAGAAGTCCATATCGGAGACAGGAGCATAAAAGGCCGGTGTTCCAACAAATGACAAGGAGAGTAAACACCGAGATGACTTGATAAAGCTTTTGGGTGAGTTTGAGGATGTCGTTGCGTGGTCATACTCTGAGATGTCGGGGTTGGATTCTACCTTAGTGACGCATAAGCTAGGGGTCTCCGAACAATGCACACTTGTCATGCAACACCCTCACTAATTTCGCCCCGAGGTGGAACTCCAAATCAAGTCTGAAATTTCAAAGCTCATAGAGGTAGGATTTATCAAGCCTATCAAGCACCTCACATGGTTAGTAAAAATAATTCCGATGAAAAAGAAAAATGGTCAGATCTGTTGTTGTGAGGATTTTAGAGACTTGAACAAGGCATGCCCTAAAGATGACTTACTGCTGTCTAATGTAGACACCTTTGTCGATGCTAGAGCGGAACATGAAATGTTCTCTTTCATGGATGGGTTCAGTGGACACAATCAAATCAATATGACGATCGGAGATGATGGGAAGACCGCCTTTAGGACACATTTTGGAAACTTTAACTATGTGGTAATACCTTTCGAACTGAAGAATGTGGGGGCTACTTACCAACGGGCCATGACAAAAAATTTCCATGACATGATCCACGGTTGTGTTGAAGACTATGTGGATGATCTGGTAGTTAACTCCAAGAGTGCGGATTCACATTTGGAGCACTTGAGGAGTGTCTTTGAACGGTGCAGGGCATACAAGCTTAAAATTAATCCGTTGAAGTGCGCTTCCAGTGTTTCATGGGGGATGTTCTTAGGCTTTTGTGTACACAAGCGGGGTATAGACATTGATCAATCCAAGGTAAAGGCTATCAGGAACATGCCCCCACCACAATCTGTGAAGGAGTTAAAGGTGTTCTTGGGGAAAGTATCCTACGTTCGTCGATTCATACCTGCCCTAGCCGAGTCCATCAGTGATATACAACCACTCTTGAAGGAAGATCACATCTTTTCATGGACACAGGAGAACCAATGGAAGTATGATGCCATAAAGGATGTGCTCCTCGCACCGGCCTCCATGGTGCCACCACGTAGTGACCCACCATTGTTGCTTTACATCATCTCAACCTCCAAGTCCATGGGAGCCTTGTTGGCACAAGAAAGGGAGGGGGCAGAGCGCCCGGTGTATTCTTTGAGTAGGGTCCTAAGAGATGTTGAGCTTAGATATATAACTTATAAAGGCATTGTCTTGCTCTTGTATTTGCCACGCAAAAATTCTGACACTACATGTTGGGTAATCGAGCTCCTAACCAGACCTACATTGAATGGGAGACTAACCTGATGGACAACGTTGCTAAGTGAGTTTGACATTACACCCCTCACCCCGAAGGCGCAAATGAGTCAAGCGTTGGCTGATTTGATGGCCTAATTTTCGCGTGGTGAACCGGAACCCCTAGACGGGACCATACATGGAGACCTACATGAAATCAATAGTTGTGAGGGTGCACCATGGGCTATGGCATTTTATGGGTCATCGGCCCACTCTAGCAGTGGAGCAGGACTTATCTTGGAGGATCCATTGGGCAACATTTATTCAATGGCATACAAATTGACATTCTCATGTACAAACAACGAAGCGGAGTATGAAGCTCTTATATTGGGACTTTGATATGCAAAGGATAAGGGTGCCACCACTATCAAGGTCAAATGGGACTCTAACTTGATCATCAACCAAGTTAAAGGAGATTTTACCGTGAAAGAATCTGCTCTCGTACAATACCGCTATGAGGTTCAAAAGAGTGTTGCCATATTTGATGATGTTATTTTCTAACACGCCTCTAGATCTAACAATCGCCATGCTGATGCCCTGGCAACACTGGCCACCAAACTCCCTCCCACCAACCCTATTCCAGTGGTTGAAGTCATTGTTAAAGCCACAAGCGCCGTAGCTGAGGGCCACACTGAGCTACCATCCCAAGATTGAAGAAGCAAGATCAAAATGCAATTATTTCAAGGGGAAGTTGCTATGAACAAGGAGTTGAGGAAATTTGTTAATTTGAGTAGAGTTCTCTTCTATAGGGGGCTGATGGAATACTTTCACGATGCGTGAGTTTGGAGGAAGGCCACAACCACCTCATGCGTCTACACGAAGACTATTGTGCTAGGGAAGGGCCGCTCCTACACCGACATCTCCAAAGGATGGTTTTTATTAGCCAAACATGACCGCGGAGGCCAGGACTATGTAAAAGAATTGTCTTAAGTGTCAATTGATCCCCGATCCCAAAGAAGTTCAACTAATGGAAGTTACGACGGATTGGAGACAACCTTACATCTCGTATTTGAACGATGGTACTCTCCTATCAAGCAGAACAGATGCCTCCATTATTAATAAGAGGAGTCCTCGTTTTTTTATGCTCAATGGAAAGTTATGCAGGGTTGGTATGGACGGTCGTCCTTTTAAGTGTTTGGGTATTGATGATCAACGAACTATCATGGAGGAAGTACACAAAGGGGCATGTGGCGAACACTAATGAGGCAGGAGGCTATACGAGGAATTGCTCAGGATATGGTACTATTGGCCCACCATGGAAGCTGATACATTAGACTATGCATGAAAATGTCACGCTTACCAAGTCCTCGGAAATGTTATACACGCCTCATCCGTATCCTTGTACCCAACGGAGGTCCCTTGGCCGTTTCATACCTGGGCTCTAGACTTTGTTGAACACATCTCCCCTGCATCAAAAGGTTACATTTGGATCCTTGTTGCTATAGATTGTTACACTAAATGGGCAAAGGCCATAGCTCTCAAGAAGGGGACAAATGGGCAAGTCTATAAGTTTATCAAGGAGAACATGATATGTCTATTTAGGCTACCAAGACAAATCATCTTGGACAATGGGATAACATTCACATGCAAGGCAGTGGCTGAACTGTTCGAAGCATACGACATCCGACATGATAAGTCCACACCTTATTATCCCATGGGGAATGATCAAGCCAAGGCAACTAACAAGACGTTGCTGATGATACTTAGTCGTATGGTCCACGACGCCCAGAACACATGGCATGAATTACTTCCTTTAGCACTATGGGCATACCGAACAACGAAACAGTCTCCGATGCAAGCAACCCACTTTGCTTTGGTATATGGTTATGAAATAGTCATACCTACAGAGGTAATGATACTATCAACTAAGCTAGCATCTTCAGCAAGAGTCAAGTGCCCCACATGTTTTGGTGATCTAGAAGCTATATAGATGAAATGAGAGATAAGGCCAAGGAAAGCACCCAAGCCTACCAGGAGAGAATGATCAAAACCTACGAGGCAATGGTACGTCCATGGGTGTTCCACGAAGGTGACCTAATATTGAAAGCGGTAGATTATGTTATAAGGGGTATGCACGCTCAAAAGTTCACACCAAAATGGAAGGCCCCTACGAGATAATATCCTAAGCCGAAAGTGGATATTGTCGTTTGGTTGATCCCCTAACAAAACGCCCTTTACCATCACCTATCAACTTCAAGTTTATCAGGAAATACTATGCGTAGGCATTTTGTCAGTTACTTCTTTTTGTACATGAAAATATTTTGTAGTTGCTTGAAACAATAGCCACTGAGGCAACTAGGCGTGATATAAGCCAGTTGGCCCTCTCTTCTGTACTCAAACTTGGAATGAATGGAGGAACTTCAGAAAATTTTGACCCTAAAAATGTGCTACGAAATATCGCTACTTAATGGGGCTCCGACGCCTCTTCTTGAGAACACCCATGATAAACTTCACGCTTTGTGAGTTGCATAGGCTTTCACGCCTTTATTTGAGAACACCCATGATAACGTCATGCTTGGTGAGTTGCATATGCTCTCATGCATTTACTTGAAAACACCCATGATAAATTTCATGCTTGGTGAGTTGCATAGGCTTCCATGCCTATACTTGAGAACACCCATGATAAATTTCATGCATGGTGAAGTTGCTTAGGTTTTCACGCCGCTATTTAAAAACACCCATGATAATGTCATGCTTGGTGAGTTGCGTATGCTTTCACCCTCTACTTGGAAACACCCATGATAAACTTCATGCTTGGTGAGTTGCATGGGCTTTCACCCCGCTATTTAAGAACACCCATGATAAATGTCATGCTTGGTGAACTGCATAGGCTTTCACGCCTCTACTTGGAAACACCCAGGATAAACTTCATGCTTGATGAGTCACATAATCTTTCACGATCCTGCTTAAAGAACACATAAGATAGACATCGTGAATACTTGTAATACACCGCTCAAATCTGCGTATTTCATGTATCACCCGGACTCGCGTGTCAGGCTCTAACGACCTCACACGACCTCACCAATGACACTCACAATGTGTTACCGCATAAATATTACATTGCAACAAGCAAATAAATTACGCATACAAAAGAAGAGAAATAGTGTGCCAAACGTTCTGCATGTGGAGATAAGAAGATGACATCTCATTCACGAATAAAAGTTTACAATAGTATGAGATATTATTACATCAAAAGTCATAAGGGGTACAAGGAGAAATACAACCAATCTAACTATGGTTCCCAAAAACATCACCCGCCACAAGCTCCTCAGAGTCAAGCCTAACGGCGGTACTCCTCGCGCAGAGCTGATGATGCTCATTGATCTTTGCATAAAAATCTGCTATCTCCGCTTGCATTCGCTCTTGTTGATAGTGACACCTCTCTTCTAAATGCTCTATGTACACCTCCATCGCTAATCGTCAGTGTAACCGTCGGAAGCTACAAATGGCTGGTCTCAACCAGTCCAAATTCATATGCAACAACTTCATCTCCTTCCACATGTTCAACACATAAGATACCACCTCCAGGTGGGTACCTTGTACTGAAAATGGGCCAAAATGAATAATGTATCGCCAATCATAGTGATGCAAGATTGGCGAATATGCCTGGTAAAGCTTAGGAACTGAATGCCGTAATCAGAAAGAGTTTCAACGACCTTATGAAGATACGTGATCAACATTTCATCCACTAAAACCTGGTCATACTCAACCATCCATCCAGAAAGCTTCAGCTTGAATTTGTGGGCACCGTAGGCTTCGTAACTCAAGTTATCGCTCCCGAAACTGTCACCATCCGACCTTTCCTTACTCCGGTTCTGAAGAGGGAATGCAGCACAATCATCATCATCCAATGGAGGATTCTCATCGACAGACGCTCGAGGGGGTGGAGATGCCACTACCCTAGTCTCGAGCTCCGCTCTCATGACTGCATCACTATAGGAGCTTGCATCATTTGTTACCATAGTAGTAGTAACTGTGTTGGAAGCTGCGAGAGTCACATCCAAGGAGCGCGCTACTACACCGTCACCTCCATCCTTGGACCTGCAGGGAACACCCCCTGTCACCACAATCAGCCCGCTCTCATTCACATCAGCAGATCCCTGTAGGGTGAAATGAAACATGTTGTCAATATGAAGAATTTGCCCCCAAAAATCAAACAAACACATGTTGGCAAGGCATTTACAAATAGGCTAGACTATGCTATCAAAGCATGCAATACAAGTGCTACCTCTACCATCGCGTGGGGATCTTCCACGAGAGGAGACTCCTCCCACCCCTTCTAGTTGCATGATATCAAGAGGGGAAGTTGCAGAATCAACCATGTCGTTTTCTAACACGACAATGGTAGGAACCGCCCCCCGCTCACTAGATGGAGACGAAGCCCAGTCACTTAGTTCATCCTCGAAAGGGGATAATTGTGTTGATATCGGTGCTATGAAATCCTATATACGGAAACATCGGTTTCAACTTGGACTAAGGGGAAATGCACAAACATGGCACAAACAAACTAATACAAAGTTCACACACCTGAAGATAAGCCTCCACGCTATCTGAAACAGTTGGCACGCGCCTGTCGGTTCTTTCCACGGGATGATCCTCCTCGATTGGGCCACGACCATACTCCTATAAAAAGAAAGAAGGTAAAAACAATGTTATGAGATGATTAGCGAAAAAAGATAGAAGAATGAGAGGAAGATATGTATATACCAACGTCCTCGCCTTCTAGGCTTGGACTAGCCTAGTTGAGGATGTGCCCTCCAACGCGGGTGCTGCCCTTTTCCGTTGCCGCACTAATTGTGGGAGCTCATCCTTGCCACTAACCTGTCCTGAACTCCCTAGAGGACGCTAAAACAAATACAAGTATCAATCAACTAGCTCATTGTAAAAAGTGCACACATTGTAAAAAGTGCACAGTGAATGGTTAATAAGAAAGTATAGGTCTTCATACAAACAAAGAAGGACATACAATTGAGGCGAATGGTCCTGACCGTATGACTCTATCCAGTAGGGATGACCTCGGTTGCAATAGGGACCCTAGAGGTGCCTCCTTCCTGCACCTCACTCAAAACTCCCACTGGTTTAATGTCTGAAGTGACCTCTTGATCCGTCTCAGAAGGCATCACCCCGGGCTTAGGTTTGGGAATGAGGCCCAACGTGATGTCACCCTTATAAACCATTGGGACATCTAACATCTTCAGAGGAGACGTTAAGCTTCTGGTCCATTTTAACTTCTGACTCAACCAAAACACTTTGAGCTTTACTAAATGATTTTTAAGTATTTATAATATTCATAAATGGAGAAAATATTTCACTAAGACGTTCATTATCATTTATCTTGAATAGTTCATAATTATGCATGAGCATTCTAACTTTATAATCTTTTTCTTCATTTTTTCCCTCATGTGTTACTTCAAGTACATGTCAAATTTCTTTTGTAGAACTACACATGAATGTTCTATTAAATTCATTTTTATCTAATGCACAATATACATTTATAGCTTTAGAATTTAAAGAAAGTTTGATTTTATCATTTTTCATCAAATCAAATGATTTTGGAACATACGTGGTCATTTTCAATTATTTTCCATAATTCCTAATCAAGAGATTTGCAAATATATTCTTATTCTAGCATTCCAACAATTAAAATCATTTCTATCAAATAGCGGAGATCTCGAAATAGATGGTGATTGTTCATAAAATTTTTCACATAAAGATGTAGATGGTGAAGTTTTATTAATTTAAATATCAAATTCTGATATGAATTGTTAGATCCGCATGAGATCTTGAGAAGGGATGTGGTGTGTGATTGGAAAGGAATGGCCTGAAGCAACGTCGTCGTATTCAGTTGCAACCTTCAAACGACGTTGTTTCTCGCTCGTATTGCCTTCAAACGCACGTCGAGGAGGATGGCAACGATACGTCCTATTTCTTGACTTGAAAAAATTTCACGGATTCAGAACCATCATTCTTCCATTTTCAGAAAAACTGGTTATAGTTTTGGAGCGAAAACTGTGGGTGCTATAATGGAGGAAGACAAGCAGCCATTAAAGGAAGAGACAGAACCCATAAATCATAGTGAAGGAGGGAAAAACGAAGAAGATCACGGAACAAAGGCAGAAGCAGCAGCTAAAAGTGGAGGAGGAGGTGGTGGCTGGGGAGGTTGGGGGTTTTCTCCGTTCTCCGTTCTCCAAGATCTCCAAAAGGCTGCCGAAGAGATCTCTCGCAATGTAAATTTATCTATCTATATATTGGAATAGACCTCAGATCTGATTCTTGATTCGAACTGGATGCGTATTAGGTAACGAGATTAGTTATATTGTCAATTTGAATAGTTTCTGGATGGCAGCCATTATCTGTCTGATGAAATGCTGATGGTTTTGGAGATTGTTTCAATAGCGTATGTAATGATGAGCCAAATTTAGAGATAATGCTTTGAGTCGTATTGACACAGAAAATGTCTTCTGAAAACAATTTTGGCCATTTGCAAGAATCAGCTTCTGAGAACTGAGTTTTATTGTGTCTGCATTTTTCAATTCGTACTGTAGTTCAAATAACGTACAGTGCTTCTGTGTACTCTCCTTTATCAATTACGTAACCAGCTTTGAGTTGCTGAATTCAGTCAAAATCATAAAAATTTGCAATTGAGAAGCACGCACATTTTCCTCGGACTGAAATTTTCTGTACTTAATGTGGCAAATTTTAAATTGATTGCAACCATTGTAGGAAAAGTGGTTTTTTAGAGCATAGTTCTTGTTTTTCTCCCCACATTTTTGTCCTTAATCTTTGTCTTTCTCTTACATTAAGGTTCCTTAAGTTATCTTGCTGAACCCAATGACCTTATAGAACTATCTTGGGGTATAGATTGCTTATGGTACTTCTTTTAAATCTTATTGTTCTTTGTCTTTGGAAGTTGAAAGTTCCAGCGATTATAAATTTAAGCAAATTGTGATTAGTTTCTGAGTCTATCCATCCATAATGAAAGAAGAAAAGAGAAGCTCTATTTTGCTATGCTGTACGTGTCTTTAATCATCCACAAGTGTGTTGTTCAGATTATCTTCAGTTGTAACACATAGTTTAACTGCAGGCTGCTGCTGTTGCTCAAAACGCAGCTAAGAGCATTGCAGACTTGCAAAACACTGTTGAGGACTCTGATTCTTCCAAGGAGGAAGAGGCTGAAGATTCTGTCGCTGAAAGGGAAGCGGATGATGAGAATGACAAGATGCGAAAGTCTGCTTTGGAAAAACTGGAGAAAGCTAGTGAGGAATCTATTCTTGGGCAGGCAAGTCATAAGTAGATGAGTTAAATATGTCTTTTCTTATAATTGATGCAATTCTTTTTCTTGCATACTGAGCATATCCATGGGTTTCTTTCTTGTATTCATATCATTATAAATAAGAGTACGTCACCCTAAATCTTCTGAAAGCCATCAACTGTTGACATATAGAAACACGTTCACGATTGTATGTTGTATTGTGAATATACTAAAACATTAATGTTGTATATTAGTTCCGTGTAGATATTTTTGTATGCTCATGCATGCTTAATTTCTTTTGTTCTATTCTGATATTAGTATCCACGTCTTGGTAGTTAAGCAAGTTGTTATCTGAAACTTCATACTTGACAGGGCTTAAAGGTTCTTGATAGTTCTGTGGAGAATTTGGCTTCTGGAGCATGGCAAGCATTAGGGAGTGCTTGGAGAGGGGGAACTGATTTGGTTCAGAAGTAAGTTTTTATTGTTTCATTTTACTTCAAATGTATTAACCTTGTAATATTGTACATTGACTATGCACTGAAGAATGGCCATAGTTCATATTGTAGAAGAGTTGGCTTTTGTCCTTGACTGAATCAGTAACTAACAGATTTTTGTTTGCCCATAAGTTGCTCGAATTATGCTGGAAGTTAATGGATTAACAGTTTGTTTTGTTTCAGCAGTTTTAGGCTTCTGGATTCTGATATGTCATGCTAACAGTCTGAAATCATGTACCAACACCACCCCCCCCCCCCCCCCCCC